>BSBK01001093.1:1200000-1800000 GCA_027943335.1 Chamaecyparis obtusa
CAAGATTCTTTTGCCTAGTGAGATGCCAGTCACGTTGAAGTGTTTGCTTCCCATTGGTTCTGACTGGTGATGTGGCTTCTGACTTTTCAGAATTCTGACTTTTCAGAAGGGGCTTGTGATTGTTAAAAAGGTGATCTGGGCCATTCATCTACAAGGAAAGATTGATATTGACGGTCACATTTTAAAACTGAGCCTACTAGCCATTGTTTTTTCAAATTTAAATATCTTTCATAGGGTTTCTTGCTAGTTTGTTGTTGTTGGTTGAATGCGAGGTCGCGGGTAGCTGAAAATTTATGTTCTCAGGATAGTTGCAGTTGGGAGGATGATGAAGAGGATTCAGTGGCCATCACTTGCTTATTTCTTAGGTACCATGTAGGTTTTCTTATGCCGCAGAAGCATTAAAGGTTGGCGCCACCTGTGGCCTTCTGTACTTCAAAATACAAATATCTGTAAGGGTCAAATTTTGAGCATTCATGATGAGCCTGACTTGCAGAGACAGGGTCATGGTTGTGGCGTGAGGTTTTCAACTTGCAAAGGTGGACACGCATGATATCTGATCAGTTGGGATATTTTCATGGGTATTTGTGATCAGATTTGATAGAATTAGGGTTGGTTATTATTTTATGAAAATCTATGTAAACCCTAGTTAGGTTTTGGCTCCTGCCTGTGTGCAAAAAGGGAGATGTATATATTGTTTTTGGAGCTTTTAGAGCTTAGGGTTTACATTTTGTAAAAATATTTTTCTCTTTCTAGGAGTTATCTATGGCATTCTTTCTACCCTCTGACTTTTACAGTTTGTGATCTTTCATTGAAATCTCAGACTCAATAGGGGCTATCTGTGGCATTTTTTTTGCCCTCTAGTCTTTCCCTTGTCTGTATTTCTCTTATTGAATATGATGTACTAGCTTTGTTAGAGAAATCTTGGAGTTCCAGGGCCATTCTTTCTTTCATCTTATTTTTGTACTACTGTGTCTGATTTGATTTGAGTGAGTTTGTGGGTATACTTTAGCCCCCTATCATTCTGTCTCATTCCTGTACCCTTTTGCTGAAGAGAACATTTCCTTGTAGGTCACAGTCTATCTTTTGCTTAGACCCCTTTGTGAAACACTTATGCAAGCCTGTTTAGAAAGATTGTGTTCTATTAGATTTGAGAGTTTTCATACTAGTTTAGTTAGTATATTGTGTTCAACTCATTTCGGTGTATCACCTAGTAGGTAGTTTGCTTTCAGTCATTTCCCTTTCATGCATTCTTTCTATCCCTTTTCCCCTCAAGAATTTACTTTCCTATCGAGAAGCAAATTAAGGTGATTATCCAAGAGGAACTAGCCTAGAACCTGGAGGTCTCATCTCAGTTAGCATAGGTCCCACAACCTAGAGATGATTCCCATGTTATACTAAGCTATCAAGACCAAGAGAGCTTGAAACAAGGGTGCAAACTTAGTGTATAATAGTTTGCAAGATGAGCCCACTGCCCAAACATGCAATATACAATGATAACTTTAGATAAAAGGGTAAGATACAAAAACCTTTTACTACTGCCGAATAAATTTATTATTTTGATCTAGCTTTGTAGGCTCTTCACTCTGATTTATAGTACTTGCTTCTTTTCTTCTTTAAAACTTACAATTTTGCATCATATATATCATATATCAACTCCTTACAACTTCTTCATACTTTGCATTACATTATTCTTACTTATATACAAGCTATTACAAAATAACTTCCTCTCAGTTTACAATACATTATACTCTCCTCAAAACATAAATTCATTATATGCTACCTCAGGGTTAACATCTAGGATGTCATCCCTAATTAGCTAAGTCATTATTTTGATTAAAAAAATAATCTCTTAATTCAATATAATCATATTTTGTCTATTTCTCTATTCTGGTCGGCTTAACACTATCTCTATAAAATAATAATATCTTTTTCTGTACATGTCGTATAGACTTGCACTCTTAGATGTAGCCTTGATATACATAGAATGATTAACATTCAAGTGCACATGCACTGAACTTGCTTCTGTGAACATTGCTAATCAAAATTATCTTTGTGAAGACTGGTAAACACTATTATACTTAGACAATTTTCAAGTGCACTCATATAGAACTTCTTCCTCCAATCATGTTGTCTAAATGCTGAGTATATGTTGCCATAATGACAACATTGTGATATCCTACTTAGCCAAATTTCCAACAAATCTATATATTGGAAAGTTGAAAAAGAAGTTATTTGCTGATTGTGAATTGCAGAGGGATTTAGTGAAAAAGCAAGTGAATGAATCAAGTGTGGTCAAGCCAAGGAAGATTATAATGGGTGGAGAAGAGTTTTATAACTTAATAGGATCTAATAATGTAGAGGTAGTGCAATTTCATAGATCATTTTATCAATTTATTTCTAAAAATTATAACAGTGAAATCTCTTAATAGGGTGGATCCTAACAGATATTTTTTGTAAATCCTCTAACAAGGTGGCATTTGTATTGAATGTTTAAAGTCCTCTAAAAAGGTTGCTCCTAACAAGGAAAAGATCCTAACAGATCTAAAGGAAAATCCCTTAACCAGGTAGCACTTAGCAATGCTTTTGTAAACCTTTAATAGGTTAAGCTCCTCAGAGGGCATATTCTAGAAGAGTACAGAGTTGGTGGGTACCAACTCCCACCATGGTTTTTTTCCATCTGGGTTTCCATGAGAAAAATACGGTGTCTTCATTATGTGATTGATTGTTTATGGATGCATGCTTTGAAAGTTTCTATTTATAATAGTTGTTGAATTTTGTGTTTCAAAAATTTTATAGAGTTTGGTATCAGTGAATTTATTGATTACTGATTCACCCCTCCCCTCTTAGTAATCAGACCTATATTAACCGTATCCTAATTGATATACTATACCTCTGGTACTATGTGGGTAAAATTTGGACTTCAATTGCATTATCGTGATTATATCAGCGACTGTTTGTGTGTTGTAGTTGTGTGCAGTTGTTGTCATAGGCTAGGAATTAAATGTTTATTTTTAATCTGTATTGTTATTTATTATTTTTTGACAAGTGTACCGAAGTGCATTCCTATTTATAGAATCAAGTCAAATCAATCCAGTTGGGAATTGGATTTAGTTTAATTTTTTTTATTTTGTTGGCTTAAGTGATTTTTTAATTAGCTTTTTTTTAATTTTGACCAAAAGTGCAATATAATGAAGAATTAGACTTCATTTTGACACTGTCATTTTTGGAGACCAATTTATCTAAACTTTTGATGCAGGGGCAGGGTAGAAACAATAAGAATCAAGCAAAATTGACTCCACTTGTATAAAAAAGCAAGACCTGCTCAGAGTTACACAAAGAAGCAATATGAAAACTACATGAAATCAAAGAAAACATAATGGATATGAGACAAGTAACTGGCAACAAAAATAGAGTAATTATATTAAATCTTTCAAGATGCCCGACTATGAGGCCTTCCGAGTTTCGGCCTTAGACAAAGAGAATTATGAATTTAGAGTCTTAGCTCACATATTATATTCTCTTCTTCTTCTAATAATTTTCTAATATCACCATATTACCATCAACTAAACAACCAAAACTTCTTATATAGCCAACTAAGCCATAAGTCGGTCAGTCAGGCATTTAATTGCATTATAGGTCTAGCCTAGAAGAGTAAACCAAAACTAAAGAAAGAATGAAAAAAACTTAATGTGAAGTTATATTTAGGTCCACACATGATCCAAGAACATGTCCCTAACTTAGCAAGATCCCATTTCATCACATGGAACTGCGCAAGATGAAAAACTACATGTTTCACATGAAACTGGCTAAAAATTGATACCCAAAAAATGGTCATAACTCCCAACTCATAATGAATTAGGACTTTCAATCTTAGGTGAAGATATTAATTTAGGTCCTCTTGAATTTCATAAGAGCACAAAGGCTGATTCATTAAGGATCAATGGTTACACGATGCACAATCAACACACAGAAAATAGGAAAATACGGCTCCAACAGCAAGGAAAACATCTCTAACTTTGAAATGGTCCATCCAATCCTTATGTTCTCATAAGAGAAGGTTCCAAAATAGGTCATCAACATCATGTAAGCTTTGCACAACATGAAACCAATAAATGAAAATATTATAACGCAAACAACAGAAAATAGGAAATGTTTTTGGTTGATGAAAGATTGCTCCAAGACCCAAGATGCTCCTGCATCAGACACCTGGGGTAAATAAAGAATTGATGTCCCCATTGGGCACTACTCATATTCTAACCTAAATCATAAAGATCCAACTCATCTTGTGTAATCCATGAACTATCTTCAACTAGCTTATCTTTCCACTAAACTAGGTATTCCATGTAGTCTTTTCCTCTTGTACTATTTCTTGCTCTACTATTCAAGATCTTCTCAATGATGCCATTGTTCTTCTTAGGATAATCCAAATCATCTCCCATCTCATCAGTTGATTCAAATTACTCAAAGATATCAATAATGTTGAATATAGGTGATATATCCATGTCCTCTAGTAATTCCACTTCATAAGCATCTCCACTGTCAAACTGTTAGGAATGAATGCTAAATATATCCTATGGGAGTATTGGCAGCCATTCTGTAGCAGTTTTTGTTGCATTCATGACTATGATTCTCATTGATGTCAATGCAATGATCTATTGGAGATTAGCAGAGGAGTAGTGTTTTGATTAGCGCATGTGGGATATTGTAGATCAAGCTGTGTGATGTTGAGGATTTACTCTTTGATATGTTATATGTTCATGGTTAAGAGCACATACATTAATTCATTTAGTCATGGAAGTTATGAGCATTTTGGTGGAAGCAGTATTCAGGCAGTGTTCTTGAGTAGCGGTTTGTGGAAATCGGATGATATCTCCTAATCAAGATGGAATCTCATTTTGCACAATTAAAGAGTAGTTGAAGACATATTGTTAGTGATGTGGATGACAATGCAAACTTCAAGGTCACACAAGTGAAGAATTATTCTAATTGGAAGCCGACAGTTGTGTGTAATTTTTGTTATAACGTGTGGAAACTTTTATTTTGTAATTGGATGCCGACTCATTTGTAATTACTTGAGTGTGGTATAAAGGAAGGAATGTTTTTCCTTGTTGTAAGTGATAGGAAGAGATGAATTGAATTGATAAAGTGAAAGATTGTGAAAGAGAATTTATGAAGGAAGACATACGAGGTACATAGATCTGAAATTGAGATCTGGAGTAACATGAGTGTGGTTTGACACAGTCAGAGAAGAGGTAACATATTGTTGAGATTAGTAATGATTTGATATTATTCTATTGAATAATCTAGAGATCAGTTGGACAGTGTGTTCAGTGATCTTGCCATTGAAGTTGTTTGGGCAGTGGGTCCTTTTGTCTTCCATAACTCCTAACAGAGTTAGAATCTTTTAGCAGGGATTCAAAATCTCCTAACATGAATTCATATGTACTGAATGTATTTCATAAGACTCCTAATAGAGTCCATCCTTTCACAAGGAATATTCATATTAGTCTATCTTTTGTGGGCATCATTCCCATCGGGGTTTACTCTTTGATCAAGAGGTTCCCTATTCAACATATCTTGTGTCATTGTGTATGAATATCTTTCTATGGTTGGTAATTATATTGCTTAGATGGTTAAAATATATTGAAGTTGAGAAAATTTATAATTATCAGATAATTGATTTACCCCCCCCCCCTCTCAGTTATCTTGGTGGACTTTACTTTCTAACACAAACTTCTTTAGAATCTTACAAGCTCCAAACTTCTTCATTTTCAACTTGTTGTAGGTACCAAATGGAAATCTATCCTTCTTCAAATGAATCATAACCTCATCTCCAACTTCAAATGATTTATGTCTTCTTCTCTTATCTACTCTCTATTTATATTTCATATTACTGTCCTCCAAGTTCTTTTTGATTTCATCATGAAAAGTTGTCATGTATACTGCAAAATCCTCAGCTTCAACACTTCTTCTTGTCTCAGTAGGTAAATCTCTCAACTCTATGGTTCCCTTAGGATGAAATCAAGTAAAAATATCAAATGGTGTCCTCTTAGTACTTCTTTTCACAAAATTATTATATGAAAACTCCGCTTGTGCCAAAACTAAATCCCAATTAGCAGGCTTATCTCCAACTAAACATCTCAACAAGTTTCCCAAAATTTTGTTCACAACTTCAGTCTATGCATTTGTCTGAGGGTGAAATGTAGAACTAAAATTCAATTTAGTATTCATCTTTTTACAAAGTGTTCTCCAAAATTAACTAGTAAACTTAGTATCTCTGTCTGAAACAATAGACTTAGTCAAACCATGCAATCTTACCACTTCCTTGAAGAATAATTCAGCTACATGCAATGCATCAGATGTCTTCTTACAAGGTATGAAATGAGCCATCTTAGAAAATCTGTCAACCACTACCAAAATAGAATCATTACCTCTTTGAGTTCTAGGAAATCCAAGAACAAAGTCCATACTCACATCTTCCCAAGGTCTATCAGGTACAAACAAAGGTGTATACAATCCCAAATTATGCTTAGTTCCTTTTGTTGTTTGGCAAATTCTGCAACCTCTAACCATTCTCTGTACATCTCTATAAATCTGTGGACAAAAGTATCTTTTTGAAATCAAATTCACAGTCATATTAATCCCAAAATGTCTACCAAGTCCACCACTATGTTTCTCCTTCATTATGTTCTCTCTCATACATCCTTTAGGTATGCACAACTAAACTCCTTTAAATAACATTTTTTCTTGAATGAAATAATCAATCCACTTATCATTTGTTGTATGTTCCTTACAAGCTTTCCAAGGCTTTGTAAAATCAATGTCAGTCTCATACAAACACTTCAAATCATCAAAACCAAGTACCTCTATTCCGATGACTGATCTTCCTTACTGGTGGTAATCCATCAGGTACATTATCAGATACAATATCCTAAAACTCATTCAACAAATTTGCAACCTCTACAGGTACATACTCCATTTCCTCTTTACTAGCTTTTGGAATTAAAGAAAAACACACATGCTCATGCCTCATACCATCTAGGAATTTTCTTCCATCAACAAAAGTTATTCTTGCATTACCACATACCTTTTCTTCAGTCTCCTTCAATGGCTTTAGCTTATGTCACACTCCATCCTTTGTCAGGGAATAGGTATTCGCACGACCATCATGTACAACACATCTGTCAAACTACCACAGCCTACCCAAAAACATGTGACATGCATCCATAGGTATGATATCACATAGTACCTCATCATGGTACCCACCAATCTTGAACTTTACTAGGTATTGTTCACTAACCATGACCTTGTGGTCATCCTGCACCCAGGCAATCTGATATGGATGTGGGTGTTTCTATCTCTTGAGCTTCAACTTTGTCACCATCTCTTCTGAGACCAAATTGTTAGTGCTTCCACTATCAATAATCACATCACAACATTTACCCTCACACTTGCATCTAGTGCGAAATAGGCTCCTCCTTTGTTCAGGTTCATTCTCACCACTCAACAGGACTCTTCTGTTAATCAACATTTCTCCTCTTTCAGCATCTTCAAAATTTGAGGATCTGGCATTTTCATCTACATGTGCCACTCTGGCCTGGCCTTGATTCCTCCTATCTATCCTTCCTTGGCATTGAGGACATTCAAATGCCTTGTGACCTTCTTCTCCATAGTGAAAACATGTTCCACGGAAACGTCCTCTTCCTGAACCTTGTCCTCTTCCTCTTCCTCTCTGATCTCTATTGTTCTGATCTTGGAAATGATTGGAGTTGTTTCCTCTCTAATTTTGATTGCTATTGGCCTCATCCTTCTTTTTCAAATATTCATTTTGGCCTCCATATGACCATCCACCAGATCGTCCACCATGACCTCTTCCATTTTGTCTGCTCTCGAACTTCTTGTTTAGCTTTTCCTCTACTTTTAGGGCAAACTGGTATGCCTCTTCAATACTGTTCATTTGAACCAGATTCAGCTCCTCCTGAATGCTTGGCCTCAACCCATTAAGGTAATGGGCAAATTTCTCCTTATCAGCTTCTGCATGGCTTGTTCTGATGAGGATTCGATAGAACTCCTCTGTATACTCCTGAACAGATCATCCTGCTTGCTTCAAACTTTGCATTTTCTTCAGTAGGTTAGGCTCGTAATCAACACAGATGAATTATCACTTCAATTTACCACCATCTAATCCCATCTTGTGATTTTATCTTTCCCTCTTCTATTTTGCTCCAATTAAATCTCTTGCCACCAGATCTTCGCATGACCTTTTAGTCTGGCCTTCGCAAATTTGACCCTATTAGGATCCTCAATATCTTCATACTCAAAATATTATTCACATTCATTGATCCAGTTGATCAACTCCTTTGGGTCAAGATTTCCTGAAAATGCAGGAACCTCAATCTTAGGTCTTTTTCTGATCTTGGAAATGGCCCGAAAAAGTCTTTCTTCCTCCTGGTTTACAACTTCAACTTCTCCTTCTTGATCTTCTTCTTCGGCTTCATCCTTGCTTTCATCTTTGACATTAAGATTCATTCCTCTGTGAATCTCTTCTTGCAATGCTCGCACTTGTCTTTGGAGTGCTCTAACCTTAGGTGTTACAACACCAGTGCTTCCACCACGTTCCCTTCATGGAGGCATTTTTGCAATGCGCACTAAAACCCTAACCACGGTCCTGGTGCAAACTGCCTCAGAGTCGGTGATCTGTTTACACAGAAACCCTAACCCACGGTCCTAGTGCAAACTACCTCACAATCGGCAATCTATTTACACACTCAGGAACTCCTGCTTTGATACCACTTAATGAAGGGTGCTCCCCTTAATACTACAAACACATAACAGAAATAGAGAAATAACAACAATATGCAAGAATAGAAAATTGGCTTCTTATTATCTCCACAAATGTGGAATTACAAACTTTTAGAATTACAATATGCAAAGCCACATGGGCATTCCCTTACAATATTCTGTAGGAAAAAGCCTCGAATCGATACCCAAATCTACTACCCAGAATTGTCCCAAACTACCTAAGACAAAACTACAGCCTTCCTTATATAGGCAATTTTCCACTGCCTGGGAAGGTTCCCTAATTTTTTTAGCCAACAAGGCCGACCAAACTTAGAATTATTTTATTTTTCATTTTATTACATCAAAGTCGGCTCAAAATAACTTTTGAAACCCAAACAGAAATTTTGAAGGAAAATCATTTTCTGCCATTTCAGGTGACCCAACTTCTGGAGACCATAAGTCATCACCTGTTGACCCGATTGACTATTATAACCCCATTTTAGAAAGGGCACGAGGAGCTCTACAACACTTGAATTAAGCAAGCTTCATTTAGCTAAAAATTCAACCTCATCTGGGGCCTCTAAAGCCCTCAAAATTGAGTTCAAAGTTTTTATACCCTATTTCCAAAACTGAAAAGTTTCAATATCTTCAAAACTAGACTTGATCTAGCAATGAAACTTTATAGGTAGGCTAATATGACTATGATGAACCTCCAACTGTGAAATCAGAACATTCTGAGATCGTATGACCAACTTACTAAAAATAGCAAGTTTCCATAAATAACAGCTCTACACAAGATAGCCCTTATTGAAAAGAAACCAGAAATATTGGTGATGCAAGATTGCTCTTACACCTAGGATGCTCCTGTATCAGAATTTGTGGTCATAAACTAAATATTTTCTCTAAGCATCATTCAAATTTTCACTAAAGAAAGCTACAGGTCTTCCTTTTTGACTCAAAATAGCTTCAATTGCACTCCCACTAGCATCACATTCAACTTGAACAACTTTACTAAAATCAGGCAAAGAAAGTGTAGGCAACTCTACAATTCTTTGTTTCAATGTTTCAAAACTCTTTTGTGCTCTATGTGTCCATTTGAAATCCCTTTTACCCCCTCTCATAGTTTCAATCATAGCATTACAAATAGAATTGAAATTTTTGATGAGCTTCCTATAAAAACTTACCAATCCATGAAATGATCTTACCTCTCCAACATTCTCTGGTGTAGGCCAATCAAGTATAGCTCTTACTTTCTCAAGATCCATCTTCAATCCATCATCTGAAATTACAAAACCAAGGTACATAATATCTTCTTTTATAAATGAACATTTCTTCAAATTAATTAGCAACTTTTCTTCCTTCAATCTCTACAATACTTCTGATATGTTCAAGATGTTCTTCCTTACTCTAACTGACTATCAAAATGTCATCAAGATATACAATCACAAATTTACCCAAGAATCTTTTCAAAACTTCATTCATTAGCCTCATGAAAGTACTAGGTGCATTAGTCAAACCAAAAAGCATAACCAACCATTCATACAAACCTTCATTAGTGTTAAAAGCAGTTTTCCATTCATCCCCTTCTCTAATTCTAATTTGATGATATCCACTTTTCAAATCAATCTTTGTGAAATACTGTGCTCCACTCAAACTATCCATTATATCATCCATCCTAGGCAAAGGAAATATGTACTTTACTATTATCTTGTTTATAGCTCTAGAATTAGTGCACATTCTCCATTCTCCATTATTTTTAGGTGCTAACACAACAGGTACTACAAAAGGACTCAAACTTTCCCTAATCAAGCCTCTCTCAATAAATTCTTGCACTTGTCTATTCAACTCAATCTTTTCATCACGTGTCAGCCTATGTGGTGCTTTATTAGGCAAACTAGCTCCAGGTATCAAATCCATACAATGACTTATACTTCTCATAGGCAATAAACCATCAGGTACATTATTAGAAATGATGTAATGAAATTCAGTCAACAAAGTTTTAATCTCAGGTGCATGTTCTAACTCATCTTGTTTCCCAGTCTTCCTTGGAATTAAAGCCAAACAAACATTATGTTCTTTCATTTTTCTTGAAAACTTTTTCCCATCAACCAAGCATACTCTGGCTATAGTACCGTGACCTTCATCAAACTTCTCTACTAAAGGAAATAATACTTGTTTCTTTGCATCCATTTAAATAACATATTGATTCAATCTACCACCATGCAAAGCTTTCTTATCATACTGCCAAGGTCTACCCAAAAGAATATGACAACAATCCATAGGCATAATATCACACAAGACTTCATCATGATAATTCCCAATTTTGAAATTAGCAAGGCATTGTTCACTTACAATTAGTTTATGCTCCTTCTAGATCCAAGAAATATGGTAAGGTGTAGGATGTTTTAATCTCAACAACTGCAATTTGTTAAGCAACTCTTCAGATGCCAAATTATCAAAACTTCCACTATCAATAATTACCTTGCAACATTTATCAACAATCTTACATTTGGTTCTGAACAAAATTTTCCTTAGAATAGGTTCCTCATTAGCTTCTTCATTCCACAAGATCCTTCTTAGCATTAAGTTTTCACCATGTTCAGGTGCATTAGACATTTCCTCAACTTCCTCACAAGCCAAATTATTTCTACCATTACCTCCAATCTTATTTCCAGAGTTAGTATATTCAAAAGCTTTATGTCCTTCTTCACCACATTTGTAACAAGTACCTTTAAACCAATATGTCTCTTCTCTTTTCCCACTATTGTTATTCCTAGAGTAACCAGTATAGCTACCTCTAGAGTAGTTACCTCTTTTAGCAGGTTCATCTTTCCATCCTTTATCTTGTACTACATTGTCATATCTACTACTTTCTCCATAAGATCTACCTCTACTTCTCTGAAATCTTCCACCTCTTCCTCTTTGTCTTTGTTCATGTCTTTTTGTTAATATCTCTTCTTCCTTCAAAGAAAATTGGTATGCTTCTTCCACACTTTCTATTTTCACATAGCTAATCTCATCTTGAATCGATGTCCTCAGGCCATTCAGATATCTAGCCACCTTCTCAACTTCATCATCCACATGTCCAAATTTGATATCTAATTTGTAAAACTCCCCAGTATATTCTTTCACACTCATGTCCTTTTGTCTCAGATTTTACATTTTTCTCATCAAACTAGATTAGTAGTTAGCTGGAAGAAACTTCTTCTTCATCTTTGCAAGCATCTTCATCCATGTCTTGATCTTTTCTTTTCCTCTCTTCTGTCTCTCAGTTTGCAAATGATCCCACCAAAGAGATGCATGACCTTTCAACTTTTTGATTTCTATCTTAACCTTCTTATTACCAGGAGTACCTTCATACTCAAAGTATTTATCCATCTCAAAGATCTAATCCAAAAGTGCATCAGTCTCAAGTCTTCCATCATAGCAGGCAACTTCAACTGCAAGTCTGGAGTTAGCCTTAGGCAAAACTCTCAAGAGTCTTTCCTCATCTTGTTCAAATTTAGGTTCAGGATTAGGTACTACTTCTTCATCACTAACATCTCCAAGATGTGTGCCTCTTCTCTGGGCTATCTCTACAGCTTCAAGCCTAGTTGCAATTTGCCTCAACATATCCATGATAGCATTATCATTTCCTGTACCTTAAACCATCTTGACAATCAGGTTCCATCAAGATCGTAAGCTTCTACAAGTTATAGGTCAGATCTCAGATCTTCCACCCTACAACCAATCCAACAAGGTTCTCCATGATCCAATCCATAAGAAAGAACTCACTCTGATACCACTTGACGTAGGGGCAGGATAGATACAAGCAAAATCAAGCAAAGTTGAATCCACTTGTATCAAAAAACAAGACCCGCTTAGAGTTACACATGGAAGAAATATGAAAACCACATGAAATCAGTGAAAACACAATGGATATGAGACAAGCAAATGGCAGCAACAACAGAGTAATTATATTAAATCTTTCAACATGCCCAGCTATAAGGCCTTCCTGGTTTTGGCCTTATACAAAGAGAATTATGAATTCCGAGTCTTAGCTCACATATTATCTTCTCTTCTTCTTCTAATACTCTTATACTATCACCATCTTACCATCAACTAAATAACCAAAGCTTCTTATATAGCCAGCTAAGCCACAAGTCGGTCAGTCAGGCATTTAATTACATTATAGGTCCAGCCTGAAAGAGAAATCCAAAACTAAAGAAATAATGAACAAAAATTAATGCAAAGTTATATTTAGGTCCACACATGATTCAAAAACATGTCCCTAACTTAGCAAGATCCCATTTCATCACAAGGAACTGTGCAAGATGAAAAACTCCATGTTTCACGTGAAAATGGCCGAAAATTGATACTTGAGAAAAATGGTCATAACTCCCAACTCATAATGAATTAGGACTTGTGGTCTTAGGTGAAGATATTAATTTAGGTCCTCTTGAATTAAATAAGAGTTCAAAGGCTCATTCATTAAGGATCAATGACTACATGATGCGCAATCAGCACGCGGAAAGAAGGAAAATACGACTCAGGCAGCAAGGAAAACATCTCTAACTTTGAAACGGTCTGTCCAAACCTTGTGTGCTCATAGGAGAAGGTTCCAAAATAGATCCTCAACATCATGTAAGCTTCGCACAACATGAAACCAATAAATGTAAATATCATAATGCAAACAATAGAAAACAAGAAATATTTTCAATTGATGCAAGATTGCTCCAAGACCCAAGATGCTCTTGCATCAACTTCACTTTGAAGCTTTTTGGTGATTTGTTTGTTGGATGAGATCTGTCTAATAAAATATTGTGGGTATGGGCACATTGGATTCATTCTACGATTGCACCCCTTTGTATGGAAGAATCTTCATTTTTCATGGATTATTTTATTTCTTCTCTCCATGTTATATTTTTCACTATGTGGTGAGGTAGCGCTTCTTGGAACTTCCATTTTACTTCATTATTTGAATTAAATTAAATTATTGTTAGCTCATTGCCGAGAATTAGTATTCCCTCACATTTTCATTCCATTATTTCACTCGGTTGGGCTTTATGAATTAAATTTGAAATCGAATAAAATATGTAAAGTTATGTTGCTCAAATTTTTATGAGTGTCTAAAAGTTGGATTTTATTGCTTCCTTTCCTTGTTGGGCATATTTTAAGCCAAAGGGTATCTTTAGATTTTTTTAGTTTTGAATTTTGTAGCCATGTCAGTTGGGATTTTGTGAAAGTTAAAATCTCATCATTCTAACGATCAATTCTTTTGTGGAACAAGAATTTAGTGTAAAAAATTTTAATCCTGAGAGGATTCATGATCTGTTCCTTGGTTATTGGGCCATGTGAGTGTGTGACAAGGCTTAGCCTTTCTAGTTTTTGTTTTGGACTATCCTTTTCTTTGATGATCTTGCAACCTCAATTTTATTGAATGGTTGGGATGTTGAGTATGTGAGAACCAATGGGTTCTGATAGAATCATGAGATTCCACTTTTGATTTTTGGATGTTTTTGTGTGTTCCTTATTTTGTGTGATCTCTAAATTCATCTATCGCTATGTTTCACATGTTTTAAATGATTGAATTGGTAGTATCATATCATAGGAATTAAGAGAGTACATTACGAGCAATAGTTATCATGATCTGAACTCACCCTTTTATTACAAATTGGATGATTTTCACACTATAGATTTGTCATGCCCATAATTTAACAGGCAAAACAAACCAACTTTTTTTTTATATATTAATTACAAGGTTATAATTTAATGTTAAAGGTTTTAAGGTTGACTTTACCAATGATACTAAAGCTAAGAGAGGTTAAAATATCAAACGTTTGGGGGGGGGAATCATGATGAGGGCTTCCGATTTTGCCAACATCCTTCACACAATAGAGGCCAAACATATAACTAGGGTTTACCAAAAGAATATTCCATTAATTATGATTATATTATGATAACTTAAATAAATAAATGTTTCCTCCTTTCACTTAAGATTTTTAGCCAGGTTACACTTAATTAAAAGATCATATTAAAATAAATCTATAGTCATAAAGTCCTCATTAAAATATTAATTAAAATTAAATAAAAAATTATAATATAAAACTCAACAACAATATTTTCTAAGAAAGATCTTTATTATTGAATTTTTCCTCAAAAGACCTTTTACTTAATTGGGAATAACTCTAAGCTAATTATAATCCCTACAAAGAATTTAAATAAATTAGTTATTAATGTACATAATATATTCCTAAAAAAAATGAATTTTTACTCAAATGCATATTAAAGCTCCTTAAAATTTTCATTAGATATTAACATCATTTTCGTTAAGCGAACTAAAATTACATGAAATTCCTCTACTATTTGAATAATACTTAAACAAGTCCCTTAAAAGAAACCCTTAAATTAATTTTAAATATCTTAACCTTTCCATAATGTGAGATTCAATTTAAATAAAGTTTCTCGAATAATCTTACTGAAATAATAAAAATATTCGTTAGTGGGTTTAATCACATCTACATAAAAAATTTCTCAAACATAATTCATGGAGGGAAAATATTTTCAACCCCCACCAATAAGGATTTTATTAATAACAAAAAAAAGAACATAATAAGTTTTACATAAAAACTTTTTTCAAAAAGAAGGGAGAGGGAAGATGAAGTTCAAATGTTGGGTTGGCTTTTCCTTTCCCTAAGCCTAATTTTGAAATTAGGGTTAGGGTGAAATTGTCTTCACCCAATAACTTCCTCATTTTCTCATTTCCACTCTTCTTTCAGCTCCCTCTCAAACCCTTCATGGGTTATATTTTTTTTTGTAGGTAATTAAGCTGGAAGTGCCTCAACAAACAATGGAGGAAGTGCAACAATAATTTACACTCCAGTGAGTATATATATATACTATGTGTATATATATGGATATATACTCATATGAGTGTAAAACAACAAAGAAAGGCCTGAAAAAAAACCGAGATGAGGTATAAACCCTCAAAATAAATCCTTTTTAAATGTTGTTATCATTTTTAAAAAAAATGCAAACTAGATTTAATACTTCATTTTTTTTTGTTAATGGCAGTCCAAGATACCCCATTTAAAAGTGACTGGGAGAGCCCCACTTGCGCACACCATTCCCATGTTGGGTGGCCACCAAGGTGGAAGGAGCCACCACAGTCTCGCTGGCTGTGGTGGACTCCACCCGCGGGTGGGCCACCACAGACAAGCGGCTAGCCGCTGGCTGTGGCGGGGCTCTGCCCACATGGCATTGTCAGGGGTGGCCATTCCCAACCGTGGTTCCCTTGAAGGGATTCCACAGTGAGGGTAGGGTTTTCCCTCCCTCATGGTAGGCCTAAAAGAAACAACAAGAATTTTTTCTTAAAAAGAATTTATTTATATATATTTTTCAATATTTAGATTTTTGTGTTTGTTTTTTATTTTTATTTTTATTTAAATTCATTCTTAGAAAAAAAACAATCTTTATATATATATATATATATATATATATATATATATATATATATATATATATATATATATATATATATATATATATATATATATATATATATATATATATATATATATATATATATATATATATATATATATATATATATATATATATATATATATATATATATATATATATATATATATATATATATATATATATATATATCATTGTTGTTTTTTTTAAATAGAGTATGTTTTATTATTATTTTTATAGTAGAAATTAGACAACATTTTATCACCATTCTATCATTTAATCATATATATATATATATATATATATATATATATATATAACATGTATGTATAATATTGTAGGTAAAAAAAACTTAAAAAAACTTTCAGATTTAACTAACAAACATAACAATTAAAGAACAAAGACTGTCTAAAAAAACATCCTTATGAATTAAATAATCCTATGGAACAACAAACATATTGTCCTCTTTTTTGTAATATATATTTCTTTTTTTTTGAAAAATTTGTACAACAATAGTATTACTCCAAAGGACATTAGTAATGCTCTTTTTTTGGGGGGAATTATAAAGTGTATCAGCACTAGTTTTATTTTTTGTTTTTTTTTGTGTGTGTATAAAACCAATACAAACATAATTTTTTTTACATGCCTCATAAACCAATATAGTTAGCTTACTATCAAAAAATCATTAATTTATTTTTAATTTAAATCTAGGAAAATCCTTTAAAGAGGTATCTACTACATTATGCTTTATTACAAAGCTATTTCAAAGGGTCCCTCAAAGGACTTTATATTAAACAAAATCACACTACAACATAGGAACAACTTTCTACATCTACAAACTCTTCTTCCTTTCTTCATATCTATCAACAAGAAGCATAAATCTTTATTTCTTCAAGAACCATAGGGCTTCAAAATATGAAAACAAATAAAATCTTCAAGGAGACCATGGGATGCTCATCTCCCATCCAAGGCCTCTAAGAGGCCACCCCTGAGCTTGGGGAACCAAAACATAAACTGGTTTTCTCACAAGAATAAGCAAAACAACAACAATGGAATCATAATAGCCACATGAAACTCCCAACCCAAGGCTTACACAAATGGGTCTCATATTGACCCTAAATCTGGGGTGAAGTGGACCAAATACCCTATGGGGAGAAATCCCATTCCAAAAGTAACAATAAACAAGCCTTCACATGGCTTTTCAGAATCACCCTTTCAACCATTTCACAACAAAACCCTTATGACCCCCAAGGTATCAAGCCAAAAACAACTCCCTTATGGCCCCCCCAAAAAGAATGGAATGGCTTCATGGAGCCCATACTTCCATGTTTTATCCCTCTCCTTCCCAAGGAGAGACTCTACACTCATGGGCTATCCTAAAACCTTCACCCCAAAGGATACTCTTCCCTCCCAAGGGTGAGTGAGCCTTGAGACTCCCTTATACAAAATAAAACGTGCAATACATCATAAAAAAAAAAGAATACAACAATGAAAGAAAAACATGACAACAACAATTTTCTTACAAGCTCAAGAATACTATCACTTGCACATATTCAGAAACTCCATAAGAAAGAAAAAAAAATATGAGAGAGCCACCAAGCTAGATCCAAGCTTAAGGAAGGAATTTGAGGATGAGCTCCCTTTTTCCTAAGTATCCTTCTCCAACCCTCCCCAAAACTAGCAATGTCTCTAAGATAGAGAGTGGGTGTTCAAACTCTCCATAATGGAGAGTCCCCACTAAAAATCCCTCCACACAACTCCCCACAACCCCATAGGGATAAGGTAAACCTTCTAATTGGTTGGTCTTCCCTAAGCCCTTACAAGCTTTCCAAAAATGGGTCCCTAAAAAGGTTGGCCATAAAGTGGGCTAAGACTTTGCATCCTAATGGATGGGTGTGCTAACCAAGACCTTGCTTCCAAAAGTTGATTTTAGGCCATTTTGAAACTCCAAATTTTGGAAGGGTCTTTTGGTCAACAAGGGGTTGTCCTATGGTTAAAATTGACCCTTACCCATAGGTATACTAAGTGGACTTACTAAAAATGACCCAAACACACCTCTAGGCACCTTTCTAACCCCCCAAAAGTCAATTATAAGATTCAATTCGAAAATCAATGGCATGACCCTACCTCAAGCTCCATAACCAAGGGATTCACATGGGGATCCTAAAGGGTACTTACCTAGTTGGTGGGCAACCAATCCTCAAGTGGAACATGTCATGGCCACATGTACACATTACAAGTGTCAAGTGACACAACACAATTTACACATCACAAGCCACATGACATTTCCACTTGAGCACTCACATAACAAATTTACAATTACAATTTAACAAATTTAATTGAGACATACAACCTCATTACATTTAAAAATAAAATACAATACAACGAGGTTTTGTCTCTAATTAGACACAGCCTTGGCTCACACTGAATTCACATTGCCCTGTGTTTGGTTCCCTGATTTAATACCATGGTCTTATTCCTTGCACACTAAATCCAACATCAGTAGTCCAAGAAATAATATAATCCACAATATATACAAAATAAACTCCATTCACCTTTTACAAATTATTTACATCGGATAACAATTAGAATTCACTTCGCACAATCAATTTAACCTTTTTCTCTCCTGGCATTATGTGCACCCATAAACTTCACTTAATTAATTAACTATCAATTCACAGTAGGAATCTCATCATATCATAATCAAATCAACTCTCCATTTCTAATTAATCATGTAAGCATATAAATCCATCACATCTTTACAACATTCATTAAATCAAAATAACCATAAATGTAAATCCATATTTGTATCATAAAATCATCATCATTAATTCATCACCTAACATTTGACCTTCAATGAAATTCACAACTCATCAAAATTTAAATCCCAGTTGTTATTTTTCCTAATATCTCACATCAACATATATACCTAAATTGCAACATCACAATAATTATCTAAATTAATCATCATGAGTATGGAAACACCATAAACTATAATGTACATCATCTAATGAAAACAATTTTCCTATTAAGAGGGTTGAATTTCCTAAACCAACCAAAACATGAAGCCAATTACTAGGTCTATCCTAATGGTCAATGACAAAGCTATGTCAAGCTTGGGGTGAGGATTGACATCCTCCCCCGCTAGGCATGAACTTCCTCTTGGAAGTCACCCAATTAGGGTCATAGCTCCCATGTTGATAAATTTCAAATCTTTAATCTCATGCAATGTAGATATCTAATGATAATACATGCCAAGGATATGTGTTAGCTTGCTTTAAGCACTTATAAAATTTAAAAGTAAAACATTGTACAATGGAACCGTCTAACCAAACTTCACATTCTATTATTATTATATTTATCTATTTTTATTTTTTCCATAATCATATCTAGAAAAAGATCATGAAAGGTAGTACTTTCAAAGCACCAAAAAGGGATCTAAGGTCACACAAAAATGTATTAAAACATGGAACTCTTTCCTTACAACATAACCCAAATGCAGCCTAACATCACTCTTGATGTTGGTTTCTTTAATTTTAAAATTTGGTGTAAAGACCCAATAAAAGATATATATTATTTCTCACTAGCCAATCCTTAGATTATACCAATTTTATACTATATTGTTGATAGAATCATAATATCCATGAAATAAGATCTATAAAATAGTCTAACAAGGCCTTTTCATATCACAACCAAGGGTGACTCTCACCAGGGCTACAAGTATGGTCATCGATAACATTGATGACAAGGGTGAGCATAGTGTGATGGGAAGCTTCTTTATAATTTCTTCCTACGTATAATAATAAATATAATGGATTTTCCCAATCGATCTTCTCCCTCATACAACCTACCAAGAATGAACTTGCCAACAATTTCAACCATAAGAGCCTCATAAAAAAAATCATGAAATCCATAATTTAAAAATTTGAAAAGAACGATTTAATAAAGGTTCAAAAGTGGTCACGCCAGTAAAACTTTAATACAAAAAGTAAAAATAACAAGTCTTTGAGGAAAATAAGGATATTAAAATAAATTTTGGCTAAGCAACCCAACACATAATTTAGTTACTTTTTACATTGTTAGCAATCTCGAAAATAAACTTACAAAACAAAGTTAAATAAAAGAAAACTAAATTTAGCAAATCCATATTCTACCACAACCATTTCACGAACTATGTGACATTTTGAGGTCACTCAAAGGGAGACAGGGAAATCTCATCATAAATATATTAACTCAATATTGAGATAGACCAATTATGCCCTTACGAGGGATATATCACTATTGGTTTCCAAAGAAAACCTTTCCTTGGGAAGAGAGGTAGTCACACAAAAAATGGAGACAAGAGAATATTTAATTAGTTTTGCATACTCTAAAATATATTCCACTTCTTGCATACATCATCTAATAACACACTATAAAATAACCAACACTTACTTAGGCCAATAAAGCATGAAAAAAAACCCTATTACAATATTTACACGAGTATTTATTTAATGAAAATAAATAACTAGGGACAGGAATACCATCACAATAACATCATGAGCACATCTACTAGCATAATTAATTCATATGAACATTGCACCATCATAATTACATAAAGCTTTTCAAGTGGTTCTATTTGGTGATTTGACACTCGATGCCCCCCACTACCTTCCCTAGGTTAGGTGAATTAGTCACTTTCTCAGGGTACTTTACTTATAAATTAACTCAATACATTAGGCTTCACATATATACAAAATATACTCGAATAGTTTTGATGATAACCCTTTTAGAATTAATGTGTCACTCTCACAATTCTATCTTATCTTCTGTCTTATGTTTCTTTCAAGTCAAAGCATAATCCATTTTTCATTCCTTAATTGACATGGTTTGGCACTGTTCAAGCTTAGAATTGTCATCCTAACTTA
Organism: Chamaecyparis obtusa; assembly: GCA_027943335.1. Classification (NCBI taxonomy): domain Eukaryota; kingdom Viridiplantae; phylum Streptophyta; class Pinopsida; order Cupressales; family Cupressaceae; genus Chamaecyparis; species Chamaecyparis obtusa. The sequence goes on from BSBK01001093.1 coordinate 1,221,150, forward strand.
GGCATTAGGGCTACATGACAATTTTTTCCTAACAATGGAAACCTCCTCTAGCTGTGGGTATACTATGAATAAGGAGGAATCTCCAGATTCTAGGTTGGTTTCTATTAAAGATAAAATATCACCACCTGATCTGAAACTTGATAAGAAAAGGGTAGAAGGAAACTTTAAACTAAAATGAAAGTGGTGATACACCAAAATAAGTTCAAACTTTTTTGGAATGATAAAATAGTAACTCAAAATCATATGTCAAAGGCTTGACTCTTCAAATCTCTATTCAACATATAGGCTAAGAGGTTTCACTATTAGAGTTAAACCACAAATAGTTCAAATAGTTAACAACATGTGTTTTCCATACAAGGTTTAGAAAAATTGATCACCTTAAGAAGGAATAAAAATGCACTCACTTCTCTTGGATAACCATGAAAACAACACTTGCAAAGAAAGATGAAATCAAGATCATAAAATCAAAACTTCAAGAATGTATGGGCCAAAGAATATCTACTTTATTTTTCTTACAAGTCTGATAATGTGGTCACAAAGAATGGCTTCAAAACATGTAGGAACAATAAGTTCACTATTTGCCTCTCTCAAAAATTTGCAACCCCTAAAATTGATCATAAAAGTCAATATTATACCAGGCCCTAGCTCCAAATCCGAAAATGAAAACCCTTTACTAAATGCCCTAACTTGGCCAAAAATTGTGCCAAGAAACTAGCCTATGAAGACTCCACTATAAGTGCCCCTAAACATTGGCTTACAATAAGGATTTTAAATCCTTTTACAATATATTTCCAATATTTAATTTCTAAAATAAATTAAAAAATAATAAAACAAACCTTACATCCCTTTCAACCTAAGAAAATAAATTCCTAAGTATGTATAATGCAAAGTGGAAGAGGATCGATGTGACCACTCATCCCACTTGCATACAATGCGAAAACATAGGGTGAGGTGGCATTGTGGAAATTTTTTGAAAACTGCAAGAATCTATCATCTACATTGAAGACATTGAATGCACTTCACTTGGCAGACTCCAAATCTCATAGGCTCATTTGATTTTGAAACTAGTGTTATGCCTATCTTTGCATAGAAGAAACAAGAATAATTTTGGAAACCCTAGCCCGACTATGGAAAAAAATTTCATGAACTCGGCTAGACTGTAGATGAAGCTTGAGCTCTCTGTCATCTTAACTCTTTTGGCATGCATTTTCATACTAAGAGCTCGGTATTATGGCACTCGGGTTCATTGGCATTGTCTCGAGTCTTCATCCTATCATCCTTTGCTTATTATGTGTCTTCATCACCAAGTTGGCCTTGCATAATAGCACTACTGGTAAGACACTGTGTCTCTATTGATATTGACTAATGTATTTATTAAAATATGTGACTAATTATCTTTTTGGTTATGAATACAGAGCTCGGCTGTGAGTTGAGGCTCGAGCTTGAAGCAACAACCATGACTTTCACTACTAGACGCGAGTTTACTATAGCTTCTTAATAAATCTATGTTGACTATGTATGGCTGGAACCTAGCATTATCTACAGCTTCCATAAGTCACAGAATTGTGATTGTTGTTTACCCTTTTGTTGAATGTGTATGAGGCCATGACTTATGAATGCACTTTGGGCTCGACTTTGTATGAAATGTGGACTTTTATTTTCATAAGTCATGGCTTTGTGACTACAACTTCAACGTGACTATTTGAATAAAGTTGTGACTCTTCATTGAGTTTCAGCCTGGGCTTAGAGCTATGAGTTCACACTTGGCAACAATTCGACATCAAACTGGTAAGTCTTTAACCTACTCAAGTTCACTGCATCATTTTAGGCATGAAGCCTCTATTTTACATATTCCACTCTTGACGTGGGCTCTCTGCAACTTTGACAGTATTATAACCAAGACTCAGCTTCTTTCCTTACTTGCAACTATGAACAAAGAGCATTAAAACTGTGAGTTATGAAATTGGATCCTTTCTTGGTTTACTTTCCATGACTGGTAGATCTAGCATGAAATTTGTCCTTGTTTACACCACTCTTACTAACGTGGGTTCTCTTGCAACTTATGACAGCGTATCATGATGCGGCTTCCACCTTTAGTCATCTTGGCAACAATCTAAGATGTGGCTGAGATGTGTCATAAAGAAACTTGGCATTAGCTTAAGGCATCTCATCTACAACTTCAAACTCTTTCCAAGCTGTCTAAAAACTTTTGATAGTATACAACCAAGTGGGTTCTCCTTGGTCAACTCTGCAAAATCGTGAGCTATGACTAAAAGATGTGGTAGATATATCAAGCTCTTAAGCTATGACATCTTTCAGTCATAAGCTTCACGACTTTGTAAACTAACTCAAAACATGACTGAAAGATAAACAAAAGACACCAGCTACTTTGCATATACATATAAGTTCATTCTCTTGTGTCTGTTGTTTAGTTTATTGGCAACTTGTGTATATTTTGTATCTCTAATTTTTCACTGTCAACATAGTGTCAAAAACCAGTCATAAAATTCTATCAATATACTTTCAAACATGATCTTCTTAGTGCTTCATAAAATAAACCAAAGCTTTAAAAGTACACTGCATTAGAGTATCTATAGCATAATGAATGTTTAAAATCAAACTCCTTCAGCTAATTTCTTTTATAAAATTTTAATGTGCATTTGACTTGGCTGTAAATGTTTGACTGTTCCGTATATTGTTTGCCACTGTTTTCAACCCATTGTTGTTATACTTTGCTTTAACCCAAAACACCAGTCATTCTATATGTTGCAAAATTCCTCATTTTTAATTGTGATCTTGATAATACAATCACTGTCACTATTATACACTAGCCACCTATGCACTTATGTGAAACCAAGTCCTCAAAATCCTCATTAAAAATGGTACAATCATGGAAAAAATTATTAGATATTAAATATAGTTCCCTTCGATGCTGAATTTGAATTTTTTAAAAGGAATGCAATAAGATGTAAAAATGTTTTTATATTATCAATGAAGTTCGAGCACAAGCTTGTGACACTCAAAGATACATTTTAGTAAACATTTTATGATACTTTTATAAAAAAATTCTATAGCATCCTTTCTGTAATCAGCAATAATCAGTGATATTGTTGAAATTTGTAACAAAGATGTGAAATACTAGTGATCATGAATCTGCATTTTGTGATTTGATCTTGACCTTTTGTGATTTTGGCACATTTAGTAGCATTTTAGCCTATTTTGAATCTCTTTTATTTGACTAAATGTAAAAATGAGTCATACTTTCTTTCTGCAAAATAAACTATTAAGCTGTCAAACAACATCATTTTGAAATGGTTAGATTAGTGAACATAATAAATAATTTACAAAAATGCCAAAATGATACTTATGAATCAATACTCAGACAATTATGTTCACTAATTTACCAAGGTACTGCATCATCTGAAAAAGGTTTCTCAACTAGAAACACTAAGTCCCTTTAATTAAGATACCTGTTTAATAAAAGGGACAACATACACCAGAATGATCATTAATAGTAAAAGGTTTCATGTTCGCAAAATAAGTCCCTTTAATACTACCTTGCAGTGAGTGTGGGTGTACATTTCCTTATTGCATTTAATTTGCTAGATTGATATGCAGCTTTGAAAACTTGATTGTTATTGTATGTTATTTGTTTCTCATGCATTGCTTAGATCCAACAGGATCTAACCACATTTTCTCTCTCATGCAGGTATGAACCTTAAAGACCTAAATGCAGATGAAGACCCGAACCTGAGGACCTAGGACCTGGCAGACAACCAGCTGACAACACACTATCAACAAGGCAATGCATGGGACCCCTATTCCATACTCTCTATCATATTTTCAATTCTACATATGTACTCTATTTGTTGAAATGACATATGAAACATGAAAAAACACTTTGCATACTACATTCAGTTTGAATGCACAATGTAATGATCACTTATGAATTTTGAAATTTTGAAATGTGATCAATACTTAGAGCACAATAATGAAATCTAAAGAATGAATGCAATAATGAAATGTCAATTAACAAAACTTGGAAGGTAGTATTAATTGGATCCAAAAATGTGCAACCTTTTCCTATTTATGCTTATTGTGTTATATGTTGTAATTTTGAGTAACAATTTTGACAATGTCTGCTAGATGTCTACCTGCTAGACATGACCTATAGACTTATCATTGGGCAACAGAGTTAGGAAACCAAAAACCATGAATGCAACTATTATTGAAATGAAAATGTAACTAAACTAGACTCAATACATCCTAGAGACCTAGTGCTTGGACAACACTTATTGAAAAATAACTAGACCTAACCTAACCCTCAAAGAAAAGCTTGAGGTGTATTCCATTAACTAGAATTTTTAGAATTTCTCCATCAGTTGTGGACAACTAAAAATAATTATTCTCCTTATAGGCTGTTATAACAAAAGGGCTTGACCAAAAATTATCAAATTTATCATGATGCCTTGGCCTTCTCTTTAGTACATCCCACTTGAGTACTAGATCACCTTTTTTAAAATCCCTAGATGTAGCTTTCTTATCAAATGAACTTTTAGTCTGTGCTTTTCTTAGTTCCATAGTTTCCAATGCCTTCTTCCTTTCTTCTTCAAGCTGTAATAAATCAACATACCTCAACTTAAGAGGATCTTTCTCTTCAAACAACAACATCTGATCAGCCAGCTGTAAAGCTGGAAATTCAGTAGAAACTGGCAATCTGGCCTCTTTACCATAAACCAGGACATAGGGAGAATTCCCTATAACCTATTTAGGTGTAATCCTATCCAACCATAAGGTTGCCTTCAATTTAAAATGCCAATCTCTTTTATTTTCTTGCGAAGTCTTTTCGATAATTCTGATCAAATTTTTATTAGTAGACTCTGCAAGACCATTACCTTGAGGATAATAGTTAGAAGAAGTATCTAAATAGATGCCATTTTTAACAGCCCACTCTATTATAGCTGTACCAATAAAATCCATTGCATTATCTGAGATAATTGACTAAGGAACTCCAAACCTGGTTATAATATCTTCATAGAACTTCATCATAGCAAATCCAGAAGATTCCTTTAGTGCAATAGCCTCAGTCCAGACCTATAAAGTCTATTACCCACTTATTAAATGACTGATCGACAACAATTGGTTTTAATGGTAATGCTGCCATCTTTTGCTTCCCTGCAAACAAAGCACACTTTTGACATTTTCTTGCCCAGGAATAAGCATCTTTGAATAAATCTAGCTAGTAATAGCCAACTCTTAGTATTTTCTAGGCTGTAGTTTTAGGACTAAAATGCCCCCCACATGATCCATCATGAAATTCAGATAAAATTCTGCCTTGATCAAATGAATCAATGCATTTAAGAAACATTCTAGAAAAATCTTTCCTATAAAGTATACCATCAATGAGAACATAGGGAATAGATTGTAACTTGCAATACCTTCTCTTTTCTTTGTCAAGATTATTTGGACATTGTCCGATTTGCAAAAATCTGGTCATATTTGATAACCAAGATGTAGGATCATTAAACAATACAACATCACCTTGAAATAAGGTAGATTCTTCATTAGTTTCAGCTTGATCTTCTTCTTCTCCCTTCTGAGCACAAATGTGTTTGTCTCTAACTAGCTTAGTAACATGAATTTGTACATCATATTCCATAACTCTTGTTATCTAGCCTACTCTCTTTTTGTTAACATCCTTATTCAATAAAAACTCTTTAATACTAGGATGTACAACCATCAAATGTACTTTATTTCTGGCAACCAAATGCTTAAACTTCTTCAAAGCTTTAATAACAACTAAGACATGCTTTTCAACAAAATTGTACCTTTTCTCATAGTCATCCATACCTTTTCTAAAAAAAGCAACTGGTTGCTCTTGTTTTTCTTCATTCTTTTGAACCAACATTGCTGAAATAGTGTCAGAACCACCATAAGCATATAAAATAAAGTCTTTAGTAAAATCAGGATTAACAAGAGTAGGGGCTAAAGACAAAGCTTGTTTTATCTATTCAAAACTCTTCTTTCCCTCATTAGTCCAACTAAAAGGGACATCCTTTTTTAGCATAGCAGTCAATGGTTTTAACAAGTTAGCAATATTAGGAATAAACCCTCTAACAAACTTTATTCTCCCAATAAAACTTTGCAATCCTTTCTTGTGTTTAGGCAATCAAAGTTCCAGAATTGCATGAATTCTTTTAGGGTCAATAGGTGTACCTTCCTTAGACACCTGGTATCCTAGAATTTTACCCTCGTGAATTGCAAAAAAAGATTTCTTTGGGTTAATAGAGATCCCAAACTCTCTAGATCTTTGCAAAATTTGTCTCAAATGATCTATGTGTTGATTTGCAACCTTGTTGTAAATTGTAACATCATCTAGGTATACTAGAACAAACTTATACATCAAATTCTTGAAACCAATGTCCATTACTTCCTGAAAAGTGGCTCTACATTTGATAACCCAAATGGCATTCTTCTATAAGCCATTGTACCCCATTTAGTTGTAAAGGATATTTTAAACTGATCAGATTCTTTAACTAAAATCTGGTTGTAACCAAAATACCCATCTAAGAGAGAAAATCTCTCAAAACCTGACACATATAATAAAATTTGTTCCATGGAAGGAAGATGGTGTCTATCTTTTAGAGATACCCTATTAAGGTCTCTAAAGTCTACACAAAGTCTTATCTCTCCATTCTTCTTCCTTACTAGAACTAAATTAGAAACCCAGGATGTGTGTTTGATAGGAAATATAATACCACCATCCAGGAGTTTTCTCAATTATTTCAACATTAATGGTTCTAACTTGGGGTTTATGGGCCTTTTCCTTTGTCTGATTGGCCTATCATTTTGGCTCTAATTCTATAGTGTGCTGGGTTAATTGAGGATCAAATCATTTTAAATCAACATAATCCCATGCAAAAACATCACTATATTCTCTGAAAAGATCAATAAACAATTATTTTTCTTCAAGAGAATTAATTTTACCAACCTTTAAGTATTTGTCTCTGAATATCTCCACCTCCTCATAATGATCTTCTTTGATTAGCATGCTGGTTTTACCCTTCCTGAACTAATCATCAGAGTTAAAAGTTGATTCTAGGCTGACCAATCCCTTTGGAAGCTTGTTGCTTTTCAACTAAATTATCTGGTCTTCCATTTGCTAATTGATTTTGTTATTTCTAGAAGTTGAGAAACCATCTATTTTTGTCAAAAAACTTAAAATATGTTCATTAGTATTGAAAACCTACCAATAAGTGTCATTATCTGAGATAGATGGCCTAACAATAATCTTGACATGTGACTGGTCTAAAATCTATCCTTTATTTTTTGTTATTGAAACATGTGCACCAATACCAACCAACCTATCGGCATGCTGGTTCTTCTTTCTAGGAATTAAAATCAGGTTAAAAGCATCAAATTCATCCAGAATATCAGATACTCTAGATTTTATATCTTTAGAAGATCATTTTTAATAGTATCGATACCTCTCACCTGTTTTACTATCATCTCACTATCACCAAATACCCTCAAACATTTGATTCCTCTCAATCTTGCCCACTCTAATCCCTGAATCAAACTTTCATATTTAGCCACATTGTTAGAACATGGAAAAGATAACTTATATGCAACATAAAACTTATCACCATCAGGTGAAACTAACATAACCCCTACACCAACTCCAACCTTATTCCTTGATCCATCAAAATACAAATCCCATAATTGGTTAGATATTTCAGATTCAGATTCTAGATCTTTTATCAAATTAGGCACAACTAAATCAGATTCTAAAATCATGTAATTTCCAAAACCAGTATCATGAAAATCATCATTGTGTTCATTTCTAGTGGCCCATTCATCTAAAACAATGTCTGGATATGCTTCAGTTTGTGTGTTATAGGTTGAATATTCTTGAATTTCATCCTGATCCATAATCACATAACTTGCATTAATGGGACTGGGATTGTAGGGCTCTATGTGGTCTTTAGCCAACAATTCTGATTTTATGGTTACCTTAGTACCATATCTAGTTTTGAAGTACAAATGTGACCAATCTAATGAAAAATAGCCATCTATTTTGGCTGTGAAATCTTTGGACAAGCACATAGCAAAATATGCAAGCAAATCTATAACATATATGTCTTGAGGAATTGAGAAATTTGGACATGAGTATAAGGTAAAACTTGCATTCTTAAGGACCCCTAAGGTCTTAACTAAAGTTCCATCAAGCTGGACTACACCTTTCTCAAGAGGTTCATACTTTAAATTCAACAAATCTGCTATTTTCTTAGGCATAATAGTGTTGGTTGCACCATTGTCAACCATACAATTATGCACTAATTTGTTTCCAATAATCAATGAGACATAAAAAGGAGGGGGCTTATCATTTTCAAGTTTCTTACCTTCCTTTTTAGATGTCTTTTGAACATTTGGTGGCTTCTTGTCAACTGTTACTGCTGATTGCTTCAAATTTGTAGCCTTTTTAACTTTTGGTATTGTTGGTTATTGTACTTTAACAAGATTTTTCTCTTCTTTTGGTACCTTTTCCTGAACCTTAGGAGGTTCATAATTATTCATAACCACCCTAGGAGGTTGTTGTGCTATTTGATGTGAACCAGCTACCAACTTGGATAATTCTTCCTTTAAAATCTCAATCTGTCCTGGAATAGATAAGGTCTCCCATGCAAACAAGGTTACATTTGTTTTCTTCATGGTATCAACAAATTGTACCTTGTGTGAAGATCTAGGAGAACCTTGATCAATACTCTTTTGGTTTTGATCCTTACTAAATGAAATAGATGGACTCTTTAGAATAGAAACTGGTGAAGAGGGTACATTACAAGCGGATTGATCTGCTTCAAGAGCTCTCTTTTTGGCTCTGGTATTTGCTGCAATTGATGAATCATCATTAAGACCACAAAACTCCTCCTCTTGCCAATTTAGGAAACCATTATCCATAGCACTTTGATCTGATTGTTGTTGTACCTCCTCAACAGACACATTTTTCTATGAGTTCATTGCATTTTGGACCATAAGATCTTGGTTAAGAACCCCATTAGAACATGTAGACTGGAAATGTTGTTCATTGCATGGAAAACACCAGTCAATAGCAATATTATTCTGAGTAGGAACAATATCTCTAATAGTGTTTAGAGGTGCAAGATTGTACTATTTATTAGGCCTCTGATTCCAAATCTGTCTATTTGCATTGGTATTACCTTAGAATTACTACCTATTGGCCTGATAATTAGGCTGATCGAGATGTTGGGATGAGGAACCAACAAATTGGATTTGAGCAATAGGGTTTTTCTGTGCTTGATTCCTCTTAAGGGTCACTAAATCATTACCAAAAGATTGTAGTAAACTTTATATTTTTTGTTGACTGTCCTTAATACTTTTTAATTCATTCAGAGGGGCTGCATGAACTATCTCTGTATTTTTATATGATGGGACAACATATAGAAGTGGGACAACCAATGGCATATTGGACTGAATACTTGGAAAGAAAGGAACAGGTGGCCTAGGAGCTATCTTTCTTACCTGAATAAGATTATTCTCTACCCTAATAGTGGTATCAAAAGCTAGGGGAAATGTAGTACCCTCCATAGATTGAATCATTACAGAGATATAATTATTCAAACTCTTTAAATAATACAAGAATGCATATTTAGCTGAAGGCCTTACCGTAGCTAGAATCTGGTTCCAAGTCTTCTAGAAACGGAGATTGAAATCACTCATTTCCTCTTGTGGAGCCCTCTTAATTGTAGTTAATTGTTCCACCAGGGAAAAATTATCAGACTTGTCTTCAAAGAATTTAGAAAGTCTTTCTCCCAAAACATCCCAAGTAGCAATAGAATCCATAGGGAGTGTTCTGAACCAGTCAAGGGCTTTACCCTTGAGAGATGCAACCAATAGATTTAAAGCTACATCCTCCTCCATGACATTATGAACATTGCAAAGAGTTGCAACATCTCTAATGTGTTCTATAGCTGTTACTGGTACTTCTCCAGTGAATTTTGGCAAGCCTTTCAGAGCAGCCAATGGAATGCTATTGTGGTTTACAATCCTCAAAGGACTGCCTTGGTTGAATGTAATAAATGGTAGATTTCTTGCTATTTCTTGAACTGGTGGTACTTGTTGCTGAATTGCAAGTGTAACACAAGGTTGGGTAGGCTGAATCACATTCCTTTGGTATATTTTGGAATTTTGAGGAGTTGTTGTACTACCACTTGTAGATGCTCCAAAAATAGAATTATCTCTAGGTAAGTCTTCAAAAATTGGTAATTCTGATCTAGAGTGATTAGGAACACTTAGATCTTTAGGGAGACTGATTTCCTCAATAATTACCTCAAGTTCATCTGAATTTGTAGCCTGATCTTCAAAAATGGGATTGTCAAATGATGAAAAATTATAATTCAATAGAGAAGATCTACCAATTGGATTTTGTGGTGTTCTTCCTCCTCTGGCTAATCTAACTCCCCTTCTTCCTGGCTACAATTCCTAGTATGCAACCCTCCTTTTTTTAATCTTGTTGGATTTCTACTCATTAAAATAAACACTCAAATCTACAACTGAATCAAGAACAACCATAGAATTTGTAACTTAGAAATAAAAAGCAATTTGTGTCCCACCGGGTGTGCCAAAAATTGTTTAGGATTAGAATTGTCACCCTAACTCAGGCATTAGGGCTACACAAAATTTCAATCCTAACAATGGAAACCTCCTCTAGCTGTGGGTAGACTATGAATAAGAAGGAATCTCCAGATTCTAGGCTGGTTCCTATTAAATATAAAATATCACCACCTGATCTGAAACTTGATAAGAAAAGGGTAGAAGGAAACTTTAGATTGAAATGAAAGTGGTGATACACCAAAATAAGTTCAGACTTTGCTGGAATGATAAAACAGTAACTCAAAATCATATGTCAAAGGCTTGACTCTTCAAATCTTTGTTCAACATATAGGCTAAGAGGTTTCACTATTAGGGTTAAACCACAAATAGTTCAAATAGTTAACAACATATGTTTTCCATACAAGGTTTAGAAAAATTGATCACCTTAAGAAGGAATAAAGATGCACTCACTTCTCTTGGATAACCATGAAAACAAAAATTGCAAAGAAAGATGAAATCAACATCATAAAATCAAAACTTCAAGAATGTATGGGCCAAAGAACATCTGCTTTATTATTCTTACAAATCTTATAATGTGGTCACAAAGAATGGCTTCAAAACATGTAGGAACAATAAATTCACTATTTTCCTCTCTCCAAAACTCGTAACCCCTAAAATTGATCATAAAAGTCAATCTTATACTATGCCCTAGCTCTAAATCCAAAAATGAAAACCCTTTACAAAATGCCCTATCTTGACCAAAAATTGTGCCAAGAAACTAGACTATGAAGACTCCACTATAAGTGCCCCTAAACATTGGATTACAATAATGATTTTAAATTCCTTTACAATATATTGCCAATATTTAATTTCTGAAATAAATTCAAAAATAATAAAACAAACCTTACATGCCTTTCAACCTAAGAAAATAAATTCCTAAGTATGTATAATGCAAAGTGGAAGAGGATCAATGTGACCACTCATCCCACTTGCATACAATGTGAAAACAAAGGTTAAGGTGGCACTGTGGCATTTTTCAAAAAGTGCAAGAATCTAACATCTACATTGAAGACATTGAATGCACTTCACTTGGCGGACTCCAAAACTCATAGGATCATTTGATTTCAAAACTAGTGTTATGCCTATCTTCGCATAGAAGAAACATAAATAATTTTGGAAACCCTATCTCGACTATGGAAAAAAAATTTCATGAACTCGACTAGACTATAGATGAAGCTAGAGCTCTCTGTCATCTTAACTCTTTTGCCATGAATTTTCATACTAAGAGCTTGGTATTATTGCACTCGGGTTCACTAGCATTGTCTGGAGTCTTCATCCTATCATCCTTTGCGTATTATGTGTCTTCATCACCAAGACGACCTTGCATAATAGTGCGACTAGTAAGCCACTGAGTCTCTATTGATATTGACTGATGTATTTATTGAACTCTGTGACAAATGATATTTTTGGTTATGAATACACAACTCAGCTATGAGTTGATCCTCGAAGTTGAAGCAACAACCATGACTTTCACTACTAGACGCGGGTTTACTATAGCTGCTTAATAAATCTTTGTTGACTGTGTATGGCCGAAACCTAGCATTATCTCTAGCTTCCATAAGTCACTGCATTGTGATTGTAGTTTACCCTTCCTTTGAATGCGTATGACATCGTGACTTATGAATGCACTTTGGGCTTGACTTTGTATGAAACGTGGACTTTTATTTTCATAAGTCACAACTTTGTGACTGCAACTTCAACGTGACTATTTGAATAAAGCCATGACTCTTCATTGAGTTTCGGCCTAGGCTTAGAACTATGAGTTCACACTTGGCAATAAATCAACATCAAAATCATAAGTCTTCAACCTACTCAAGTTCACTACATCATTTTAGGCATGAAGCCTCTGTTTTACATATTCCACTCTTGATGTGGGCACTCTGCAACTTTGACAGTATTATAACCAAGACTCAGCTTCTTCCCTTACTTGCAACTATGAACAAAGAGCATTAAAACCATGATTTATGAGCTCGGCTCCTTTCTTGGTTTACTTTCCATGACTGGTAGATCTAGCATGAAATTTTTCCTTGTTTACACCACTCTTACTGATGTGGGTTCTCTTGCAACTTATGATAGTTTATTATGATTCGACTTCCACCTTCAGTCATCTTGGAAATAGTCTAAGATGTGGCCAAGATGTGTCATAAAGAAACTTGGCATTAGCTTAAGGCATCTAAACTACAACTTCAGACTCTTTCCAAGGTGTCTAAAAAATTTCAACAGTAGACCACCAAGTCAATTATCCTCGGTCAACTCTGCAAAACTGTGAGCTATGACTGAAAGATGTGGTAGATATATCAAGCTCTTAAGCTATGGCATCTTTTAGTCATAAGCTTCATGGCTTTGTAAGCTAACTCAAAACATGACTGAAAGATAAACAAAAGGCACCAACTACTTTGCATATACAAATAAGTTCATTCTCTTCTATCTGTTGTTTATTTTATTGGCAACTTGTGTACATTTTGTATCTCTGATTTTTCACTGTCAACATAGTGTCAAAAACTAGTCATAAACTTCTATCAATATACAGTCAAACATGATCTACTTCATAAAATAAATCAAAGCTTTCAAAGTACACTATATTAGAGTTCATGTAGCATAATGAATGTTTAAAATTGAACTCCTTCAACTGATTTATTTGATAAACTTTTAATGTGCATTTGACTTGGCTATAAATATTTGACTGTTCTATATATTTTTTGCAACTATTTTCAACCCACTGTTGTTATACTTTTCTTTAACCCAAAACACCAGTCATTATATATGTTACAAAAGTCCTCATTCTTAATTGTGATCTTGATAACACAATCACTGTCACTTTTGTACACCAGCCACCTATGCACTTATGTGAAAGCAAGTCCTCAAAATCCTCATAAAAAATGGTACAATCATGGCACAAATTATCAGATATTAAATACAGCTCCCTTTGATGATGAATTTGAATTTTTAAAAGGAATGCAATAAGATGTAAAAATGTTTTTATATTATCAATGAAGTTTGAGCATGGGCTTGTGACACTCAAAGATACATTTTAGTAAACATTTTATGATACTTTTAAAAAAAAATTATGTAGCATCCTTTTTGTAATCAACAACAATCAGTGATATTGTTGAAATTTGTAATAAAGATGTGAAATACCAGTGATCATGAATCTACATTTTGTGATTTGATCTTGACCTTTTGTGATTTTGGCACTTTCAGTAGCATTTCAGCCTATTTTACATCTCTTTTCTTTGACTGAATGTGAAAACCACTCATACTTTCTTTTTGCAAAATAAATTGTTAAGCTCTCAAACAACATCATTTTGAAATGGTTAGATTAGTGAACATAATAAAAAACTTACAAAAATTCTAAAATGACACTTATGAATCAATAGTCAAACGATTATGTTCACTAATCTATAACCAAGGTACTGTATCATCTGAAAAAAGTTCCTCAGCTAGAAACACTAAGTCCCTTTAATTCAGATACCTAGTTAATAAAAAGGACAACATACCCTAGAATGATCATTAATAGTAAAAGGTTTCATGTTCGCAAAACAAGTCCCTTTAATACTACCTTGTAGTGAGTGTGTGTGTACATTTCCTTATTGCATTTAATTTTTCAGATTGATATGCAGCTTTGAAAACTTGATTGTTACTGTATGTTATTTGTTTCTCATGCATTACTTAGATCCACCAGGATCTAACCACATTTTCTCTCTCATGCAGGTATGAACCTTAAAGACCTAAATGCAGATGAAGACATGAACCTGAGGACCTAGGACTTGGCAGACAACTAGTTCACAACACACTATCAACAAGGCAATGCATGGGACCACTATTCTATACTCTCTATCATATTTTCAATTCTACATATGTACTCTATTTGTTGAAATGAAATATGAAACATGAAAAGACACTTTGTATACTACATTCAGTTTGAATGCACATTGTAATGATCAGTTATAAATTTTAAAATTTTGAAATGTGATCAATACTTAGAGTACAATAATGAAATCTAAAGAATGAATGCAATAATGAAATGTCAATTAACAAAACTTGGAAGGTAGTATTAATTGGATCCAAAAATGTGCAACCTTTTCCTATATATGCTTATTGTGTTGTATGTTGTAATTTTGAGTAACAGGCACATCAATCGTAAAGATTGATATCCCCATACCATATTTCCTACACTATGGCATAAGAAATTCGACAACCCTGTGGTAGTCTCCTACCCCTATTCATTAATAACATGAAAAGATTAAAATAATGTCCTCTCACTAAATAAATAGATATTTTACAACTTATCATGATTTACACACAGAAAATTTGCATCTATAAACCTTAAAGGTAGATCGTTGTGCAAGAAGATTACGGTAATTTAATTTCCAACTAACTTCACAAGACACAAGGAACTACCCAAAAGTAAAATTCCTAAAAGAAAAATAAAAATTAAATTCTTCTAATTTATAATCGCATTATCAAGGCTCCAATTCCTATGCACTAATAATTATCACAACATTAAATAGTCAAGTTATTTATGTTAGATTAAATGTATAATATTTCCGTTGATTATTTTAGTCTCTGAAATTATCATTGATTGACCATAGTTTCATTTCTTTATTTCAATTATCTTCCAAAATATCGACAACAAGGTCATTGGTACAAAGATGTCATCTTCCTTATTTTTATTTCATAAATACCTTACATTATATTAGTACATAAAGGGTCTAAGGATTTGCATTTCTACCCCTAATCATTGAATCGTCTAGGTAGTGTACCTCGATTAGGGTTTTCCATTCAATTACCAAAGGACTTTTATTAACACTTGTATTGGATTCATTTTACTATTGTATCATCATTATAAGGAATGAGGTTTATTGAAAACTAATTCTATATTCTAAAAGAAAAATTTCTCTTTACGTACAAATTCATGAAATCAAGTAGAATTCCTAGGAAGTTGAATTTTCCATTTGTAGTACCCCGGCCCTATTCTAATTTTATAAATGTTATGATCATTACTTTAGGATGATAGATTATATGTTAGGAAATCATTGATTTTTATCTTGTATGTTAACTTTTTTTTAAAAAAACATTTTGCAAACTTAGATGCATGTTTAGGTTAAGTTCTTCTGGGTTCCCTAGCGAGGCATTACAAGTATCTTATGAATCCACCTATATTGGTGCCACCAATAAGGGGCAAGACTTTAATATTATACATTTCAGCAATAGAGCATTCCTTAGAGGCATTACTAGCTCAAGAAGATGAGAATGGAAAGGAGAAGGCAATCTATTATATTACTGGGACTTTGCTCAAATATGAGTTTAACTATAGCTTCATTGAAAGAGAATGCTTGGTGGTGGTTTTTTCTTCACAAAAACTATGAAATTATATGTTGACACACAAAATTTGACTCATAGCTAAAATTGACCCTTTGAAGTACCTATTGAGAAAAACAGCCCTAACAGGAAGATTGGCAAAGTGGGTTATGGTATTGAGTGAATTCAACATTGAATATGTGAATAGGAAATTAGTAAAAGGCCAAGTTATAGCAGACCAATTTGAAGAAGCACCTTTAATAGATGAATATCCTATTCAAGTAGATTCCTAGATGCAAAAATTATAAATATTGAAGCCAAGACTTGAAAACTCTATTTTGATGGTTCATATACACAACATGTTTCAAGAGCAGGTATCTTATTGATCACACCTCAAGGATATACTATTCCAAAATCTTACAAACTTCTCTTTCCATGTAGTAATAACATTGTTGAGTATGAAGAACTTGTCATAGGCTTGAAAATGGCTCTATAATGGAAACTAACAGAGTTACAAGTATATGGTGATTCACAACTTGTCATTAATCAAATCAATGATGAATATAAAACAAGAGATGATAAGTTGATGCCTTACAAAAGGATGGTATATGATCTAAATAAATAATTTGTTTTGATAACATTTGAATAAATACCAAGAGAAAAAAAAGTTAGTAGATGCCATGGAAACATTAGCTTCTCTCTTACAAATGTTAGATAAAAGTGCATGATATGAGTTCTTGGTAGAAGAGTTGGAACAACCCGCATTTGACCTTCATAATTACAACATTATTTTTCTATTAATAGGACATGGCTCTCCTTGGTATGGACCTATTTACACTTAAAATACCAAACCTTTCCCCTTGACCAAACCAAAAATAAAAGAAGAAATTCTATAATACAAGCTTCTCGCTATACCCTTGTTTTAGATACATTGTATCATAAAAGTATTGATGGAACACTTCTTATGATTGTAGAGGATGTGGAATATAAAATAGCCTTACAAGTGTTACTCCTAAAGAGAATTAATGGTTTTCATTAGTATCATTCAGTCATATAGTCGGTAAAGGAAACAAGACAGGATAGTCGGTCAATACATAGAACCTAGATGTGGAGCATAATACAAGGCGGATCACTAAGTTAACTAAACACAGTTTTGACCGAGCACTCTTACTGAGCTAGATGATCACCGAGTACCAAGAATAGTGGTCACTGACAATTCATATGAACTAAGCACTAATTAATTACAAAGTAATGAATGTATTTTACACCGAGTGAAACAAGAAACAACATAGCAATTTGGAATAGCACAAACTACAACGCCAATGGTTTACACTTATTAGAAAATAGTTTACCAAGATCGAGAAAAAATTTAATATGCATGTAATCTTTAAATTTTTTATGATTCCTATGTAATGTTGATCTAGGTTATTCATTTCTACCGTTGATCTTAGGTTTTCAAAGATCGGCTCTAAACCCTAATTAGGTCAAGATTAGTTTGATATAAAATTTGCAAGGCTGACATTTTGACATGTATCATCACACATGTATTAGCCACCATAGTGGTAGATATCTAAAGATCAAATAGGGTTATGATTGACAAGCATTGATAGAGCATATAGTTTATTAGAAATAAAAGGGTACCCAATAGTATTCAAAGAAGAGATCAATGACATCAAGGTGATAATAGATAAGTAAATTATAGATCTAAATCAGGCATGTTAAGTTTCTATTTACAGATCAAAATTCTATTGTTACTCTTTATCCATTGTAGCAGATTTTAAATCTCTTAACAGAGTGAACTTAACAGTTCTTTTGTAAATCTTGTAACTGAGTGCACACTTGATTGTGTTACTAAAATCCTCTAACTAGGTAGATCTTTCTGATCTCATTGTTACTCTTAACAGGGTAAGATCACTAGATTTGATAAAAATATTTGTATCCTTAATCAACAAATTTTTTACTGTAGTAGTGAAGCTTTGTGGGTGTCATCCCCACCATAGTTTTTACCTTCTAACAAGGTTTTATGCGATACCAAAACACTTGAGTTATCTGTATGAAGTTTCATGAATGGAATATTGATTAGATTACATGCATTTATATTTTAGTTATGTTTTGGATGAATGTTAAATACAATTGATATAGTCAGTTAGTGTTATACATATTTACAAAGATTTAGTGTGAAAAAATTTGAAGGGCTCTAATTCACCCCTCCCCTCTCAGTACACATCTTTCCATAATCCCAATAATTGGTATTTGATGCAAGGGGGACGGGGAGAGGGTCCAAAGGCACACCCTACCTAGATCTACCTTACAGAACCACACATGGAAGCCACAACAAACAATAGTGAGAGAGAGAGAATGCAGATACTTTTCTTATATTATCTTCTTTTTGATTCATACATGTCAAGTTGTAAGGCCTTCCTAGTTTAGGCCAGATATTAAAATCACGTACAAAAGTCCTCAAACATGTGAGGATCTACCAATAATATCTAATTTCTATCTTCTATCTCTATCCAAAATTGACTCCTAAAACTCTAACCAAACAACTACATTTATAAAAGAGGCTACCAACTCAAGTTAGCCTTCAGATCCACAATCAATAGAAGGAATGACTAGATCTAGGTCCACACACTTCCCAATGATGGATATCAGCATTAAATATGTGACCCAAATTAAATGCACAAGTTGGCCTCAAAATAAATCCATAATAAACAACTTGGTAAGCAAGGAAATAGAGGGCCAGACAAGCATCACCAAATGCCAAGTAAATAACCAAATGCTAGAGAGATAACTGACCAACACCAGTGAACAAAGGAAACTGAGCAACACCGAACCAACTCGGTCAAAGTAGGAACCGAGCAACATAGACAAACTCAAATATGTTTTTGGTGACATAGGATTGCCAAGGACCTGAGATGCTCCTCCATCAGACACCTAGGGTTATTTGAAATGATTCTCCAAATCATGAAATAGGTATGGTCCGAGCTGCATCCAACTTAATCTATGAAATCTATGAACTGTCTTCAATCGGTCTATTCTTCCACTTTACTAGATATTCCATATACTATTTTCCTCTTGTACTTCTACCAATTATTTGCTCCAAAATCCACTCAACTTCTTCCATCCGCTTCTTAGGATAATCCATCGGTACTGTCATGTCTTCATCAGGTTCATGAAACTCATACAAATCAGCAATGTTGAATATAGGTGATATATCCATGTCATCATATAACTCAATCTCATATGCATTTCCACTACCAAATTTTCTCAAAATCTTGCAAGGTCCAAACTTCTTCATCTTCAGCTTCCCATATGTTCCAACAGGAAATATGCCTCTCTTCAAATGAACCATCACTTCATCACCAACATCAAAAGTATTATGTTCCAGCTTAAACTTCACATCTTCATGAAATGTCTTCATGTACTCAGCAAATTTTACTCCCTCAACACATCTCTTTCTTTCATCAGAAATGTCTCTCAAATATGATATACCTCTCGGTTGTATGCCATTTACAATCTCAAAAGGTGTTTTTACAGTAGTCTTATTCACTAAATTATTGTATGCAAATTTTACTTGTGCCAACACAGAAACCAAATTACTTGGTGTGTCTCCAAATAAAAATCTCAAAAGATTACCCAAACTTCTATTCACAACTTATGTCTATCCATCGGTTTGTGGGTGAAATGTAGAACTATATTTCAACTCAATACCAAACTTTCTCCAAAGAGTCTTCCAAAAGTATCCAACAAATTTATTGTCTCGGTCAGAGATAATACTCCTCGATAATCCATGCAATCTAAAAATTTTCTTAAAGAAAAGCTATGATACATGTACTACATTTGATGTCTTTCTACAGGGTATAAAATGTGCCATTTTAGAAAATCTATCTACAAAAACAAATATAGAATCATTACCTCTTACTATCTTCAGTAAGCCAAGAACAAAATCCATAATGATGTCAATCCAAGGTTTCTCAGGTACAACAATTGGTGTATACAATCCAGTAGTCTAACTTACTCCTTTTGCAACTTGACAAATTCCACAACTTTTCACAAATTTTTGAACATCTTTATACAACTTTAGCCAAAAATATTTCTCCTTAAGCAAATTCAATGTCTTATCAAAACCAAAATGTCCAGCCAAACCACTACTATGTTTCTCCCTTATCAAATTAGTTCTCATTGGTCCTCTTGATATACACAACTGAATACCTTTAAACAACATACCTCCTTGCATAAAATATTCATCCCATTTATTACTATGTTGATCTTGAATATGTGCTCTGCACTTTCTCCACAACTCAAAAAAATTAGGATCAAATACATAACGATATCTCATGTCATCAAAGCCTAGAACTTTAATTTTCATCTCGGTCATCAAAGATCTTCTTCTACTCAATGCATCAACAACTTGGTTAGTGACTCCACTCTTATGCTTTATCACAAATGTATAAATTTGCAAATACTCAATCCATTTCATATGTCTCTGATTCAACTTATTCTGACTACCCAAATACTGTAAAGCCTTATGATCGATATACAACACAAATACATTCAGTATCAAATAATGTCTCCATTTCTTCAGTGCTTGAACAATAGCATAGAATTCTTGATCATACACAAAATATTTCCTTTTTGCATCATTCAACTTTTCACTAAAGAAAGCAATAGGTTTACCTTCTTGACTCAACACAACTCCAATTGCACTTCCACTTGCATCACATTCCTCTTGAAATACCTTATTCAAATCAAGCAATGCCAAAATAGGCAATTTAGCAACCTTCTACTTCAGAGTCTCAAAAATTTTATCAGCTCCATGTGTCCACTTGAATTCTCTTTTATCTCCTCTCATAGTCTCAGTCATAGCATTACAAATTGAACTAAAGTTCCTAATGAACTTTAGGTAAAAACTTTCCAAACCGTGAAATGATCTTACCACACTAGCATTCTCAGGTGTAGGCCAATTCAAAATAGCTTCAACCTTTTTAGGATCCATTTTCAACCCATCAACTAAAATCACAAATCCCAAATACACAATATCCTCTTTCATGAATGAACACTTTTTTACATTGATCAACAACTTTTCTTCTTTCAATCTCTACAAAACTTGTCTAACATGCAACAAATGTTCTTCTCTCATCTTACTGAATATCTGAATATCATCAAGATATACAATCACAAACTTACCCAAGAATTTCTTCAAAACTTCATTCATCAACCTCATAAAAGTACTTAGTGCATTAGTTAAACCAAAAGGCATAACCAACCACTCATACAAACCTTCTTTTGTCTTTAAAGAAGTCTTCCATTAATCACCTTCTCTGATTTTGATCTGATGATACCTATTTTTCAAATCAATTTTGGTAAAAAACTTTGCTCTAGTCAAACTATCCATTATATCATCCATTCTTGGTATAGGAAACCTATACTTCACTGTTATCATGTTGATTCCTCTGGGATCAATACACATTCTCCACTCTCCATTCTTCTTAGGTGCCAATACAACAGGTACTACACAAGGACTCAAAATTTCTTTGATCAAACCTTTCTGCAACAATTCTTGAATTTGTCGGTTCAATTCTTGATTCTTGGTAGGTGTCAACCGATGAGGTGCCTTATTGGGTAAACTACCTCCAGGGATAAGATCCATGCAATGATCAATGCTTCTCTTAAGTGGAAAACCATCAGGTACATTATCAAAAATAATTTCTCTATACTCAGTGAGTAACTTATAAATCTCCTTAGGGATACTATCCTCTATTTTCTTACTTGGTTTGTTAGGAATCACAGCAAAACATACATCATTCTTCTTCAAATCTTTAAAAAAATTTCATCCTTCCATCAAGAAAACTTTCATAGATGTGAAAACATTACTAATAGGTTCTTCCATCAAAGGCAATAAGATTTGTCTTCTAACATCAGCCCAAATAGTATATTTATGCAATCTCCCATCATATATAGCATGTCTATCATATTTCCAAGGTTTACCCAACAAAATATGACAATAATCCATAGGCATGATATCACATAACACCTTATCATAGTACTTTTTAATTTTCAAATTCACATAACATTCTTCACTTACCAAGAGTGTATGCTCATCTTTGATCCATGAAATCTGATAGGGCTTCGGATGTTCCAACCTTTTCAACTACAAATTTGTGATCATCTCCTCAGATGCCAGATTCTTCAAGCTATAACCACTATCAATGATTACCTTCTAAACTTTGTCAGAAACTCTACTTATGGTCTTGAACAAACTTTTCCTTATGGGATCTTCCTTTTTACCTTCATTCCAAAGTGCTCTCCTTACCATCAAGTTATTTTCCTTCTCAGGTTCAGTCGGTGACTCTTCTTGCACCAAAGCATTTCTACTACTACCAGCCTTCTTACTTGCATGTGTACACTTAAATCATCTATGTCCTTCTCCATAATTGTAACAAGTTCAGTTACTACCTTTGCCTCTAGATGAACATTCACCCTTCCACTCAGTCTTGCCTTTATCCAGATTTGTCTTTTTAGGTTCAGATCTACTATTTTTACCATGAGATCTACCTCTTCCTCTAGGGAATCTACCACCTCTACCTCTTTGTCTTTTCTTATGTCTCTTATTCAATTTATCCTCAGCTTTCAATGAAATTGATATGCCTCTTCAGTGTTCTCCAATTTGACCAAAATGATTTCTTCTTGGATGGAAACTCTCAAACCATTCAGGTATCTATCAATTATTTCCACATCATCTTCATCATGTCCATATCTGATATCTAATCTATAGAATTCCTTAGTATATTCCTTTACCAATCTATCTTTCTGCCTTAAAATTTGCATTCACCTAACTAGGTTAATCTGATAATCACAAGGTAAGAACTTTCCTTTCAATTTATTCACCATTTTATTCCATACCTTGATTTTTTCTTTGCCTTTCCTTTTTCTATCCGGTTGTAGATGTTCCCACCACAAGGATGCTTGACTTTTCAACTTTGTGCTTGCAATTTTCACCTTCTTTTCCTTAGGTACATTTTCATAGTCAAAGTACTTTTTCATCTCAGTGATCCAATCCACCAATTCATCAGAATTCAATTTTCCACCATAATCAGGAGGATTAAAATGTGGTGTAGAATTTAGACTTGTCAAAGCCTTCAAGAATCTTTCCTCACCCGTATCCATCATAGGTACAAGTTCTACATTACCTTGTTCTACCTCAATTTCATCATCACTAACATCTTCAAGATGTCTTCCTCTTCTCTGGTTTGTTTCAAAAACTTCCAATCTAGCAACAAGTTGTCTCAACATGGCTGCCAATCCTGGATCCACATCTCGCCTCCCACGAACCATCTTGAAAACCCTCTGCAATTGTAGGTTAGATCACAATTTTCTACCCCACAAAAATTCAACTAGGGCTTCACAAGAAGGAGCCTTTGAATCTAGATTCAAAAACATAGATCTAGATCTCACCTTGCTCTGATACCACCTAATGCAAGGGGGATGGGGAGAGAGGAAAAAGGCACACCCTAACTAGATCCACCTTGTAGAACCACATGCGGAAGCAACAACACACAACAATGAGGGAGAGAATGTAGATACTTTTCATATATAATCTTCTTTTTATTCATACATGTTGGGCTATAAGGCCTTCCTGGTTTAGGCCAGATATTGCAATCAAGTACAGAAGCCCTCAAACATGCAAGGATCTACCAGTAATCTCTAATTTCTATCTTCTATCTCTATCCAAAACTAACTCCTAAAACTCTAACCAAATAACTACATTTATATAAGAGGCTACCAACTCAATTTTGCCTTCAAATCTACAATCAATGGAAGGAACAACTAGATCTAGGTCTACATGCTTCCCAATGATGGATACTGGCATTAAATCCACAACCCAAATTAAATGCACAAGTCGGCCTCAAAATAAATCCAAAATAAACAACTCGGTAAGCAAGGAAACTAAGCACCAGACAAGAATCACCGAGCACCAAGGAAATAACCAAGTGCGAAAGAGATAACTGACCAACACCAGTGAACAAAGGATACCGAGAAACAAGAAACTAAATCAGTCAAAGTAGGAACTGAGCAACACAGACAAACTCAAATATGTTTTTGGTGACACGGGATTGCCAAGGACCTGAGATGCTCCTACATCAGTATCAGAGCTAGTTCTCTTATTTAGGAATTTTAATCACTGAAAATTAAAGATATTAAGCATGGAAAAGTACAATCTTGACAAAAATATTGAGAATCATAAATTAAAGATGCAAATATATATTGAACAATTCAAGGAAGCCAAAGAAAAATTGAGAGAGTTACTCGTCAAAAGGAAGGATATGTCATTTCGGTATAATGAGACTAATTATCATGAAGAAGAGATAGATGATCTATTTGAGGCATCTGGATCTGGATCTAGTAGTATATCTGATGCATCTGAAGGAACCATGTCGAAAAGAATCAACATCTTACTGAATAGGTTAAAGCACTGTAGATTGGTCAAGAAACACAAATGGTTAGAATGATTGATGTCATGAACAAAGCAAGACATGTTGAAC
Organism: Chamaecyparis obtusa; assembly: GCA_027943335.1. Lineage (NCBI taxonomy): Eukaryota > Viridiplantae > Streptophyta > Pinopsida > Cupressales > Cupressaceae > Chamaecyparis > Chamaecyparis obtusa. The sequence goes on from BSBK01001093.1 coordinate 1,245,665, forward strand.
AAGAGAGAAACTTGGATATTAAAGATATGAGGTAAATGACTGAAAAGATGGAAGAAAAAGAATTTGAGATATTGACACTCATCGAGCATCATTTTGAAATTTCCAATTAGATGGTTGTCATGGGTTATGAAGTGAACCAAGTAAACAATGAGCTTACTAAGAAATTGGAAGACATCAGTCAATTGAGAGAAGAAAATGAGAGATTGAAGAATGAAGTAAAGATTCAACAACAACATAATGAGATGATTAAGAAAGTTGAAGAAATTACTAAAAGGATGGATGAATTCCTAAGCAGTCAAAGAAGACTTGATAACACTACTAGTTTAGGCTATACTGAGCAGGGAGAGTCATCAAGGAAAGCTAAACAGAAGAGTGCCTATGAAAATCCAAGATCAAAGAAACTCTCATGCTATCATTGTGGAAAACTAGGCCACACATCAAATGTTTGTAGTAGGAAAGTAAAAGGTATTCCTAAGTCCACTCCTAAATTTGATGGTTATTGTTATAACTACAATAAGTATAGAGATCAAGCACATGAGTGTAGATCAAAGTTAAATACATCACCTAAGAAGAACTACATGGAAAAGTATTGTAGAACTTGTAACATGCATGGACACATATCACAAGAATGCAGGACAAAGATGAAGCAAGTTTGGAAACTGAAAGGAGAAACCAAGACATATCAACTAAGAAGGAAAGGTAATACATATACTTGGGATTACAACACTTGGAATAGTTGCACAACATGTGGTAGATATGGACATATTGCAGAAAACTAAGTGAGAAAGAACTGGAGAGGAAGATCTTGAAATTGGACAAATTCTAGAATGGCATGTTTTCACTATCACAAGATTGGTCACTTGAGAAAAGATTGCAAAGACCGAGCACTAGATGTAAATGTTGATACAAATGGTAACAAAATTGAAGAAATCATGAGGATAAGAAATAAAATATGGAGAAAGTCAAGAAATGATAATGTTGGATCAAGCACAACAGTCAGTGACACCTCATCTGTTGGAATAGGTGATTTCACCACCTCCACCTAATCAGTTCAAGTAAGTATGGGACTGAATTTCAATTGGTTATATCTTATAATAGTTCCTTATATCTATTGAATGAACACCAAACCAGCATGAAATAAGATGCACTAGGGTATTATATGTTTTCAGCTTAAAATGTGTATATTCGGTAAACCATGACCGAGTAAAAGATTGTTAGTCGGTGAAAATGGAAAGTTTAACTAATTTGAAGTATCAATCAAGCAATATCTAGTGTTAACCAAGCTGAAGCTTCAAAATTGATAACTGAACCTCACTATGTTTACCGAGTAGAGGTAGGTAAAGCATTTAATACAAAACTTTGAGTGGGAAAAGAAATTTTACGTATAAATAAACAATGATGCAAGTCATTTTGACACACAGCAATCAAGAGAAGAACCAGAGTGATTTGAGTGAAATTGAGAAAAGATTTTGTCGATCATTCAACAAATATTTGAGTAGATCTTGAGTAGTTTATCATAATTCCAAGTAAGTTCTTAGCTACCGAGTTATTTTTCTAAAGATTTTGCAAAGCCCTAAATTTGAAAGAATAATGACATCTTTATCTAAGACTAAAAGTGATAAGAAGGTCACACTGATTAAGTCAACAACATTTGAAGAACCTAACTATAAATTACATCTCAAGATCGCTTCACAAGTTCATGAAACGGGCATGTTTTCTAGCATATCACCTAGGGTTTTACTAGTACATGATATACATTCTTATAGCCACTACAAGATAATTGAAATTAGAGACTTCAAACTACAATCAACTTACCAGGAGCTAAGTGAGAATGGAAAGCTCAAGGATGATCATAAACACCAGGAAGTAAAAGGATTGACAAACACCCTATATTTCCTAAGGGAGTTCAAGTCTGAATGGATTAGGGTTGTACTTAGCCATGTTCATAAAGGTAAAATGTAGTTGGGCAAACTGGTTAAAATATCTAAGGATATTATTCATGTGGTTACTGAATACCCCACTAATGACAAGGCTAAGGCTATAAGGAATCCACCGAGGGCATAAATAGAGAAGCTAACAGGAGCCAAATGGGATGGCAGAGGAATAAGATTCAACACCATAATAGTGTCCCATGAAGAGTAGTAGATATAGTGTATAAAATTGTCAAGAAAGGTTTACAATTAGACCTCATCGAGCTACTATTGAAACAATTGGAAGAGGATATGAGAACCATTCGGGTAGAAAATACCTATACATGTAAGTTTGGTTCATTACTTGTTTGCATATTTTTCTACTTGTAGAACAACTTTCCATCTATCGGTAATGTAGACTGGGATGTCGACCAACCGGACATCATATAAATAAATTAGTTTATCAAGAATTTAGGTTAGAACTTTGTGACTATCATGGATGATTACTTTGGAAAGTTTAAGTATAGAATGCACAAAATGAGTAGAATTCTAGGTCAATTAGTTGAAAAGCACAAGGAAGATATATATTTTCTGGTGGACACTGACACCACTTTGATAAAGGAAGTTGAGCCAATGAGCTATGAACAAGATATTGACTGAACCTCTAGGTCAATAAAGGTCAGTACTAAGAAAATGATAGAAACATTGGTGAAAAAAATTAGAGAAGATAAAGAAGAATAAGAAGAAGAAGTAGATAAGTCAGTTGAAGAAGCAACCAAGGAATAACTTTTGATCAGAAATAGTAAGCATGAGGAGGAAATTGAGTCAAACAAATAAATTTAGGTTGCACTGGTAAAGGCCAAAAGGAAGAGGAAACAAGAAGATACACCTACATGAGAAAGGACCATCCTTTATAACCACTTCTCCACCCCTGAAGAAAGGAATTTCAAAAATCACAATGCCTAGTCCTACAAAGACTTATCATAAGAAGAGAGGTGCAAAAGCCACCACCAAGCAATTAAAGAAGAGGAGGATATCGATAAGAGGTAAGGATGATATAAATTCTGAAGAAGAGTGACTAGTCAGAATAATATCCTAGTAAATCAAGGATTGCACATCCTTTAACAATGATTCATTGCTTAAATTTATCACATATCTACTTAGAACACCATGCTAAACTTCATTAAATGTATCAATCCAGGAACATGAACTTGAGTTGATGGCTGCAAATTTTATGCTTTATTTCTTCCAAGAGTCATCACTACTAAATTAAAAGCTATTGCTATAGGAGACTTATACTTAGAAACTGAAACTATAGATTAGCTCATAACTCAAAGGAAAGCTCAACAGGAAATAGACAATGCTTCAAAAGTAAACCTATGCTACAGGAAATAGTCAGTGGTTCTGTTACCAGTGGCTACAGGAGAAATAGTGCTTATCAACTTCAAATAAACTTAACTGGATCCTACTTAAACATAAACATGGAATTCACCTCCCGCATGGGCCCCCATGGAAGTGTGAATGATTTACAGCTCAAAGATTGAAATCTGGAACTATCATATATTCATTTAACAAAACATAAGTACAATATGGAATATAAAAGTATTTCACTTTGTTGCTGAATTACATTTTGAATTCCTCAAAACATCTAACTAGCTCGGAATCATAACTTCCAGCTTATTTAAAAGAAACTAAGAAAAATAGAACACCTAAAAACTAGGTCCTTCATTACATAGCATAACAACTTCAGTTATAAGAGTGACAACATCATTTATGCAAGAGGATAAGCCATATTTAGTGCCTCAAGAATATAGGAACACTCGGTAACCAGATTGACTTGGTCTGAACTAGCAACTGTAAAGTTATGAAAGTAGTGGAGCCATGATAGAAATTGAAATAGTTACTCACCTTAAAAGACCCACTCATCCTTGAGTCTGTGCTCCTTGCTAACTTATTCCTCTCCTATAAAAGGTTAGTATACCAGAATCCATAACACAAATCCAAGGCAAAGATTATAATAAGTTTTCCTATTTTGACGTAGCCTTGTCACACGGTTGCATGAACACTACCCATTAAAACTAGAGAAGAGAAATACCAGATTTTATCACAATATCTATTAGTCTATACATATATATTCAATCTTGTCCTTAGTTTCAAAAGTATCAAATATACATATGGTTAAAGTATAGAAACATAAAAGTCTTCATAATGTTTATGAACAACCATAAGATATTTAAGTCTGGATTCAGAAAACCATAAACAAAACATCCCATAAACTTAACTCATCATTCCCCCTAGCTTAGCTATTTGCTGGTCCTACAGCAACTAAATTCTTCAACTTGGTTGTGAATCTATAATCAATAGCTGTCCTCTACCCAGTACCTCCTTCTGCAAGACTCCAATAGAATCCCTTTGTTTCTTTGTGTTTCTTCCATCTATCCTTCTCCTTCTTCATATCAAAACTGTCTAATTTTTCTGAGTTTGCAAGAAGAGGAGACATCAGTAATGGAGGTTAAAAGGTTAGTGGAATCCAAAAACTTTCCCACTCTCTTCCCAAGGAAATATACCAAGGGGCGCGCTGGTTTGCCATAGCAAAGTTGAGGGGTGAATGTGGTTCTCTCCTTCTTAGTTCCCTAGATAAATTGTTCCAACGCCATTGAATGACATTTCTAGCCTCAGGCAATTTAGAATCCACCAACTATTCATATGTATTAAATGCTTCATTTCTCAGTGGATAGGTGACCTTGCTACTTGATTCAGAGGGGGCAATTCTTAACCAATTATAATAGTAACTTCGAGGATCTTTGGCTTTAGGTCTTAAATACAAGGGGAATTTCTGGCTCCAAATTCTTGTACACTTTGGCTTAAGTGTCCCAACTAATTTCATTATGTACCTAGGATATAAGGGCTCTGAGCTAAATATCCCCAACATAAAGTAAGGAATTCCAAACTCGGTCATTTGGGACTGCAAGGTTGTGGAGATAGAGTTCACATAATAAATTCTGAATGGTTGCAGGAGAGTTATGGAAGGCTAGAGAAAACTAAGTAGGCTCTTGTAATGAGGGAGATTTGTCCTAAATAATGCAGGTCATCTGATAGTTTAACAACTGTTCTTTAAGAAACAAGGCATAGACAGGTGATGGGGATCTACAACCCATCAGGTCAGGAATTAGAGATGTGACTTTGTTAAGTTTCACACTTAGCTATTCTATATTTTCCTCTTGAACAAGTGTTTCCTGATAATGATAGTCTATTATCCTAATTAGTTCTTTCTGTTGTTGTTTCCACTACTCTCTCTTAGAATTTAATTGCTTAAACAATTGAAAGATAACAAATAACAAAGATGTTGAACCAAATTGATCTGTTATTGAACTAATGCAATAATTGTCTATTGTTTGAGGAACAGATGGCTTACCATTGTTAACACTTGCCTTCTTCAAAGGATCTATCTAGATGATCATAGACCACTTGGTATTAGAGCATTATTGAGCCACTGAGGCTAATGTATCTAATATTTCATTCAAAATTTTCTCTACTACCTTATTCACAAGGTCTGCATCAATATTTGGGTTTTCTTCATAGGGACTCCTTTCTACTGTAGGTGATTCTACTGTAGGAGAAAACATTTTGTCATCTACTTCCTTGATGTAACTATCAGAGTCATCACTATCTGAAACATCTTCCTAAAGATTCCTAGAGGTTGAACCTCTCCTTCGAAACACATAAGCTTGCTCTTTTGAGTTGGAGTCATCTCCGATTATAATGACTTCTGCATTTACTGGCTTACTAGGGACCTACTCTATTTTGATATCAGGAAACCCCTTAAATGTTTCCTGCTGCATAATCTCAGTCCATTGTTTTTCATGCTAATAAGCTTCAGGCTGTATTTCAACTTCTTGCTGAATGTTTCTATCCTCTTCTTCCTTCCGTCCAGATTCTTGTTCTACATTTGGCTCATCAACTAGAATCTTTGCAGTTGTATTTGACTTCCTCCTATTACTTCTCCTTAATGAATTTTCCTCCTTCTTTTTCAAAACTTTATTTTTTCTGGAAGTCCTTGTGGCTGCAGGAGATGCCTTAGCCTACCGACTAGTACCAAGGTTATTTTTCTTTTTCTTGTCCTTTGGGGAAACCGTTTCCACTGCAGGAGAAACTTTAGCCTTTTTTGCAGTCTCCAATTCCTCTTCATGAACTAACCTTGAAGTAGAGGAATGAGGGGAATTAGGGGTCTTCACCCTAGATTTCTTCTTAGATGAAGAACATTGTCCAAGTTCAATAAAAAATTTCCTAACCCCCTTATTGGTTTGAATCATCTGTCCCACTCTATGCCCAATTGGTTCTAGGGTTGGTTCCTTAAACCCTTGCGGTAGAAATTCATCCCAAGAAATTTATGACTTCTCCCTTAAGGCTTTCTCCACTATCAATTTGATTAAACAGTGGTGAGAGATAGAATTACATTTACCCTCTTGAACTAAAGTGGCTTGTTTGAACAAAATGCTAAACACAAAACTAGGAACATTGATAGGCCTATTGTCATGCCTTAGAAAGCTCAAAAAATTAAAGTGAATAGAATGCAGGAATGAATGCCACACTTTGTAGGTAAAATATCTAATGACATGAACCGCACATTGCCTAAATGGCTCTGGAAGAGATAGTCTAAATGTACCTTGTTTCCGGTCAACTTCAAGTGGTGGTTCTGAATGCAGAGTGAACTGAGTTGTGGAAGTAGTTGGATCAATATTTTCTACAAATTCCTCACCTTCCTATGGTAACCCCATAACTTTTATCAAAATTGCCTGCAAAAATGGCACCCTCAATCCTTTGACTATAGCCATGCCATCTTTTAACGAGTTCAGAAACTGTAGTGCAACTTCGTCATCCCAGTTGGTTAACTTCTGAATATAATCCAACCAACCCCTTGCCTGAAAGTATGGCCTGCAGGCTTGGTCTTCTAGCAGAACATTATGCACAATGGGCTCCCTATGAATGAGGTCACCTCCCATCTCTGGTTGCCAAAATACCCAAAACAGAGTTGTAGGAGATAAAAATAGACAAGAACAATTTCAAACAAGGAGGCTTGAAAATGCAGGTTATAGGAGAATTTCAAATTTGGAAATTTCAAGTAGTGAAGTGTGGAAAATGAGCTCATAAGTAATATAAATGCAGATGATCACTTAACTTCTCATAATTACTCATAAATACTCTCTACAGAACTTGTACTTGACATAACTTGCCACCTTTACTTTATATGTGCGAAATAACAACGCAACATAATGATTTGCAAAAAGTGTCAAATCATGACAAGAAATGCATGTACGGTAGGATAAAGGAATAAATATAAAGATTTAATAAACATAATGACAAAAAAAAAGATATAACTTTCCCCCAACTAAATTAGGCAAGTGGTCCCACACTTGCACAAGTGACAAGGCATATGAGAAAATAATTGGAAAACAAATTAAATTTGCATACCTTGGAAAGTGTACTAATAGGAATTGTTGTTGAGGTGGCAGTCATTGTTATCCACGAATGAAGAATAAATCGAGGTGGATGGGTGATAGACAAGAAATGAAATAGAATTTTATTATGGAGAAGTGACTTTCATTAAGAAAGTGTTTATTATGAAAGAGGCAAGATCTTCTAGAGTGAGGAAGGCAAATGAGCAAAAATCTCATTACGAGTTGCTACAGGAAGTGTGTCACCAACGACAGAAGAGAATTGCTGCAGGAACTCATCCTTACTTTGGAGTTTGTGATATAACTTCAATCTGTGACCATTGACCAATAATTTGAAATGAATTGGATCAAATGTGGAAAGCTTAACCGCTCCATTTGGAAAGACTGCAACAATCTTATTTGGTCTGAGCCACCTGGTTTGAAATTTCCCTGGGTTATGTTTATACCTATAGTCATACAGGAGCACCCAGTCACCAAAAGAAAAGACTTTTTCCTTAACATAATTGTCATGCCATTGTTTGCGATGGTGTTGTATCAATTTTGTGTTGTGCAAGGCAGATTTGTGCTATTCATCAGGGCCATTCAAACTCAGTATCCATTCTTGTTGTGTTGCAGTGAGATCCATTTGAAGATCAAGAGTTGTCCTAATTATCTTATGTTCAAACTCTATAGGCATGACTACAGAGCGACCATATACAAGCTCAAATGGGTTGACACCAGTTGTAGACTTCCATGTAGTTTGGTAAGCCCAAAGTGATTGAGGAAGTCAGATAGCCCAATCTTTCTTATGGATGGCTACTGTTTTAGTGAGAATAGACTTCAACTCCTGATTGGTAACTTCTACCTACCCATTAGCTTGGGGGTGATAGGGTGAAGATTTTCCATGCCCGATGTTATATTCTTCCATCAGAGTAGCAATCAAATTGGAAGTAAACTAAGGACCTTGATTGGATTGAATCTCCCTTGGTACCCCAAATCGGGTGAAGATGAATTCATAAAGGAAATTTACAACATTGTTATCCCTTGGGTGCTTCATAGGTTTAGCCTTAGCCCACTTTGTAACATAGTTAGTACATACAAGGATATAGGACTTACCTTGTGAAGATGGCTCAATAGGGTTGACGAAGTCAATCCCCCATTTATCAAAGGGTGCAACAATTACCTATGGCTACAAGGGCATTTCATCTATCTTGGTAGGTCATCCCATGCGTTGGAATTTGTCACACTTTTGGTTGTACTGACCAGCATCTTTGTGTAAAGTGGGCCAATAGTAGCCTATAGTCAAGATCTTTAGTGCTATTCTTTTGGTAGCAAAATGACCACCACAAGGTTCATCATGACATGCCCTAAGGATCTCATATGTTTCATCCTCCCTGATGCATCTTTTGGTTACTTGATTAGGACCAATATAAAACATGAATCCAAATATCCATGAATAATTAAAGCTCTTTTCAGTCAACAATCTTCTTTTTTAGTAGAGAAATGAGCTGGTGTCTTACCAATGGTGAGATAATTGGCAATATCGGCATATCAGGGATTGTGTGCAGACAACAGGAAGAGATGTTCATTAGGAAAACTATCATCAATGGCTACAGGATCATCAAGTACATGCAACCTAGAAAGAAAATCAGCTACCACATTGGTCTTACCAGGTTTATCTATTATGGTAATGTAAAATTCTTGCATAAGAAGCAACCAGTGAGCCAGTCTTCCAGAGATTGTAGGCTTGTTCATGAGATACTTAATAGTAGAATGGTTTGTATGCACATAGATCTCATATCCAGTAATGTAGTGTTTGAATTTATTCAAGGCATAAATGACTTCAAGATGTTCTTTTTCAATGACAGTGTAATTAAACTCAGCTCCCTGCAAATTTTAACTGATAAAGTAAATTGCATGCTCAACTGAGTCCACCTTTTGACCAAGCACAACACTAATAGCATAGTCTAAAGTGTCAGTATGAATGTGAAAAGGAAAGCCCCAATTAGGTCCTCTCAAAACTGGTGTTGTGGTGAGAAATTCTTTAAGTTGCAGGAAAGACTTTGCACACTTAGAGTCCCAAGAAAATTCAACATCCTTCTTGAGAAAGTTATATAGTGGTGCTGCAAGCTGACTAAAATATTTTATAAACCTTCTATAATAGCCAGCATGTCCAAGAAAACTTCACACATCTTTTTGTTTTGCTGGAGTAGGCAATGTGCTAGTCTCTTCAATCTTGGCAGGGTCCATTTGAATACCTTTTGAGGATATGAAATGTCCTAAGACAACCCCTTCTTCCATCATCATGAAGCACTTTTCACTATTGAGTGAAAGGTTGTAAGCATGAAATCTCTAAAGAAATTTCTCTAATTTTTCCTTTGCCTCATCAAAAGTATGCCCATATGTGGTAAAGTCATCCATGTAAATCTCCATGCAATCAGCAGAGATATCAAAGAATATGCTTATCACAACTCATTGGAAAGTGGCAGGAGCATTGCCCAATCCAAAAGGTAACACTGAATAGGCAAATTTTCCCCATGGGAATGTGACCATTGTCTTCTCCTAGTCCTCAGGTGCTATCTATATCTGATTATAACCACTGAATCCATCCAGAAAAGAGAAGTATTTCTTACCAGCCAGGTTATCAAGGACTTGGTCTATGAACGGCAATGGAAAGTGGTCCTTCTTAGTAGCTGAGTTAATTTCCCTATAGTCAACACAAGCTCTCCACTTCCCTCCTTTCTTAGGTACTATAAAAAGAGGGGAGACCCACTGACTATCATAAATGGGATAAATGAAGCCAGCATTTAACAACTTCTGCAACTCAGTCTTAACTATATCCCTTAGAGCCGGATTAACCCTTCTTTGAGGTTGACAAACAGGTCTGAATTCAGGACTGATATAAATTTTATGAGTGTAGAGTGTAGGATCTAGACCTTTCATGTTAGTGTAATCCCAAGCAAAAGCTTGTTGATGTTCTTTTAGAAGCTGCAGGACATCTTGTTGCTGAGAGAGTGTCAAAGCACTATTTATATTTAACTCCCATCCTAGGCTAACTTCTAACTTAGTGACCTTTTCTGCCATGGACAACTGTGAAATTGGAGAGGACTCCATTTCATGAGGCAATAATGTATGAAGGAATTATGAAGTTTTTGAATACTGTGGAGCATTTGAAGGTGGTAACAAAGTTTCAAGAACACAGTCTTCATGGGAACACATTGATGAGTACACTCCATACTCATTCATGATAATGGAGGAAATTATTTCATCTTATCCCCTAGAAGCTACAAATGGTTCCCTGTATATCATCATTAACTCGTGAATGGAATTGACCTCAGGTTCAGTATCACCCAAGTCTGGCCAGATTATCTGGTCATCTTGCAATAGAGGTTGAGCTGGGGAATATAGAGTCAGATTTTTAGTGTTCACTCCATTGGATATAGTCATTTTTCCTAACCAATAAGCTATATAGGCATATGCGGTAGCCAACCAAGGCCTGCCTAGAATTATTGGATACCCTCCCATGTTAGCCTTTGGAGAAAGGACAACAAAGTCAACCAAATATTCCCAAGAATTCAAGGTGACTATTACATCCTCTACCATCCCATCAGGTGTAATGGTGGAACTATCAGCAAGTTGAAGGATGGTGGGGATTTCCCTAAGACCAATGATATGCAACTAAGACATTACTTCCTTGGTCATGACATTTATGGATGCATCCAAGTCAACTAGAGCATTTTGGACTTGTATTCCTTGAATAGTGACTGTGACCACAGGGCTACCGGGATTAGAATACTTTGGAACTGTCAATTTTTCCAACATTAGGTCAAATAAATGTCTTAGGACATGTATGGTTTTGGGATCCTTTTTCTTCCTCCTGGGTTATTTTATAAAGGCTTCTTTGATGGCTTTAGTATATGTAGACACTTCTTTTATGGCATCTAACAGGGGTATTTTAATTGTCATTTGCTTTAGTTGGGCAAGCAAGTCCAACATTGCTTGATTTTCCAATGTCATAGTTTGTTCCTCCAACCTATGAGGAAATGGGGGCTCTTGAGCTACAGGAGTAGCATGAGCAACAGGTTTGACTGGTACCTCAGTTGGCTTTGTTGAGGCATCCTCAACTTCACTGATAATAGGCAATTGTGGAGGAGGAAGGGTTGTGCCAGACCTTAAATGAATATCATCTAGGGAAATAACATAGCTCTGCTACTATGTTGTTGGTTTAGCATTGTTGGGATTAGGAGTAGGCTGAGTAGGTAGTTGAGTCTATTTAGGGGAAGTACTATTGGCTGTAGGAGGAGGCATCAAAGCCTATTGCTAAGGTGGTGGCATCAAAGCTTGCTAATTTGATTGGTTCATCCAATTGTGTGGTTGTTTCCACCCCTACTGGGACTATTGCCAGGGTTGTTGAGGTTGTGACCAACTCTATTGAGGTTTCTGCCATCCTGGCTAATGTTGCTACTAGCCTTGTTGAGGTTTTTGCCAACCTTGTTGAGGATGCTACCAACTTGGCTAATGCTGTTGCCAGCCTTGCTGAGGTTGTTGCCAACCTTGTTGAGGTTTTTGCCAACTATGATACCCACTAAATCCACTATGCTGTTGATTTTTCCATGCATTATTACTATTAAAATTTTGAAGAGGATCTTGGGGAATACATGGTCTCTGAGCCCATGGCCTTCACTAGGTGACATAGAGCACCTCTTCATTCTCATTAATGGCTTTGAACTTGGTAGGCATAGGTTGGGACTCCAAACTTGCAACAGACTTACACCGATAATTCTTTTACTTCTCCCTATAGTATGGACAGTACTCTACTAACATTGCATCAACTTCATCTTTCTTCCTTCTTGCCTGCATTGTGTCCAATTGAGTAGCGACATCATTAATGATGTCTTTTTTGAAATCTAACAATAGATTGGATAGCTCCATTTTGGACACACCTGGGCCATTAGACTTGTGAGGCAAGGCTCTTAAGCCTCTTCCCTTTTTAAAAGTAGCTCTAGAATAGTTCAAACATATACTCTGTATGTCATCCCAATTCTTCTGGATAATGTCCCCCCCTGCCATAAGGTCAAGGGCCTCAATGCTTCCATCATTCACACCTCTCAAAAATAGATGCTTTTGAGATTCTTCATTTAGCTCATGTTGTGTGTTACGCTGCAGGCTAAACATGAATGTGGAGACATAGTCTTCCAAGGTTTCATCCTCCTTCTGTGACATTTTAAATATGTCATCTCCTTTTAATTCCCCTCCTCTGTAATAATCTTTTTACTTAGCAAGAAATAGGCTACACATTGCATTCCAATGTGCTACAACATCAGCACCCAAACTCATAAACCATCTGAGAGTAGCCTCCTTTAAAGTGGAGGAAAACAATTTGAGCTTATGGTCATCAGTGGTGTAGTCAAAGCTTCGACAGAGGACATCAAAATCAAAGAGAAAAGTCTTTGGATCTTTTGTGATGAGTCCATAGAATTTAGGAAGTGTAGGAGTAGCAATATTTTTCAAATTTTGGTTACCTTGCTGAGTAGGAATAGGAAAAGGGTAGGTAGGGTGAGCCATTACGTTATCTAAATATGTTGGGTTAGAAACAAGAGCATTTAAATGGTAGGATTCTTTAGATGACTATGGTGAAGGCAATTGGTCATAGGCATCAGCAAACATGTTCTCAAATGGTTCTCCTTCTTGTGGGTTCTCTAATTGGGGTTCCTCAAGTGCTGGATTGAAAACCTCAAATGGTTCTTCCTGATTAAGATTAGGTAGGAATCACCCAAGATGATCCCTACGTCTATGCATACAAATAAGGCAGAATAAAACTAACTTAATGACTTCTAGGTCAAACTAAATTGACACCATCCTAGGCAATGGTGCCAAAAATGACTGGTCAGAATAATATCCTAGTAACTCAAGGATTGAACATCCTTTGACAATGATTCATCACTTAAATTTATCACATATCTACTTAGAATATCATGCTAAACTTCATTAAATGTATCAATCCAGGAATGTGAACTTCAGATGATGGCTGCAAAGTTTATGTTTTAGTTCTTCCAAGAGTCATCACTACTAAAGTAAAAGCTATTGCTATAGGAGATTTATACTTAGAAACTGAAACTATAGATTAGCTCATAACTCAAAGGAAAGCTTAGCAAGAAATAGACAATGCTTCAAAAGTAAACCTATGCTGCAAGAAATAGTTAGTGGTTCTGTTACTAGTGGCTACAGGAGCAACAATGCTTATCAACTTCAAAGAAACTTAACTGAATCCTACTTAAACATAAATAGGGAATTCACCTCCTGTGTGGGCCCCCATGGAAGTGTGAATGATTTACAACTCATAAATTAAACTCTGGAACTATCATATATTGATTTAACAAAACATAAGTACAATATGGAATATAAAAGTATTTCACTTTGTTGCTGAATTACAGTTTGAATTCCTCAAAACATCTAACTAGCTTGGAATCATAAGTTCCAACTTATTTAAAAGCAACTAAGAAAAATAGAACACCTAAAAACTAGGTCCTTCATTACATAGCATAACAACTTTAGTTATAAGAGTGACAACATCATTTATCCAAGAGGATAAGCCATATTTAGTGCCTCAAGAATATAGGAACACTCGGTAACTAGATTGACTTGGTCTGAACCAGCAACCGTAAAGTTATGGAAGCAGTGGAGCCATGATAGAAACTGAAATAGTTACTCACCTTAAAAGACCCACTCATCCTAGAGTTTGTGCTCCTTGCTAACTTATTCCTCTCCTACAAAAGGTTAGTATACCAAAATCCATAACACAAATCCAAGGCAAAGATTATAATAAGTTTTCATATTTTAACGTAGCCTTGTCACATGACTGTAGGAACACTACCCATTAAAATTAGAGAAGAGAAATACCAGATTTTATCACAATATCTATTAGTCTATACATATATATTCAGTCTTGTCCTTAGTTTCAAAAGTATCAAATATACATATGGTTAAAGCATAAAAACATAAAAGTCTACATAATATTTATGAAAAACCATAAGATATTTAAGTTTGGATTCAGAAAACCATAAACAAAACATCCCATAAACTTGACTCATCAAAGAGGATGATCAAAGTAAATTTAAAATTCTATTAAATAAGAATCAATATGTTGATGAGTTAGTTGTAAACATGAAAGAGACAGGTAGACTAACTCACCCTGAGATTAATCGATATGTAAATATGTCAACCCAGGATCAGGAGAAAATTGAAGAGGCAATCATCCATATGATGATTAAATTTAAGAGACTACCTATTGAATTTTTGAGATATATCCCTAAGGAACTTCATGAAAAGGTATCGGCAAGGTGGACATATGCCTTGCATAAAGAAAATAAAATGATGCAACATTCTTTAATTTTTGCAATACCTACTCTTACAATTACCAAGGTTGATGAGATGATGAAATAGTATGCCAACTAATTTTTGATGAAAGTTCGGGCACTAAACATTTTGGTAGGTAAACTTGAAGAAGTTGATGAAAATAGCAAGATACTATGGACAAAATTTTGGAATCAAGGGTAGAAGTAGATAAAATTTCACTAGCTATAATCCCCAAGCAGAAAGTTAAAAGAAAAGGGAAAGGAGTACACTCAAATGATTCCAACATAACTACAAAGGAGCCAATTCATATATCTAACATTGAGATACAAGATGACACTGTTAGAAATAGGAAATACTAAGAGGGGGGGTGAATTAGTATTTCACAAACTTTTTCTTTTCCCCAATTATGGATATAACAGATTACTTTAGTGCATACAAAGATTATCAAGCTGATTAACAAACATAGCAGTAAATAGAAAGAGCTCATAACACATCATATGTTCTTGAGGAAACCCTGGCCAAGGGAAAACCCCGGTGGGGATGGTACCCACAAAGATCACTAATCAAAAGTATCCTGTTAGGGATATTGGACCCTATTAGGAGTCAATTTACAATATATAGTAGCTCTGTCCTAGTTAAAGGAATTTAGGCCTTGTTAGAAGCCTTAACCCTGTTAGGAGTTAGATTACAAAACCCGATCACCAGCTGAGCTCATTGCCCAAATAGGTAATACAAAATTTTTCTAACTGTAATATGGTACTACTTACGACTTCACATCAATAGCCTTTGTTGCTATCACAATAAACAACTATCGCAAGTTATCTTTTCTTTCTTTTTACATATCACACTTTTTTATTTCATTACATTTCAAGTATGCCTAATATATGAGTTATTAAAGCTAATAACTTTACATGGTTGGTTTCAAAAATCTTTATCCAAGAGTAAACATCTAGGATGCCATCCCTTCATAATGTTAAGTCATTATTTTGACAAGAAAAAATAATCCCTTAACTCTTTCACTAATACTATCTCCAAAACTGTTCTGTCTGCAAAAACTGTCTTCAGTAAACTTCGAATAACTTTGTCCATACTACTCCAAACTTTATGCACACTGAGATGGGGTATACTTATACTCTATAGAAGCTTTATTTAACTATGCAAACAAAAATATTGCTCCATTGGATGTCGCCAACTAAATCTTCATCAGGTGCTCTGTCAGGATCACTGTATCCATACTTAGACAGTTTCTTCCTTCAACTTTCCATACTTGCATTCCAAATTTTGCACTCTCAATAGAGATCATATGTTGCCATAATGACAACATCTATTCATCCACATTAGCCAAATTTCCAACAATCTCCCCCTTTGTCATTGGTGGCAACATATGGGAAAATTGGCTAAGTGTGCAAACAAAACTTCAAAAACACTTATACAAAATTGTAGCCAAAAGTTATACAATATCATACTCCATAGAATAGCTCCCCCTATGAGTATCCTTCCTCAACATATATTCAATTTTCTGCTATCTCTCCCCCTTTGACAACAATGACAAAGATAGGGTGTACAAAAATTTGAAAAACTTTATACCTTATTATCAGTTATTGCAAAGCCGGTAGGCTTGCAACACAATCATCAAAGACTAACTTCCAAGATTCAAAATCTTTCTCCCATATCTTCCTGATGGATTCAGCAACATTGAGTAGAGTACTCAATCCGTATGCTACTGTCTGACAAGCTTGCAGGGAATTGAAGCTAAACTTCTGAAATGATGTCTTTGCTGAAAGACACTGCTCAATTTGATCTTCAACAATTGATATCTTGATTGAGACATGATCTCTCAAGATGTTAACCCTGATCATCTTTCTGTTCTTCTCCTCTGCTAACATTTTGATTTCATCTTTCAATTTCCTTATGTTCTTCTCTACAGAACTTATCTTGACATTAGGGCTTGTCAAGGTGTTTGTCTCAACTGTAATAACATCTAACTTCTCTCTGATCTTCTTATCCTCTTCAAATGTTAGGATTTATGATTTAGTGCATTGTATGTACAAATTCTTTCCTATCTCAAAATGTCTCCTCAAATTCTTTATGCATACATCTAAACTACCAATATCATTTCGAATATTTACACTTAAATTTTGTTGCATTTCTGCTTCAAAGTCTTCCTGAACTTTTCTTCTGGCAATATCCTTCAAGTTAGAAAATTTAGAGTCAAAATAATTCATTACCATTTTAGCTTTCTCAAGTGGATCCAATTCAGATACCTTAGTTCTGATCACACTCTCAAGTTTCTCTGTCAAAACTCTAACTTTGCCTTCAAGGTCTTTCACCTTCGTATTCTTTCCAATAATTTTATTTAGAGATGTGATGAACTCAAGCTGATCATCATCTTCAACTTCTTTTCCAAGGTCTTCAAACATTGAACCAATATGCCTCTTCTTACTGTCAGGTGCACTAATGTCTTCAACTGGTATAAAAGGTGCACTAGAGGTAGTGGCCTCTGTCAAAATTTGTTTGCCTTTAACTGACTGCTCTGTTGGAACTGATTCTGATATAGTTGGTGCTTCCTCTGCCTCTATATTCTTCTTTGATTCTGTGACCTTCTCTTGCTCTCCCAAAGCCAAATTGTCAACAATGTTTCCTAGATCATGAAATACTGCATCATCTGATTCTAGAGTTACTTTGGTGCCTTCAATATCCATTGATTCTTTTCCAATATTGATATGTGAAGAAGATGGAACTTCTTCAATACCAACTTCCTCTGCATGTGGTTCCTCTGATTGCTTCTGCTGAGGGTCTAATTCAACATGCTTTTCTACAACTATATCTGCAAGAAATTGCATTACTACTTGCTCTATCTCTTTCTGTACTTCCTCCTTTTTTCCTCCCATTATAAGGATTTTTCTTCTCTTAGTTCTCAATAAAGTTCCAAGAGACTTCAAGAATCTCTTCAAATGATCTTCATCTTTAACTTCACAAAACTGTCTAATTACATGTTCTCTCATCTTTATGTCCTCTTCTTGTGCTCTCTATTTTCTATTCACAAGTCTGTTATACAAATCTTCTGGGATCTTACCATGAATAGTGCTAAGTTTCTTATCTACCACAATCATGTGTGTAACCATTGCATTTTCAAAGTTCAATCTTTCGAATGATCCATATAGATCATAGAATTTATTCAACTTAGTGAATTCTCCATGCTTCAATATATCTTCATTAACTCTTTCAATTCTTGGTTTCCAAGTTTTCTTCTTGATTGAAACTACATCATCATCTTTAATTATTACTACATTTCTAGGTATAGGTGGTACAACCACTTTCTATCTCTTGCCGGGTCCTGTTGCACTCACTTTTCCTCTTTTGCTAGGAATAGGAGAAAAATATTTATCTCCTTCATCTTTTTTAGGTACTTCAACTTTTACCTTTACTGCAATAGGATCAATAGGATCTGCACTTGATGTCTTAGGTGAAATTACAAGATTTTCAATTTGCCTCAAGGCTTCTGCAGTCTTCTTAGCTATGTCAAACTCATGACTTGACATACCAGATTCTTTCAATATTTTCTTCATAGTAGATTCAACTCTCTTACTAGATTGCTTCTTTTCTCTCAAACTTATTGCAGAGTTGAAATTCTCTTCATAGGTTCCAAACCTATTTGCATGACCATCCAACTCACACTTTAACAATCTATTCACATATCCTACTGTTTCTGCTTCAGATATTTCATAGCCAAGAGGGTCTATGAATTCCATTCTAGTCTCAACTGCTTCAATGTAGGTGAAATTAGTGTCAACGATAAAACAAATGTCATCTTTATGCTTTTCAACTAAGGATTGAGGAATCCTTGATTTGTTCTTAACAATATTCTGAAAAGTCTTCAATACAAGCTTCACACTGTCATTAACTTTATAAAAAAGGTGCTTCATGTAGACTGAGTTTATTCTTTCCATTGTGTTCACATTGTCACTCCAATCAACTGTGTAAGGAAATCTTCTCAAAATATGGAAAAACATATAGGTTATCAAAGATGAAAACCTAAACTGTGTGTACTTAGCCTTCTTAATCTTTTCTAAGCTCTCAAATAACTGAATTTTCAAAATTTCACATAGGTCTACTAGTTTCTTCTCAATACACATAAGATAAGCTACATGAATCATTCCTACAACAATGTCATCTTCCCTTGAACTACCACAAAATTTAGTTGTTAGGATCTTGCAAAGGTACCTAACATCATCTTGCTTAATCTTACTTATCACAATTCCTCTACCATTATAACTAGATCCAGTGTTATCTAAAACAATCTTTCTCATGTTCTTTTCATTCAGTGGAATCTCTCCAACTTTTGATAATCCAGTAACTTCATGAATTAGGTTGACAGTTATATCAATAACTCTATTCTCCATCTAGAATTTCCCATTGTGGATTCTACTTAAAATGATCTTGGTACATTCCTCATCATTGAATTCATACTTCATGGAATATTTGATAATTTCATTGTTCTCTAGGTGCCCATAAGCTAGTTTAACTGACATGTCTTGATTGTACAATTTCCTGTAATCATCACTAAAATCTACATCTCCCAAAGTTTCAAACTTGCAACCTAAATATCCTTTAACATTCTCAATGTGCAATACTCTGTCTAGTACGGATGATAATGCTAGACTGTCATCAATTTCAGTTGGTTCTACTGGTTCTTTCTTAATCTTTGGTCTATTCTTATCCTTAACATTATCAACCATAGAAATATCCATCTTATCAACTGATTAAAGATCAACAAATACCTCAACTTTGCAAATCTAGGGTTTCGGTATGATCGCCATTGCAAACTACTTCCAAACTTCTTCAAATCATCCTCAACTCACTTTTCTTCTTTCAAATCACTTTTCAATCACTTTGTAATCATAATAAATTTGATTTCAACCTTATAACACTTCACATTAACTTGATTTGACATCGCATTCATTCATTTTTCCGCTAAAACCTCAAAAAGTTGATTCTGCAAACCTGCAACCATAAAACTTTCTGCGACCTTGCAAAACACAATATTTTCTTTTACGCACTTAACCATAGTATTAGTACAACATAATAAACCTATATCTAACTGCACAAAACTTAACTCATTCAAATTCCTAATCTACACTAATCCTAAGTCCTAAACTATAGAAACTTACATAATTTAAGTACTTAAAGAAGGGTCAAGTAAAGATTCATCCTTACCATTGGTTACATTACCTTCCTGACTACTTTCAGTGCTGACTATACCTCCTTGATCTATGCCTTTGTCAAATTTTACTTCATCTTTATTGCTACAGCAACCTTTCTCTTTGTTTCCTGCATTTTCATTCCTTCTTGCATTGTTCCTAGGGTTAGGGTTATGATGATAACCTCCATTGTTCATTCTACAAAATCTTGCTAAGTGTCCAAACTTGTTTCATATATGACAAATGATTCCATTGTTTCCAAATCTCTATCCTTGCTGGTTAATCTGTTACCTGCAATTTCTAGTAATATGTCCTACTTTGTTGCATCTAAAACATACTACCACTTTTCTTTGATTCATTTCTTCAATAGATTTCTTATCTGCATTGTTAGTATTCCCAATCATTCTATCATAATTATTCAAAATTACTTTAGGTCTTCTACATTCGTTAGTTCTATGTCCAAAACTATGACAATTATAACAATGTCCATTAAAAGGTTTAAATTGCTTACCTGTGCAATCTCTCTTCATATGCCCAATAGTATTACAAGCAAAACATCTACCTTTTAATTCTCTTTGCATACCTTTAGATGATTCTTCCTATTTTGATTCTTCTTGCTTTGATTCTTCTTTCTCTCTAGGTGGTTCTTATTTAGGTGGATCTTCCAATGTGTTCTCATCTAGCTTTATTTCCTCCACACTTTCAGATGTCTTCAAATTTGGCTTCTTACTTTCATGGTTTGTTCTAAACATACTATATCCAAATCCAGTCCTATCAAAGAATGGTTCTTCAAAAGAAATTTGTTTTTTAGTCTTATCACTTTTTGAATATCGCCTTTCATGTTGTTGTTTAGATTGAGTTAATTCACCTTTCACAATTTTATTATACTTCTCAAGTTCCACATACTGCACTTTTACTTTTTTAGATTTAGATGTTTCCTTTTCAAGTCTTGACCTCAAATCTTCATTCTCAATTTTCAATTTTTCATTATCAAATCTCATATTTCCATCTTTCATACTAAGCTTCAAATTTACTATCTTCAACTCATGCTTAAGGATCTCATTTTCTTTTTCTAATTCATCACAATCTTCAACAAGCATATCAGATTTCTTTTCAGATTTCAGATCTTCAATCTTACCTTTTAATTTGTCAATAGCATTCTTTGCATCTTCATATTTTCTTCTTAAGGAGTTTCTTTCATCAGTAAGCATATCAATCTATTCAAGAGCTTCTTCAAGATTCTTCTGAAGTTGATCCATATCCATAGAGATCTTACTCAAGTTGCTAAGCTTTCCTTGAATGTTCCTTCTCTGAGTAACTATGCTCTGATACCAATTTTTAGTAATAGGAAATACTGAGAGGGGGGGGTGAATTAGTATTTCACAAACTTTTTCTTTTCCCCGCTTATGGATATAACAGATTACTTTAGTGCATACAAAGATTATCAAGCTGATTAACAAACATAGAAGTAAATAGAAAGAACTCATAACACATCATATGTTCTCGAGGAAACCCTGGCCAAGGGAAAACCCCGGTGGGGATGGTACCCACAAAGATCACTAATCAAAAGTATCTTGTTAGGGATATTGGACCCTATTAGGAGTCAATTTACAATATATAGTAGATATGTCCTGGTTAAAGGACTTTAGGCCTTGTTAGAAGCCTTAACCTTGTTAGGAGTTAGATTACAAAACCTGATCACCAGCTGAGCTCACTACCTAAACAGGTAATACAAAATGTTTCTGACTATAATATGGTACTACTTACAACTTTGCATAATAGCCTTTGCTGCTATCACAATAAACAACTATCGCAAGTTATCTTTTCTTTCTTTTTACATATCACACTTTTTTATTTCATTACATTTCAAGTATGCCTAATATATGAGTTATTAAAGCTAATAACTTTACATGGTCAGCTTCCAAAATCTTTATCCAAGAGTAAACATCTAGGATGTCATCCCTTCATAATGTTAAGTCATTATTTTGACAAGCAAAAATAATCCCTTAACTCTTTCGCTAATACTGTCTCCAAAACTATTCTGTCTGCAAAAACTGTCTTCAGTAAACTTTGAATAACTTTGTCTGTACTACTCCAAAATTTATGCACACTAAGATGGGGTATCCTTATACTCTATAGAAGCTTCAGTTAACTGCACAAACAAAAATATTACTCCAGTGGATGTTGCCAACTAAATCTTCATTGGGTGCTCTGTTACGATCACTGTATCCATACTTAGACAATTTCTTCCTTCAACTTGCCATACTTGCATTCCAGATTCTATGCTCTCAATAGAGATCATATGTTTCCATAATGATGACATCTATGCATCCACATTAGTCAAATTGCCAATAGACACTTATGTCGAGGACTTCTATTTGGCTGGATATACTGTAGAGGACAAACATGATGCTCCCGAGCAATTAGTAACTACCGGGACTAATGAAGTCTTAATAGAAGATATTACAAATGGAGATCTTGATGATGATGCTAAGGTTGATGAAGAAATCATTATGGATACAAAGAATACTGAGAAAAAAACAACCTACTGAGGCAACAGTAGTAGACATACTGGGTAATTTCATATATTAGTACAAGAAATTGATATTGCTACAAAAGGGAAACCCGAAGATCAAACACTTGAGAAACAGAAGGAAAGAATTGAAGGATAGGGTATAGAAGAGAAAATGGAAACAAATGACCCTAAAACTAAAACAAATGTTGATACATTTACAACTGACTCCAAGAAAGAATCCCAAGGACATCAAACTGAGACAATAGTTAAAGGGCCGGATAAGGAGAGAGTGTGACTACCGAGAAAGAAAAGTCTAATCTAGAGACTAAAGCTCTAGTACCATATGGGAAATCTCCCACATCTAGCACACAAGAGAAGAAGAAAAAGAGAAAACATGGTAAGGGTCCAGTCACATTAGATGAAATAATAGAAATCCCCACATGTCACCTGAGGCCTCTACACCTAGAAGAATTGAGAAGGTATGGAGAATTGTGCTCAAGGAAGGCTGCACAAGAAAAGCAAGGACAAGAAAGTAAACATAAACAGGTCTTAGAAGATGTTAGAGAAATTTTGATGCAAGTAGTTCATGATATCAATGCTGATGAGGCAACTCCCATCATTGATCAACTTGCTACTCTAACTGGCCATATAAATGTTCCAAATATAGATGCAAAGAAAAGAATTGAAGAGAGATCCGAGGCCAAGCTACAATTGAAGCTAGCAGACCGAAATAGACAAGAAGTGGAAGTAAATAAAGTAAAGGTATCTAAGGTAATATTTGAGCTCGATGCAATTATTCAATAGGTTATTATAATTTTACATAAGTTATGCACTATAGATCACTTCAGTAATGAGCTTAGTGAAAAGGTAAAAAATTTAGTTGAAGATATCAAGGTTAGTGCAAATAATCTTTTAACCGAGCCAAATGCATTTTATGAGAATTATGCTAAAGTTCAACAAATCCAGTAATTAAGATTAGAACGAAGGAAACAAGAAGATAAAATTAGAGATCAAGTAACTAAGCTACAAGAAGAGTTACTTCCACACCTCAAGGTGATACAACAACATGTGAATAAGGAAAAAGAGTTAGTTGCCACCCCTGAGATATCAATAATAGACAATATTTTTTATATGCATGCACAAGTCAGATTAGAGCACATTTCTCTTGATAATCTCAAAGAGGAATAAGAAAACCTCTTGCTTACATTGAAGAAATCCTATCATAACATTTTTTACAAGCTGTAAATACATTTTTGGCATTAATTTTAAGAAAGGGGAAAAATATATGTATATATTATTGCATATATTCTTGTATATACTCCACACCGAGAGCATGTACAAAGGGGGAGTTCACATAGATTTATATTTTTTGTTAAGTTCAAATTCTGAAGTTGGAACATATACATAAAGTTTTCTATACTAATGTGAAAGGGGGAGAATGTTACTCCTAAAGAGCATTAATGGTTTTCATTAGTATCATTTAGTCATATAGTTGGTAAAGGAGAGAAGACAAGTCAATCAATCAATACATAGAGCCTAGAAACCGAGTATAACACAAGGAAGATCACTAAGTTAACCGAACATAATTGACCATGTACTCTTACTGAGCTAGATGATCACTGAGTACCGAGAACATTGGTCACCAAGAATTTATATGAACCAAGCACCAATTAATTACCAAGTGATGAATACACTTTACACTGAGTGAAACAGGAAATGACATAGCAGTTTGGAATGGCACAAACTACAAGCCAAATGGTTTACATCGATTAGAAAATGGTTTACCTATTAGAAAGTAAAGTCCACCAAGATAACTGAGAGGGGGGGTGAATTAGTTATCATATAAATATAATTTTTATCAACTTCAATAGATTTTATCAATGTAAGCAATGTAACCAACAACCATAGAAAGATATACATGCATAATAACATAATGACACAAGATATGTTGACTAGGGAACCTCTTGATCAAAGAGTAAACCCTGGTGGGAATGATGCCCACAAAAGATGCACTAATATGAATATTCCTTGTTAAAGGATGGACTCTATTAGGAGTCTTATGAAATACATTCAGTACATATGAATCTCTGTTAGGATATTTTGAATCCCTGTTAAAATATTTTAACTATGTTAGGAGTTATGGAAGACAGAAGGACCCACTGCCCAAACAGATTTAGGGTAAGATCACTGAACTCACTATCCAACTGATCTTTGTATTAATCAACAACATAATAACAAAAGATTACTGACCCCAACAATTCAATACTCCTTCTCTAACTGTGCCAAACTGCACCAACTCCTTCTTCATATCTCAATACTAGATCTCAGTACTTCGCATATCCTATTTTAATAATTTCACTTTCACAATACACTTACATTCATCACATTTCATATTACAAAAATGAATAAATTCTTTCCTTTATACCACACTCAAGTAATTACAAAGGAGTCGGCATACAAATTAAAATATTTCCAGGTGTTACATCAAAATTACACAAAATTGTCGACTTCCAATAAATATAATTCTTCACTCATGCGACCTTGGATCTTGTGCTATCAACCACATCACTATCAACATGTCTCCAACTGCTCTCTAACTGTGCATAACTAGATTCCATTCCGATTAGGAGATATCATCTGATTTCCACAAACCGCTACTCATGAACACTTCCTGAATATTGCTTCCACTGATTTCCTCATAACTTTCATGAATAAATGAATTACTATCTGCACTCTTAACCATGATATAATAACACATCATAGAATAAGTCCTCAACTATGCATAGCTTCATCTTCAATATCCCAAGTGCACTAACTCAAACACTATGTTCTTCTCTGCTAATCTTCAGCAGATCACTGTGTCGACATCAATGACAATCACAGTCATGAATGCAACAACAACTGCTATAGAATGGTTGCTAGTACTCCCCCATAGGATATATTCAGCATTCATTCCTAACATTACCAAGATTGAGAAAAAAATTAATATAGATATAATCATTAAATTGTTGGTGATTCCTATTGTACTCACCTAAAAATGGACAAGATCAATCAAGTGAGCAACTGAGGCAAACACCAAAGCAATTAAATCAAATCAAGCTAAAATCAAAGAAAAATTTCAATTGGGCCATAATCAAAATTTAATTAAAAATCAAAATCCATAAAATCAATTAAAATTGAATAAATCATGATAAATTAATTAATTATGCAATTAATCTAATTAATTGCATAGTTCAACTAAATCAAATCAACCCATTCAAGGGGTACACATGGCCAAACATATTAATTAAACTTAATTAATTAAATCTTATTTTACCTCAACAACCAAATGGGAGGAAAATGCATCAACCAATAGGATTTGAGAACCAAGCTCACATGGATCAAGCTCACATCGAATCTCCACCACCCATAGGGAGAAGAATCTTGTCCACCCATTTTGTCCTCTTGTCCCAAGATTTGAGGACAAAATATTTAAATGGTCTCCAAAGGTGAACCCATGGACTTAACCCTCATCAAACCATGATCAAATCAACTACACCCCTACCCTTGCCAGAATCTATAAAAGCAAGGCATAATTCAAGCAATAATCATCCACAATTTTTGAGAAACATCAAATCTCTTTCAATTTTAAGCTAGAAAGGAAAATCTAGAGCTAATTAGTCTTTTTCAATTCGAAATAACTTGTTTTAGCTTACTTTCTCATATTAGGATTGTCACTAGTAAGAGCCTGTTGAGAGCTCATCATTAGCATCCCTAATTAAAGATCCATAGAGTTCTCATTTGTCTTTTAAATAGCTTAATTGAATTGCATTTGTGGTAATTTAGTTCTTATTATGATTTATTTGACAAAGCGAACCCTATGAAGGTACTAATCCTAGTACACAAAATGGCACCCATTATGGGGCATTAAGCCTCACTAATTTTTTTAAACTCAGAGAAGTAAAATTTGTCTTGCAAATCCTTTTATTGTTCTCTGTTTTGCCCATTTTTCAATACTTTTGCAGGTTTCTCCAACGCGTATAATACTTTCTCCAACATGTACAATGTCTAAAATAGCGCATCCATGGAAAAGTTGTGCACCTTTGCACAAAGTTTCAGTGCTTTCAATCTTTTTATTTTCTTGTCTTACTTCTTTCAGTGTGTGTGCCCTGACTTTGTAGTGCTTTCAATTTACTCTCCAGCGTGTTCAAGGATTTCTCTATACGCCTTTGCTTAATTAAATAGCGCATTTAAATTCTATTCATATGCGTTTAATCTTTTTTGCATTGCATTTGATAGTTTTAACAACACTTTCAATCATTTTAACAGTGTATTTAATAGATTTTGCTGCACATATGATTAAATGCAAATTTTCAGAATCTAACATTTGGAAAATGATTTCTCTGTGTTTGCAGGATGACTAGTCATAAAATTTTGAAAAAACGAGAGACCAGATTTAATAGTGAAGAAAAATCCTTGGCCTAAAAGATCAAAGAGGAGAATATTGCAAACAGTCAGCTGGTTTTGGAGAATTCACAACAAGAAACAAAGGTATATGAGAAATATTTGAAAACTGTAGAAACCTATAAATCTAAATTTGCTTCCTTAAATTGGATTTATTTACCTTAATCAATTTGTCTCAAATTTGATAAATAAGGTTAGATTTCCAATTTTGTTCTTGTTTTTCTTCATTGTGCTTGTTGGTGTTGACTAATTTGTTGGAGGAGAAGCGAAAAGGAAGGAACAATCGCCACTAGGTAAGCATAAATAATGGAAAAATCATCAAAAATGCCCCTAGCCTTTTCTAGCTTCGATTGAAGGTAAGCCTAAACTTGGTCAATTTTTCTTTAAATTGTGGCCTTGTAATTTTTTCTCAAATCTAGTAATTAAAATTTGCTTCCTTAAATTGGATTTATTTACCTTAATCAATTTGTCTCAAATTTGATAAATAAGGTTAGATTTCCAATTTTGTTCTTGTTTTTCTTCATTGTGCTTGTTGGTGTTGACTAATTTGTTGGAGGAGAAGCGAAAAGGAAGGAACAATCGCCACTAGGTAAGCATAAATAATGGAAAAATCATCAAAAATGCCCCTAGACTTTTCTAGCTTCGATTGAAGGTAAGCCTAAACTTGGTCAATTTTTCTTTAAATTGTGGCCTTGTAATTTTTTCTCAAATCTAGTAATTAAAATTTGCTTCCTTAAATTGGATTTATTTACCTTAATCAATTTGTCTCAAATTTGATAAATAAGGTTAGATTTCCAATTTTGTTCTTGTTTTTCTTCATTGTGCTTGTTGGTGTTGACTAATTTGTTGGAGGAGAAGCGAAAAGGAAGGAACAATCGCCACTAGGTAAGCATAAATAATGGAAAAATCATCAAAAATGCCCCTAGCCTTTTCTAGCTTCGATTGAAGGTAAGCCTAAACTTGGTCAATTTTTCTTTAAATTGTGGCCTTGTAATTTTTTCTCAAATCTAGTAATTAAAATAGCATAAAGGATAAAATCAAGAACTTAATCAAACAACCTCTTGTTTTTTGGAAAGAGTAGAAATACTCAATTCCCATTAGTTAGTGGGTTTTGGAAATTGAACCTTGTTAATAGTGTTTGAGAATCAAGAAATAGATAGGGATATGCTCTTCACCTTTTTGGTGAATCAAATTCCCATAACCTATCTCTTAATTCCAATTTTATTGCTTTCAATATGAACATGCTAGATCTTTAGTGGGCTCGCCTCCTAAGATTTTCCTTAATGAGGCTGGCGAGAGGGACAGCCCAAAGTGGGATACAATTGCCTTTGCCGCAATAATTTGACCCACTATAAAATAAAATGCATGCACCCTTATCCTTTTTTCACATTCGAACTTCCTCGAGTAGTCCTTCGAGATTGTGCAAAACTCTGACATACCACTGGTGGGAAGCCTCCTAATTTTCGGAGGATGAAAACTTAATATCCATTTTAAATAGAATCTTGATTAAATACCTTGTTAAAATAGCAAATCCTACCTTGTAGAGTCAGGTTTACAAACAAAATTGTAAACTAGGCAGATTGCTTGAAGTGCTTTTTCGTGAAAAAACCCGTGATAACATCCTTACAAATTCAAACACTTTTGTGTAGAGGGTTAAACAGAACAAGTGTATTTGTGATTTCTTTGTTTGAAAATACATACAACAAGTAAGAGATATCCATTTTGAAAATTCATCTTATATTTTTAATCTCTTCATAAAAGAAAACAATTACCAAGTTTGGGGGAAATCATTCAAAATCAAACCTTGTTGAATGCTAGTTTCTACAAACTCTCATAGACTCAAATTATCTTTACAAGAAGACAACATTTGCATTGCAAAAGAGGTCCCCGAATTTGAATCCCAAAACTCTTTCAAAAATCATAACCAAGGGGATAGTCTCCCAAATATTTCTGAAAAGAGAATTGATCCAATGGATAGGAACTCCACATTTCATGATTGCCTCCATGGAGGAAACAATGATAACATTAATAATGCCAATCAACGGCCTAAGGAAACACTCGAAGAAAAAGATAATAGGGTAGATCAAGACATTTAATTTCTTGAAGTCATTGACAAACTAATAGAAAGAGATAGGGAAATATATTTCCTAAATTTGGCCCAAGTAGGGGTGAAACTTCCACATGACTATGACGTTGATCAACTTAAGAAAGACAAGGAAGATGATAATACAATGTGTGTGATGAGTAAACAATTAAAAAATTTCCAAGCACAAATTGACCTAATGAAGAAGGTACTTGAACCTAAGCCATTCTCTATCAAGGCCTTGTGCCCATTTCCTTTTGACAAAATCTTGGTTATGGCACCTTTTCCGATAAATGTGGTGTTTCCTAAGTATGATAAATATACGGGTAAATTAGACCCACAAGACCACCTTATAAAAATTTTCACTTTAAGTATAGAATTCATGCATGATACAACTTATCTAATGAGACTTTTTTCAAGAAGTTTAGGAGTTCAAGCCATGGAATGGTTCTCAAAACTTCCGCAAGGGATAAAGACATTTGAGGAATTAAGCTCTAAATTTGTAACCCATTATTCTTACAACATTGAACACAATATCACCATGCTCAACCTATGTGACACTAAAGAACGAGATGGTGAATCTTTCCTAGGGTTTCTTCAAAGGTGGAGAACAATTTTTGCAAGATATCCATGAAGTATACCTAAAACGGAGAAAATAGAGATATTTATGAATAATCTAAATGTGGAGATGAATTATAGGCTCCAACTTCAGTGTCCCCCTACCTTTGAAAAACTTATCAAGAATGGGATCAAAATTGAAGATGTGTTGGTTAAGAGAGGATAAATAAAATTATTCAAAGATAATAAGCCCTATACCAACACTAACAAAAATCATAATGTATCTAATTATAACAATAATAAAGGAGCCAACAATCATAATGATAAACCTAGACTATGGTTGAAAAACAATAATAAAAATCTTGTGAATGATGGAGTTGTGGAAGCACACAACTTAAAGGCTACTCCCTTTAATTTATCAAGTGGGGCGAACTCAATATATAATGTAAATCAAACAAACAAATCTACTTTCAATAATAACAATCCCAACAACAACAACAAAAATGCTAACACCAACAACAATCCCTTTAATAACTCCAATGTGGCTAAACCTAAACCTTTCTTTTCCACATATCAAAAGAGAAAATTCTCCTTTTTAGGTGAACCATTGGAAAATGCATTAAGGACTTTGGTGGCTAACAAAATCCTTACCTTATCTAAATCAAGGCCATATGAACCCCAAGTCAAACCTAATTAGTGGAATGATTCTCATCATTGTGAATACCATCGTAATATGGGACATAAAATGAATGAGTGCATGAAATTGAAACATCTTGTCCAAGACCTAATTGATGATGGAACAATAAAAGTGGAAGGACCTCAAAATAACTAAGACCATATGGCATTTAAAAACCCTTTCTTAAATCATGAGAAAGGGGAGTCATCAAATACCAATCCTAACAACAAAAGAGGTAATGAGAAGGTTAACTTTGCTCATACTTATGATAACACCATTAATAATCTAAGTGGTGATGAAAGCACCATAAATGTGATTGTGGTAAAAGATTAGCCAAGGGAAGCAACATCTAATGTTGTAACTTGGTGGCAAGCATCAAAGATTACTTTACCAAGAAGTACCCCAAGGATTGTCTTACCAAATCAGACCTCATCTTCATCTTCGAAACAATATAATTTGGTAGATCACTTAAAAAGAACCCCTGCTCAAATCTATATTCTAGAATTACTCAAGATTTCACCAACTCATAAGGAGATTCTATGGAAAGCCTTAGTGGAGACCAATGTGCCTCTAAATCTAGATGCAAACAAATTTCAAAACATGGTAGGACATCTTGTTGCACCTCATTATCTATCCTTTTCAAAACAATATAATATGTCTCTAAAACACCTGCAAAATCTGCCCTTGCATATAGAGGTCCTAATCCACAAGCATAGAGTGAAAAGAGTCCTCATTGATGGGGTAGCCGGCTTGAATATTTGTACCTTAAACTTGGTTAAAGCCTTAGGATTTTCTGAGGAGGCTATTGACCCAAAGAAAAAGATAACCATAAAAGCTTATGATGATGAAGAAAGAGCCTCTAAAGGTGTCATTGTACTTCCCATTAGAGTTGGTCCAATGTAAAAGGAGACCACTTTCCAAGTCCTTGACAAAAAATTTACTTACAATATCCTCTTAGCAAGACTGTGGATCCACGAAATGCAATCCATACCTTCAACCTACCATTAATGTCTCAAATTTCCCTACTTAGGACAAGAAGTCATGGTAAGTGGGGATTTGAACCCCTTTCAATATTGTAATAACATGAAGCTTATTAATGACTCAGTCCCACATAATATAGAAGGGTCTATTTCCCAAAGAATAGAGCAAGGACAAAGTTCAAAATATCTTCCATCTTTGAAGGGAAAATAAAAAGAATAAAAATAAATTGTGGTTGAAAGTAATCAAGGTCCTACTAGCCTAACTACATCAACAAAAGGAAACGATAAGGTTAGTGAGGAAAGTGCTCTAGAAAAACAAAAAGAAGACCAAGCAAGATCCATTCAAATCTACACCAAAGATATCCATTATCAAAAAATGGATCATATGATGAATAATTTTGAAAAGCAATGTCAAATCCAACAAAAGGGTGTAGGTAAATACTCCTTATCCATGATGGATGTACCCTTATCTCCAAAATAACATGGAAGATAATCTAATCTACCACATAAATATAATGATCACTTTGTGAGGGCAAGCACTTCTTCATCCATGGATGATGAAGATAATGAAATCCTAAATTGGTTATATAAGGATGAAGAATCAAGTGCACATGAAAAGTGCATTCAAAATATAAGCATTCCTACTCATCAATATGGAAAAGGATTTCAAATAATGCAAAAGATGGGGTATAAAGGACAAGGACCTTTAGGGAAAAGAAATGAAGGATTAATAGAACCTATCAAAATGTCATGGAGAGATAGTAAGGAGAAGACTGGATTAGGGTACCTAGAACAAGGGTACACTCAAAATAAATATCATTTGGTTTATGACCAAATATTACAATTAGGTTCCCAAAGTGATGAAGATTCAAACAATTGGGAATGGGACTCATTTTCAAGTGATTCATGTCATGATAAATAAATTGATGTCATCCATACCTATACTCCTAGCAAGGGAAAAGAACAAGTCTCAGAATCAAATCAGAATCAGGCTTGAAGTTCTAGCCAAGTGGTCTTAGATAATGCGCTAGGTCAAGAAATTGAAAGAAATCAATGGGTAGGAGAGCCTTATGTTCCATCATGGAGACCTACTATAGAGGAATCTAACCCTAGGTTTAATCCAAGATATTTTTACCCAATGGAAAACTTAGAGGATTCTAGTGAGGAAGATTTTGACCCTAGTTCTCTAGAACATCTGGAAGAGGCACATATCATAGACTTAAGTGATAAAATGTTTGAACCTTCAAATGAGGTCATGTCCCTAAACCCTATTGAACCAAACCAAAGCATTGGTCCTTTGACCCTTATCTATCCCGAACTAATTGAATGGAATTCCATTGAACCTACCATCCTCCCTACATTATTGAATCATAACTTGGTGTCCCAATACCTTAATACGGTTGAGCCTTCTTCTACCATGGAATATCAGGAAGAAGTGACAAAGGGGAGTATTCAACCTTTCAGTTCGGAAAAAAATGAAAAAATTTATATAAAAAAAAATGGTAAGAATTTATTGTTGAAAACCACATTGTGGCAACATTAAATAAAAAAGGAAAAGAAATAAAGAACATTTCCAAAGGTGAAAACTCAATAGAGGCACCTAAGGAAGAAAGGTTGGATACTTTTCCTGAGCACTATGAAGAAAGATCGCCTATCTTAATTGAACCAACCGAGAAAGTGAACATTGGGTCAAAATTAGAGCCAAGAATCATACACTTAGTAGCATCTCTATCTAGTGAGGAAAGAAAGGATTTCATCAAATTTTTCAAAGAAAAACAAATCAATTTTGCATGGTCATATGGTGATATGTCTGGATTAGATCCAAAATTAATCATGCATCATTTCAATATCAGAGAAGGGGTAAGACCAGTGAAGAAGAAACTAAGGAAGATGCATCCACACATAGCTTTACTTGTAAAAGTAGAGTTGGAAAAGTTGCTAAAAGTAGGGTTTATAAGAGCCATTTACTATGTCGAGTGGATTTAAAACATTGTGTCAATTTCCAAAGAAAATAAATCCATCATAATTTTCACGAACTTTAGAGATCTAAATCTTGCATGTCCTAAATATGATTTTCCTCTACCAAGCATAGATGCCATTGTAGATCTAATAGGAGGACATTCGATGTTCTCACTTATGGATGGATTTAGTGGTTATAATCAAATAAAGTTAACACCCAAAGATCAATACAAGACAACATTCACATGCGCATGGGGGACATTCTACTAGAATGTTATGCCCTTTGGTCTAAAGAATGCTGGAGTGACATATCAAAGAGCCATGATGACTATATTCCATGACATGATGCACAAGTTCATGGAGAATTATGTAGATGATATACTTTCTAAATTTGGCTCAAGCGATGCACATCTACCCATCTTAGAAAATATATTTATAAGATTAGAGCAATTCAAAGTCAGGTTCAATCCAAAGAAATGTGCATTTGGTGTACAATCAGGAAAACTATTAGGATACATAGTTTCAGCAAAAGGAATAGAGGTAGACCCAACCAAAGTCAAGGGAATCATGGAAATGGGGGCACCTCAAAATATCATTCAAATGAGATCTCTTCAAGGTAGGATTAAATCCATCAAAAGGTTCATTTCTCAATTAGCATAAAAGTGCCACAATTTTACTCAACTCCTTCACAAGGACACGGTTTTCAAATGGGATACGAAATGTGAAGAAGCATTCACATTATTGAAGAATTAGCTAATGAATTATCCAAAATTAATTCCACCAATAAGAGGAAAGCCCTTAATTTTATACATCTTAGCAACAGAGCATGCATTAGGGGCCCTCTTGGCTCAAGAGGATGAAACTAGAAAGGAAAAGTGATGCAGGGGCAAGGAAAGTTCAAGTAGATTTGACTCAACTTGAACCAAAAAACAAGCCCTTCTTAGAGTTACATGTGGAAGAAATATATAATTTAAATGAACAATGAGAACACAATGTATATGAGGCAAGGCAACTAGCCACCAAACTGGTGTGATTAAAATAAATCCTTCAACATGCCTGACTATGAGGCCTTTCGGGTTTCGGCCTTATACAAAGAGAATTGAGAATTCAAATTATAATCTCACATCTTATCTACTTGTCTAATGATATATCTCATGTTTTCAGTCATCCTCCTACTTCCCCCCTACTCTACCAATCTAAGCTTCTTATATAGCCATCTAAGCCACAAGTCGGCCAGTCAGGCATTTAATTACATTATAGGTCCACTTAGGAAGAGAAACCAAAAAAATTGAAAGAATGAACAAAACATGATGAGAAGTTAAATTTAGGTCCACACATGAGCCAAGAACATATTCCTAACTAACAAAGATCCCATTTCATCATATGGCCGAACCGCGCAAGATGAAAAACTCCATGTTTCACGTGAAACTGGCTGGAAATCAATTCCTGAGGAAAATGGTGATAACTCCCACCTCCTAATGAATTAGGATTTGTGGTCTTAGGTGAATATATTATTTTAGGTCCTCTTTAAGACCCTAAGATTGAAAAGGCTCATTCATAAAGGATCAATGACTACATGACATGCAATCAGCACGTGGAAAATAGAAAAAAATACTACTCCAATTGCAAGGTAAAACAGCTCTAACTTCGACACGATCCATCCAATCCTTATGCGCTCATAGGAGAAGGTCCAAGAATAGGTCCAAAACATAAAATTAAATTTGCAAGGCATGAATCCAACAATAGAAATGGCTACAAAATAAACAGTTGACATGTACAGAAAATAGGAAATGTTTTTGGCAATGCAAGATTGCTCAAGACCCAAGATGCTTCTGCATCAGACACCCTAGGTAAATAAAAAAATAAAAAAAGTTCTCATGAACATCGTAAGGGAATCAAGATAGGTACACCATATCTTTTCTTAACCCATATCTCTTATGTTTCTTCATTCCATGTTGTCTTCACTTTATCTATTGTCACACTTAGCAAATTATCTTTTCCTGCACTTTTCTCATCTTTCCTATCTACAGCTGATAGAAAATTACTTTGACCATCCTCTCCACTGTCGATTACACAAGTGCTTTGGTGAATCACAGTTCCTCAAGACTTACTAATCAGCTTGGCATTATCTGCATTCCTCTATGTCACTAGTGTCATCATTTTCTGCACTATCTTTGTCAAAAAGGCCATCTGCCTCTTAATCTCTATAAATTCCTCAACCATGTCATGCTCTTTTTCTTTGAAAATAGTCTTCCTTTCATCCACAAGAATAGGATCATCAACCTTCTGCTACTGATGTTTGTCACTATCATAGGGACTGCACCTAATAACTCCACATCCCCTAGTCCCTACTTCCTACAAAGGTAACAACTTATGCCTAGATCCATGATGCATTACCATATATGTATTTGCATGGCCATCAAACATAACATGTCTATCAAATTGCCAAGGTCTCCTGAGAAATAGATGACAAGCATCCATAGGCAATACATCACACAATATTTCATCATGATACGATCCAATCTGAAAATTAACCAAGCATTTCTCTTCAATCCTAGCCTTAGACACATCTTGTATCCAATTAATCTGATAAGGGTTAGGGTGTTTCTTCCTTTTCAAATAAAACTTACTAACCATCTCTTCTAAAACAAAGTTTTTATCACTACCACCATCAACTATAACATTACATATCTTATTCTTGCACTTACATCTAGTTTTGAACAAATTTATTCATTGCACCAGTTCCTTAACACATGTAGTCAACCTCCTAGTGATAAGAAATTCACCTTTTTCTACAGCATTCTCAATGTCTTCCTCGATAGTTAGTGCAACTCTTTTACAAGGACATTGAAAACATCTATGACCTTTCTCACCAAACTAAAAACAAGTACCTATGAACTCATTTCTCCATCTCCCTCTCTGTCCATTATTGTAGTTCTTAGTGGTTTGACTACTACCAAATCCTTCATCAGTCTTCTTAGGATTCTCTACCAAATTATCTCCAAAAATTGTTTCACCAACCTTATCACCTCAGTTCCTATTATTTTGTCTCCCTTCAAACCTCTTGTTTAGATTTTCCTCAATCTTTAATTCCATCTAATAAGCATCTCCTATATTTTTCATTCAAATAGTAACTAACTCTTCTTGAATACTAGATCTTAAGCCATAAACATACCTTGCAACCTTATCTTTATCAGCTTCAAAATGACCAGTCCTAATCAAGATTCTATAAAACTCCTTAGTATACTCCTACACTAATTTTCTGGTCTTCTTTAAGGCTTGCATCATCTTAAACATCTCCAACTCATAATCCATTGGAATGAATTGTTTTTTCAACTTGTCAACCATTTGGTTCCATCTAGTGATCTTTTCTTTTCCTCTCCTACTTCTTTCCAATTGAACTTCTCTCCACCAAATATTTGCATGACCCTTCAAATTAGTCTTTGCAAATCAAACTCTATCAGGATCTTCTATTTCTTCATTTTCAAAATATTCATCTATCTCAATAATCCAATCAATCAACTCTTATGGCCTAAGGCTTTCAGCAAATGTAGAAACTTCGATCTTAGGTTTTTTCCCAATTTTATACATAGCCTTCAGGATTCTACTCTCTTCTAGATCCCTAGCTTCTTCTATAGCTTCTTCAAAATGATCTTCTTCCTTAGACTCATCATCGCTATCTTCTTTCAATGTAGTCTTCTTTCTCAATTCCTCTTGTAGATCTTGCACTTGTTTATGCAAAGCCCTAAAATCATCATGATTGATTTCCCCAGTAGGTTCCTCCTGTAAGATCTCACGAGCTCTCCTCAAATGAATATTCAATCCAAGGTCCTGGTGCAAAATGCCTCACCTTTGGTGATCTATCCACACACTCAGAATCTTCAGGTTGTGATACCACCTGACACGGGGGCAAGGAAAGTTCAAGTAGATTTGACTCAACTTGAACAAACAAACAAGCCCTTCTCAGAGTTACACATGGAAGAAATATATAATTTACATGAACAATGAGAACACAATGTATATGAGGTAAGGCAACTAGCCACCAAACTGGTGTGGTTAAAATAAATCCTTAAACATTCCTGGTTGTGAGGCCTTTTGAGTTTTGGCCTTATACAAAGAGAATTAAGAATTTAGATTCTAAGCTTGCATCTTATCTTATTCTCTAATGATATATCTCATGCTATCATGCATCCTCCTACTATCCACCTACTCTACCAGCCTAAGCTTCTTATATCCAGCTAGACCACAAGTCAGCCAGTCAAGCATTTAATTACATTATAGGTCCACTTAGGAAGAGAAACCAAAACTATTGAAAGAATGAACAAAACATGATGCAAAGTTACATTTAGGTCCAAAAATGAGCCAAGAACATATTCCTAACTAAGCAAGATCCCATTTCATTATACAAAACTGTGCAAGATGAAAAACTCCACATTTCATGCGAAATTGGCTAAAAATTGATACCCGAGCAAAATGGTGATAACTCCCACCTCCTGATGAATTAGGATTTTTGGTCTTAGGTGAAGATATTATTTTAGGTCCTCTTTAAGACCCTAAGATCACAAAGGCTGATTCATAAAGGATCAATAGCTACATGACGCGCAATCAGCACGCAGAAAATAGAAAAAAATATTGCTCCAGCAACAAGGTAAAATAGCTCTAACATCGACACGATCCATCCAATCCTTATGCGATCATAGGAGAAGGTCCAAGAATAGGTCCAAGGCAAAAAATTAAATTCTCAAAGCATGAACCCAAGATGCTCCTACATCAAAAAGGCCATATACTACATAAGCAGAACATTGGTGAAGTATAATTTTAAATACACCTTCATTGAAAGAGCATGTTTGGATTTAGTTTTTTCTTCCCTAGAATTACACCATTATATGTTATCTCACAAGATTTGACTCATTGCAAAGATTGATCCCTTAAAATATCTTCTTAGGAAAATAGCATTGAATGGGAGGTTGGCCAAATGGGTCATGGGTTTAAGTGAATTCGACATAGAATATGTGGATCGAAAGTCTATCAAAGGCCAATTAATAGTTGATCAATTAGCATAATCACCTTTACAAGATGAACATCCAATTCAATTGGAATTTACAGATTCTGAAATTGTTAATATTGAAGAAAAAACATGGCAATTATATTTTGATGGTTCTTAGACACAACATGGATGAGGAGCAAGAATAATTTTGATTACTCCTCAAGGGTCTAAAATTCTAAAATCATAAAAATTACTATTCCCATGTACAAATAACATATCCGAGTATGAAGCATTGGTCATCGGCATAAAGTTGGCATTAGAATGGAAAGTAACAAAGTTACAAATCTATGGAGATTCCCGATTGGTTATTAATCAAATTAATGATGAGTATCAAACTAAAGATGATAAGTTGATACCATACAATAATATGATTGAGAATTTTAATAAATACTTCACTCTAATCACATTTGAGCAAGTACCGAGGGATAAGAATAAAGCAACAGATGCAATGGCTACTTTAGCATCACTTCTCCAAATACCAGATCAAAGCGCCAGATATGAATTTTGAGTAGAAGAAGTTGAGCAACCCACATTTGACCCTTCCCATCCTCATACCATTTTTTTACTAACAATACATGAATCACCTTGGTATGGATCCATTTACACCTACTTGAAAGACCAAATCTTATCCTTAGACAAAACTAGAAATCAAAAGAAAAGCTTTATACACCAAGCTTCTCGCTATACCTTGATATCCGACATGGTGTATCATAAGAGTCTAGATGGAATGCTTCTAAGATGTCTAGAGAAAGATGAATCAATCATAGCTTTACAAGAGATCCATGTGGGGATTTGTGGGTTGCATTCTAATGGTTTAACTCTAGCTAAGAAATTTCCTAGGATAGGATATTTTTTGTCTTCTATGGAAAAGGAGGCTTGTCACTTTGCAAAACTTGTCATAAATGTTAATATCATGGGAACTTGATCCACGTACCAGCACAAGAGCTTCATCTTATGAAAACACCTTGGCCCTTTTATCAATGGGGTTTGGATTTGACAGGGATTATTTATCCATCATCTTCAAATGGTCATAAATTCATCATTACTGCAACAAAGTATTTTACCAAATGGGTGGAAGTTGTACCCTTATCCACTACCATAAGAAAGCAAATATCCTTATTCTTTTAAATCACATAATATTTAGATATGGTGTTCCTCATGCCATCATAATGGATAATGAAAAACATTTCAAAAATAAGGATTTGAAAGAATTATGTACAAAATTTCATATGGTACATCACTCATCTTCAATATATTACCCACAAGGTAATGGGCAAGCAGAAGCTACAAACAAGAACATTCTAAAAATATTGAAGAGAGCTGTGGATAATTCAAGTAGATATTGGCAAATTCAAATAAACCCTACTCTATGTTCTTATAGAACAAGCATTAGAATGCCAACGTGAGCTACACTCTTTTCCCTAGTCTATGGAACAGAAGCAATTTTACCTTTGGAAGTAGAAATTATGTCCTTAACAGTTTCATTGCATGGGTTACTAAGTGAAGAAGACTTAGAGTTCCTAGGTTGTATGAACTAGAACTGCTAGATGAAAGACAGTAGCAGGATTTTGATCAATTAAAAGTGTATCAGAATTGAATGACCAGAAACTATAACAATCATATCAAACCAAGGGAATTCCAAATAGGCAACTTAGTGTTGGGAGAAAATCCCAAGAATCAAGCAGAAAGGGAGAAGAAAGGAAAATGGGAAGAAAACTGGTTAGGACCCTTTGTGATCACTTCCTCTTTTGGCATCAGCACTTACAAACTAGTTGATTGTGAAGGAGAAGAGTTGCAACAGCTGATAAATAGTATACACTTGAAAAGGTTCTACACATGAAGCAATGGAAGAGGGATAGAGAAAAAGAGTATCAGAACTATCAAATGAGAGAGCATCCTATTTATTATATATATTTAAAAGAGCTATTGAAAATTCAAAAACATTTAAAAGAAGAAAAGAGAAAAGAAATCAGAAATGCAGAAAAGATAAAAAATAAAAAATAGTGGAAAATTGAGCATGGAGAAAGCCAAAAACATGTAGAAATAATCCTCAAAAAGATGTTGTCTTGGTGAAAACCCAGCAAATAGGTACCTTGATGATATGGAAACAAAAAAAAAATTTGAAAAAAGAGAAAATACAAAAAAAATAAAAAATAAGAAAAAGTGCCTTGGTGGAAACCTAGCAAATAGGCACCTTGGTAGCAAAAAAAAAGAGAGAAAAAGCTTTAAAAATAGAAAAAAGAGAAAATCCATTCAATTGGTGAAAACCTAGTAAACAGGTGCCATTGAAAGTCCAAGTCAGACTCATGATTAACAATCATCCTTGTAAATATTGCATTCACCGACATTTGTATATATTGCATAATAAAATCCCATAGTTGCATTTGCAAGTACCTAAAGGTTTCGTCACTAATCCAATCTGCAAATTGTCCCAAGTCCCAAAACTCAATCACATAAAACTAGGGGAAAAATATACTCTCAAGGAGGAAGGATTCATCAAAGAAAACATCAATCTGATACTAAATCAATTCATCAAAATGCAAGTGAAACACTCAATCAAATCCAAATGTCAATCAAATGCAAAATTTTGATCCAAGATCTCACAACGACACTTATCTTTATCAAGATTAAAAGTATGAAATGGATAGAACTATACTTGAAATATTGATTTGAAAAATGATGCAAAATTTTTCTAAGTGTTGACTTCATTGATGAAATCATGTCTTTCTAGCGAATCGATGAAAGTTTTTAAACTAGACAAGCTATGATGAAAGCATGATATTTTACTGATTTCTAAATGAGTGTCTTAAGGTCAAAGTTTTGAAGTATGTATTATTTTTCTAAGGACATGATCATCAAAGAATCATCGAGGACATGAACATATGGAGAAATTGAGATCTTTATTTTTTTATGCAAAAGGATACCTTGGATATTTTGATGTTAAATATCATAATACCAAAATCCACTTGCAGCATAGAATCCAACAAAATTGGTATTCATACTCTCGTGATTAATTTCAATCAGTGACAGTCATACCAAGGATGGGAAAGCATCATGTAAAAGGAAAGAAGTATTCATATCATCATAGTTGAACTAGTGATGATTGTACTCATTTCAGGATTCCAAAAACTACTCAATAATGAATATAAGCTCCTAATTTATGAATAGTGACAGTTAGCTGCATCCATTATATATTAAATGCATTTAAGTGATTTGCCTATATTAGTTTGAAAAAAGAAAGTGGAAAAGAGAAAATCAAAAGGGGGTGGAGTAGATTAAAAATCAAAACGCACATCAAAAGCTATATGTGATAGAGTCTGTTGGAATTCAAAATAAAAAATAAAAAATAAAAGGTGCTTTGCATTAGATTAATGGCATTTGTTAGATTCATTTTAAATCATGATAAATTTTGTATCCATTTAGGACATTAACCTAAGTTCATTTAAATTAAAGTGCATTAGTTTGCATTCATTTTAGCCTGCATTCATTTTTATCTTGCATTCATTTAGCCATATTCATTACATTCATTTTCAATCAAATCTTTCAATCTCATTCTAGGTCATATCCATTAAACTCATTTTCTTTAGTTTGCATTCATCCTTAAATTCATTCATAATCATTTTTATTAGGCCATCACATTTCAATATTCATAGCAATTCATTACATCTCATCACATTTCATTATTCATAGCAATTCATTACATCTCATCACATTTCATTATTCATAGCAATTCATTACATATCATTTCATTTCATTAAGTTCATCTTAAAACATTGCATACATCTAGTTTATTGCACCATGTCATTTCATTAAGTTGCATTAGTTGCATCCATTGGATAATCCTTATCATTAAATGGCATTAGTTCATCATTAAGAAATTACTAAGATTGCATTTCATTCATTCTACATCATTGCATTTTCAAAATCATATCATTAGTACATTGCATTGTTCATTTAGGTACATTCATCCCAATTCATACATATAAAACATTGCAGTATATCCAAATTTAGGTCATTTCCATTTACATATGAGATCATTATTTCATTCATATAATTGATCATTAAAGCATCTAATTTCATAGTTGCATATATCACATTTTGTATCACATTTATATACCATAAATCCATTGCATTTATTATCCATCACATACATCCATATCATCACATAAATGCATCCATAAATACCATCACATCATATTAATCATTAAACCATTACATCATCATACAACATTAAAATATGTACCATATGCATCCATCTAATTTATGTCATAAACAAGACATACATTTGCATCAATAAAAGATTAGACATGTGCATTCATATCATAACCTGCATTTGAGAGAAAGCATAAAAATAAAGCATGTAGAGATAGAATCATATAGATCTGCATATCATATAAAGCACCTAAAAAATAAAGTCCAACACATGATGACATCATA
Organism: Chamaecyparis obtusa; assembly: GCA_027943335.1. Taxonomy (NCBI): domain Eukaryota; kingdom Viridiplantae; phylum Streptophyta; class Pinopsida; order Cupressales; family Cupressaceae; genus Chamaecyparis; species Chamaecyparis obtusa. The sequence continues at coordinate 1,288,265 of BSBK01001093.1, forward strand.
TAAAGTAACTATAACAACTGCATATGAAAGTCCATAGTATCATAAAAAATAAACATTATCTAGAAATCAAAGTCCATCAAGATATCAAAAAAGTATCAAAGCATGAGTAACATCAATGAATCAATGAATAATATGAGTCCAATGTCTCGAGATAAAAAATGAATCATCATATACATCAAAAAATAAGGAATGTCATCTCAATAATAGGTCAACTGCCAGAATCACCGACACCATCAGGACCACGATCAACATCTAGAGATCTACTCGAGCTAGTCTATAAACTATGCTGACTCATAGTATCCATGAAGGCCTACATCATACTACCCAACTGACTAACCCGATGTTTAATCTATGATACATCAGACTGTAAAATGCAAACATCAGTAGAAGATGTTGGAGCCTCTGTAGGTGGAGCCTATGGAGGAGTCTGAGAAAGTGGAGTTTATGGAGGATCCATGGAAGAAGATGGAATGGAAGGAGACAAAGATGGAATGAAAGCATAAGAAGATGAAAGAATGAAAGAAGATGGCATAGAAGAAGAAGAGAGAGCCTGTATTGGAGGAGCCTGTGGAATATCCTATGGAGGTGTTGGTGGACCTTGTGCCTAATCTAATAATATTTAAGCCGCCTGAGCATCCACATCAGCCACAACCTGAGCACCCACCTACCTAAAAACTCTCAATCTATGTTGGCCCCATCTAGCCAATCTATCTAAACCAACCCGATGCAGAGCTCTGTCAACACCAACTCTAACTTTGACCTGACCACCCCTCATCCTGACACCACCCCTAGGAGGGATAGGCACAACAACAATCACTGGGATAATAACAAATCTACCTCCTCTATCTTCTCGCTGACCTCGTTGTCCCTGATGACCTTGTCTCTGACCTCTACCCCCACCATCATCATCTCCTCCATCATCATCTGACTCCTCCTCGATGCCTAATACCCTCTTTACAAGATCAGTGAATCTTGGAAAAGGGTTCTGAGTAAACCACTCAGCATAGTCATCTGTCATGCCAACATCAATGATATGATCTCAAATATCCCATGCAAGGTGGGGAAACTATAGAAACTCTTGGTGAGCTATCCTATAATCTATTTGAGCACCCCAAAGATACCTCTCCACCTATACACGGGTGTATAATGCCAATCCCTGAGGCATGCCCTGAATCTAGCCATGCTGTCATAAAACTCTCTGAAAGAGAAACCACTCAATAATCAGTGATGTACACCCTATCATCCATTGTGGCATACACATAAATGGTAACTCACCCACATCCTTCGTTCATGCCTCACATCCAATATATGGTCACCACACGACCTGATAAATATCATCAATGATTTGACGCTAATAGTCCAACTTTCCCAAATGGGCATGCACTACCATACCCTCATACATCCAAGCAAAGGGCCAGTCTAGATCATGGTGCCGAATGGAAATAGGCAGATTAATAGGGATGTGCTCCCATGTCCATAGTGATAGCAGAATCACACCAGTAGAAAGAGTCACCCCATGATGGTATACAATAGAATGCATCTCATGATATAGTTGTGCCAACACATAGGTCCCGCAATAAAATCTCTATGGTTGTGCGATCATATCCTCTAGGAAAAGACCCCAACTAGCTGCAAAGCCATGACCTCACCGATCAGGAATGAGGAAATTGCCAACCAATGCTCCCAGGACAACAAGATGAGAAGGGAAGGAAGGGAAATGTGCCCACTGAATGGAGTCATCACCAATCATAAGATCCCCAAAGACTCACCTACATGTGGTTCCATCATAAACCTGGTCATAATATTTGAGCTCCCCATGAGTCGGGATGCACAGGAGCCTGTACACATCCTTAGGAGTGATGGTCATCTCCCCCATTGGTAAGTGAAATGTGTTATGGTCAGAGTGTCATCACTCTACCATAGCTATGAGTAGACCTTGATTCACATAGAATTGAGGGAGAGACAAGAGAAAAGACAAACCACATCTACCTATGACTCAACACTTAGGACCAATCAAGTCATCAATCATACTAAAGGGTAATGGGTACAGGCCTCAAACTCTGAGTGATTTAAGCTCAGCCTACAAAAAGAAAGTTAAACACATCAGAAATTAACATCATAACACATTGAATAATTTCAAGTCAATCAAAATCTAAATCAAACCACAATCAATTTTCTTGATTCTATTCAGAGAGGACAAAAAAATTATCATCATCCACCATCAAAATCAAGGTTGACAATCAAACATTCAATATGACATGACTCAAACTAACATCATACGACTCGCTATTACATCAGACTTTTTACCTAAGCCAATTGAACGATTTACGACACCAGACGGTTTAGAAAACTGACTCAGCAGTTCGCATATTTAACCAAATAGGGTATACACACTATTTAATTGATTAAAAGCACTAAAAGGAAAAAGTGCAATTTAAAATGGTGAATGCACTGGAGAAATGTTTAAAAGTGCTATTTTAAGGTATACGTGCTACAAAATTTAGTACGTGTTATAGGAAATCCTTGTACGTGCTGCTAAATTATTAATAAATGCAATCTAATTTGTACCCATAGCAGAAAAGGGCAAATGCAAATCAAGCCCTAGTTCTACCATTTGTATGCGCTATGAAAGCTAGTGGATACATTGTAGAAAGTCGTGGATGCGCTGGAGAAAAGTTATACACACTATTAAAACCATTAAATGCACTATTTAAATTGAAAAAAGAAAAAAATAATGTTTTGCCTATAAAAATCCATTTTTTTTCAAATTAAATGCATTTAATTGACAAAGTAAGTTGTCGGAGTACATACCGAAGGTCCGTAGCCAAGTGGACACATGTATCGATGGCCTTGATTGAATCTATGCTCGTGAATCAGGATCACCATCATAAGAAAGGTAAAATATGGCTCAGAGCAAAAAGTCAAAAGGGAAGGTAAAAATGATTAGTAAAAATGACTTGTACCCCTATATAGCCCATTTTGACCTAAAAAGGGCACCTTTGACCAGAAAATAACTAGGGACCCAAATTTTTCACTCATTCTGCCAAATCAGGGGCATTTGACATCAAACGACCGTGAATACATAATCGGAAATGAAATCAAAATTCATTACTAATTGACCTAATTAATGCAAATTGACCTAAAACATCATAATTTTCAACTGCGCTCAAATTTCATTTCATTTATGAGGGGACATACACTCAAATAATTAGGATCAACATCATAATCAACAAATCAGGGGCATGACCATCAAATCAAAGAGTAATATTTTATCATAAATCTTTTTGTTTATTAATCGAAGAGGGCATCAAACATTGAATCATATCAAATTGGGTACCATATCAGGAAACTTATCATTAGAATGACCATCGAGGACCTAAAATCAATCAGAACTGCATCAGTGTTATCATAAAAATATGCATCTTCCATCACATCAAATCAGACATCAGTTGATCAGAACTTCACATAAAAAACAATCAGGACATTCTTTGAACCAATACGCTTCGTGCATCAATTCAAAGAGGGGCATTTGTGATGACCTAAAAATGGACAAGATCAATCAAGTGAGCAACCAAGGGAAACACCAAATAAATTAAATCAAATCAAGATAAAATGAAAGCAAAATTGCAATTGAGCCATAATCAAAATTTAATTAAAAATCAAAAGCCATAAAATCAATTAAAATCAAATAAATCATGATAAATTAATTAATTGTACATTAAATCTAATTAATTTTATAGTTTAATTAAATCAAATCAACCCATTCAAGGGGTACACATGGCTAAACATATTAATTAAATTCAATTAATTAAATCCTATTTTCCCTCAACCACCAAATGGGAGGAAAATGCATCAACCAATAGGATTTGAGAACCAAGCTCACATGGATCAATCTCACATCGAATCTCCACCACCCATAGGGAGAAAGAATCTTGTCCACCCATTTTGTCCTCTTGTCCCAAGCTTTGAGGACAAAATATTTAAATGGTCTCCAAAGGTGGAACCATGGACTTAACCCTCATCAAACCATGATCAAATCAACTACACCCCCTACCCTTGCCAAAATCTATAAAAGCAAGGCATAATTCAAGTAGTAATCATCCACAATTTTTGAGAAGCATCAAACCTCTTGCAATTTTAAGCTAGAAAGGAAAATCTAGAGCTAATTAGTCTTTTTTTATTGGAATTAACTTGTTTTAACTTACATTATATTACTTTCTCAAATTAGGATTGTCACTAGTGAGAGCTTGTTGAGAGCTCATCATTATCATCCCTAATTAGAGAGCCATAGAGTTCTCATTTGTCTTTTAAATAGCTTAATTAAATTGCATTTATGGTAATTTAGCTCTTATTGTGATTTATTTGACAAATCTAACCCTATGAAGGTACTAATCGTAGTACACACCTATGCAATGTTGATCTAGGTTATTCATTTCTACCATTGATCTTAGGTTTTCTAAGATAGAGTCTAAACCCTAATTAGGTCAAGATTAATTTGATATAAAAATTTTAAGGATGTCATTTTAACATGTATCATCACACATGTAGTAGTCAACACAGTGGAAGACATCTGAAGATCAGATAGGGTTATTATTGACAAGCATTGATAGAGCATACAGTTTATTAGAAACAGAAGGCTACCGAGCAGTATTCATAGAAGAGATCAATCACATCAAGGTGATAATAGATAAGTAAATTAAAAATTTGAATTAGGCATGTTAAGTTTCTATTTACAGATCAAAATTCTACTGTTACTCTTTAGCCATTGTAGCATATTTTAAATCTCCTAACACAATGAACTTAACAGTTCTTTTGTAAATCTCCTAACTGAGTGCACACTTTATTGTATTGCTAAAATCCTCTAACCAAGTAGATCTAGCTGATCTCATTGTTACTCCTAATAGGTTAAGATCACCAAAAGTGATCAAAATCTTTGTAGCCTTAACTGGAAAGTTTGTTACTGTAGTAGTGAAGCTTTGTGGGTGTCATCCCCACCATAGTTTTTACCTTCTAACAAGGGTTTCTGCGATACCAAAACACTTGAGTTATGTGTGTGAAGTTTCATGAATGGTTTATTGATTAGATTACATGCATTTACATTTCAGTTATGTTTTGGATGAATTTTAAATGCAATTGATACATTCAATTAGTGTTATACATGTTTACAAAGATTCAGTGTGAAAAAATTTTAAGGGCTCTAATTCACCCCTCCCCTCTTAGTACACATCTTTCCATAATCCCAACAACAAGATGTCCATGATGGAATCTATGGATCACATTCAAGTGGTTTGACCTTAGCTAAGAAACTTCTTATAATGAGGTATTATCGGCCAACCACAAAAAAAGATGTGTGTCATTTTGTTAAAATTTACCAAAAATGTTAATACCATGATAATTTGATTCATGTGTCGGCATAGGAATTACACCCAATGACCATGCCTTGGCCCTTTTATCAAAGGGGGTTAGATTTAATTGGGATGATTTATCCACCATCATCCTATGGTCATAAATTCATAATCACACCAACAAAATATTTCACTAAATGGGTATAAGACGTTCCTTTGTCTACTACAATGGGAAAACAAATTGCAATGTTCATTTTAAATCACATAATTTGAATATATGGTATTCCTCATGCCATAATATTAGAAATGAAAACCATTTCAAGAGAAAGGATATCAAAGAATTGAGTGAGAATTTTAACAGCATTCATCATTGATCCTCCATTTACTATCCTCAAGGAAATGGACAAGAAGAAGAAACAAACAAAAATAACCTTAAAATCTTCAAAAGAATAGTGGATAACTTGTGAAGAGATTGGCACATACAACTAAATCCATTATTGTGGGCATATTGCACATGTATAATAACACCAAAGGGACCTACACCTTTCTCACTAGTCTATGAAGTAGAAGAGGTATTGACTTTAGAAGTGGAGATCCCATCTTTGTGAATTTCTTTGCATGGATTGTTAATAGAAGAAGATTATAGAGTGGCAAGGCTCCAAGAACTAGAACTACTTGATGAATGTTAAAAATCGGCATATGAACATCTTAAGGTATATCAAAATAGAATGTCAAATAATTATAACAAAAATATCAAGCCAAGGGAATTTCAAGAAGGTGACCTGGTGTTAAGAGAGAACCCAAAGAACCTAGCAGAAAGAGAAAAAAATGGAAAATGGGAAGAAAATTGGAAAGAGTATCAATTAGAAAGAGTATCAGTTGGAAAGAGTATCATAATATTATATGGGATAACATCAAGACCTTTTACAACAAAAATTGAGTATGAAAAAATTAAAAAACATTGAGAAATTGGTCTTGAAAAACCAAAAAATAAATAAAAAGAAAAGATAATATAAAAAAAGTGAAAAGAGTTCTTGAAGAAAATAAAAAATAGTGAAAAGAGTTCCTAAAGAAAATAAAAAATAGTGAAAAGAGTTCATGAAGAAAATCAAAAATAGTGAAAAGAGTTCCTGAAGAAAATCATAAATAGTGAAAAGAGTTCTTGAAGAAAATAAAAAATAGTGAAAAGAGTTCCTAGAGAAAATAAAAAATAGTGGAAAATTGATCATGAAGAAAGCAAAAAACATGCAAATATGGATCCAAAAAAACATAGTGCCTTGGTGTAAACCTAGCAATAGGCATCTTCGTAGAAAAAAAAATTATAAAAGAGAAAAATAGTGCCTTGGTGAAAACCTAACAATAGGCACCTTGGTAGCAAAAAAAGAATATAAAAGAGAAAAAGAGCAATAAACTCAAGTGGTGAAAACTAGGTAAACAGGTGCCATTTGACATTAAATTCAAGTCAAGTCTCATCTTACATAGATACACTTCTCCATCATCCTTGTATATATTACATTAGCCATCATTTGTACATATTGCATAATAAATTCCCAGAGCTGCATTTGTAAATACCCAAGCCTTTCTTCATGGTTTGGAAAATTGTCTAAGTCCAACATCGCTATGGAATTAAACTAGGGACATTTTATCCAAAATCAAAGTGGTTCATCAAATAGACACCAATTGACACAAATCAATGCCTCAAACCACAAACTTGACTCTTCAACTTTTTATTCATATCGATTCCCGATTCAAGCACATTTGATCTCAAAAATGATTGACACTTTGATCCTCAATTTACACATTGCCTTATCTTTATCAGGATTAAAAATAATAAATAAATAAAATATAATGAAATGGATGAAGTTCTACTTGAAATATGGATTTGAAAACAATGGAAAAATATTCAAAAGTGTTACTTGATTGTGGAGTCATGTCTTTTTTAGAAAATCGATGAGGTCTTTTGACTAGAGGACCAATGATAAAAACAAGATAAATTTTCTTGATTTCTGCATGAATGTCTTAAGGTTGCTACTCCTAATTATGTAACATTCGTCTAATGACGTGATCATAAAATAATAATCAAGGACATGTACATATGGAGAGAATCATATCTTTTTCTATTTACACAATAGGATACCTTGGTCATTTTGATCTTTCATATCTTAATGCCAAAATCCACTTGCAACATTGAATCCAATGAAAGCGGTATTCATACTATCATGGTTGAAAATCAAACCACTAAGGGTTGTACCAATTTCACACATGAAATTCAAAAGGAAAGAAGTATTTAGATCAGCATAGTTGAACTAGTGTTGATTGTACCAATTTCATGTTTCAAAAGACCAATGATGAAAAGAAGAATCTTTTTTCTTGAAAGAGACGGGTAGTTACATTCATATAGATTAAATGTGCATATAGATTTTTCTAAAATAAATAGAAAAGGGGGTAGAGTCAAGTACAATAAAAATATTATTCCTAACTTCTTTACTTGATCAAATATGTTGGACTAAATCAATTCATTAATTACATTCATTTAGTGGCATATTAAATTACATGTTAGTTTTCATTCATCATTAAATTGCATTCATTTGTTAAGTGTGTAATCAATCTTTGTATTACCATTATATTTCATATCATTTACATTCATTTGGTTGCATCACATCATAGATTTAATCATTAGAAGCATATAGAATCATATAGAATCATATGGGAACACATGTACATATCATATAAATGCATCATTAATCATTAAAGCTAAAAATAGAATCATTAAAGACCATTTCATTAACATTTTTGCATCCATCTAAGCTATGTCATATATAAGACATCCACCCAAAGCATATAAGATAAATGCATCCATAAAATTTTGCATCATAAAACAACAAAAACAAAAAGAGTATAGATAGGACATGTAAAGCTTCATATATCATCAAAAAAATCAAATGTCCAAGATATAATGACATCATAAATGAGAGAAGTATATCAGACGGACATAATCAAATAAATGTCCATCAAATAATATCAAATGTCCATGAATTACATAAACAAAGAGTTCTGATAAAAGTGATACATATGATACAAAAGGTGAAAAAAATCATTGATCTCAACTAGTTCTGCCTACATCCATGTCATCTATTCCACCTATACCTATCCTATATGTATGTGTGTGTGCACCTCTACTAGAACTAGGTGCCTGTGAACCTACAACTTCCTATACTGGTGGGATATAAATCGAGTCAGCCTGTGGAACCTATGGAATAGTTTCCTAAGGAGCGGGTATCTTTCTAGGTAATATAGGTCTCTATCAACCCCAATTTGTAACCCTCATCTAATTAATGTCTCTAACTCCTCCACCCCTCAACCTCACTCCTCCACCTCTCATCCTCACTCTCCCAATCCTGCCACCTCTTAGTCTCACACCACCACCTCTAAAAGGACCATGAGCTACAACTTGTCGACCATCCTAACCACCTCTCATTGGTACTCTCCTTACTCTCCCACCTCTCCCATCATCATCTAATCTATCATCAATATTAGGAATATCCTCTGCAGGATCTGGGTATCTACAGGGTCATGGTATACCAAGCTATGGCCTTAAGTGGCAATGAAAAATTAGGGTTGGTCAACTTGACGTAAAAATTTGAACATCTTATCAACCTTATGTGAAAAAGTTGTAAGAATAGAATCTATAGGAAATTGAATGTAGTTTCTAAACTACTAGCCCTTGTCTAAAAAAACTTCATCTAATTGTTCAAAATTTTACATTTCAATGCAGTAGTATGAAAATTTTAGGAAAAAGATAAAAAGTACGTGTATGTCTGACCACCTTAATCACAATCAAATGATGATATATTTTCACAAGATTCTAGATATAAGTAGTAGAGTCATGCTTGGATGTGATGCATATTTTTGTGTAATTTTTTCCTAAATAAATAATTAATTATGAATTTTTTGGTACAACTTATTCAGAATAAAAAACTCTTATGTCTGACCACCTTAACTAATTTTTTCTTTACAAATTTGAAATTTTTTTTTCCTTATAGTAGGCGAAGCATAGAATGTGACACATGTTTTGGATTTCAAAAAAGTTAAACCATTTAAAATTTATTGTTGTTTTTCAATCAGTCTATCAATTAGGACTTTAGAGATAACTCAATTAGAAAATAAGTAATAATTACTTACTAAACTCAAAATTTGACAACAATTATATTGATGGAAAGTTGATAATGTCTTTAAGAAATCCTTTTTGTTTCATCAATTTTTGGTGAGAAAAAGGTCGTCGGCTACATGGTTGAAGTTTGGAGATCAGAGGAAATGTGGTGAACACGTCTTTTGGGTTGACCATCCATGTTTGGCATTGCAAAGTGAAAACCCAAGGAAAATACAAAGCCTAATCAGATATTCGAAATAATATCGCATATACAATATAATGGGATATCTAATAATTTCACATATATGATAATATCGGATATGCGATATCTCCCGCCCAATTTCAGCATTTCAATTTCAATGCTTTTTTCAATTTTATGATTTTAGGTTTTTAGGTTATATATTATAAATTTCATTTTTTTAATATTAATATTAAATGATAATAGCATTAGTATTATATATATTAGTATTGTATTATATAAATTAGTATTATATTATTATTATTTATTTCTCAATTGTATTTAAAATATTTATATTATAACAATAATACTTAAGGGAGAGAGAGAGAGAGAGAGAGAGAGAGATGAAAATTGAAAAAATTTAGGCAAAATTTGAGCGGGAGATTTTGGATATCTGTTATGTTCGGATATTTGATTTTTTTTATTGGGATCCAAAAGAAAAAGTTGATTCTCTCAGTCCCTCAGTTCGAGAACCATGTTTTTTGCAAAGAATATCATGGGATTGCAATTGTAGATGACAAAAATTACTTTTTCCACCCTTTTTGTTGGAATTTCTCTCTTATCAAAAGTTTTTGTCTCACCATGGGGATTAGTAGTCGTCGAAAGCATAAACAGAAGAGGAAGCTCACAAATGAAAAGATTGAAGTGTATATAGAAATGGATAGGTTTTCTCATCAGAACAAGAGACAAGGTATGTTAAATATTAATGAATATGTGGGCATAGGCCCACCCTTAAATGTGGTTTCAAGTGAAGAAGAATGTGAATTTCAAATTATTTATGACAATAATATCAAAAATGATAATGTAGGGATTGAAGATGAAAATGTAGGTTTTGAAAATGAACATGTAGATGTGGACAATGGAAGTGTGGATATTGACAATGACAATCCACTGATGGAATATGAAGGAATTGAAAATGATAATGGTGCATAAGAACCAAATCAATATAACACATCTCTAAATTATATGAGAAATGAAGTCCCTTGGGAGGAAGAAAGACAAACTTCAAATTTGAGACCTTCAAGAACAACAAAATGATTACTTGAAATTGATGAGAACATAATGAGAAAATTCGATGGCAAGAGATCAAAAAGAACCATTTGGTTGTGGGTTTCAAAAAAATTTGATCAATTTTTTAGCCACAAGAAATTGGTCAAGAAATGTCAAATGTTTGTGCAATTGTTAAAGATACAGAAGATGAGACGTATACTAGTCAAATTGAAGATCAGTGTGAACAAGAAAAAGGAGAGGAATGCTATTATTGTGAGAAATATTTTTAGTGCTCTCAATTCCAGTGGGAAGACTACCAATGAAAAAGATAAGAGATCCACCAAGAGGGTTATTAAAACCTCCTTAGTAAGTCATCATTTGAGAAAGACTCATTTGATTAGACAAACTTATGTTGACTTGAACCTAAACCGTAAAAATTTGGATAGATCACTTGCAAGAAGAGAAAGACTTGATGATCCTCTTCATAATGATACATGGGCTTATGGTAGGAGACTTTCACATTGTGATAAAAATCTTACCGATGGTGTGAAGGATCAAATTCAACTATTTTGGCAATCTAACTCAAGAGTGTCACCAAATGTGAAGGATGTCTTGAAGTTGAGAATTGGCATTCAAGACCACACCACACATCCAAACATTATTTGGAGGTGAGTCAAACAATGTTGTTCAAAAAAAAATTTGAGACACATCCAACATTGCAAATATCACAAAGATCTTTTGAACCCCTCAAGCCTTTTTTTTGTGTGTCTCTTAAGATTTGAAATACTTTTTGTTGCAAATATCATGTGGATTTTTCAATGCACCATGAACTGTTATGATCCCTTCATTCTGCTTTCCATACTAGTGAAATGTTGGAGGAGTATGGTTCAAGAGCTCTTCCAAAATCATCAAGAGACTTTCTAGATCATTTTTTATGTCCTAGAGATGATGGATGTTTCTTTTATAGAAAAGATTGCTTAAATGGAAAGTGCTCAAAGTGTGGTGGGCTAGTGAAGTTTTCTGAATGTTTTCATGAGGGCTGCGAACATGATTTTGGAAAGACTGTTGTCCACAAAAAGGTATATGAAACTGTTAAATATACATCAAAAAGTGGAGGTGAAGGCTCTAGATGTGAGTTAGTTACAGAAGAATGCAATGTAGCTGATTTTATTTCAGATTTCAAGAAGAATATTTTTTACAAGTATGCAAGGCATAGTCACAGGTCTCAGTGGTTGGATCAACAATTCAGGATGTTTAAGGACACTTTCCTGATTGGCACTATTATATTGGTCGTTGACTTTGCAGAGAACTATTCATTGCAGCCCCATAATGAGTTGCAAGCTCAATATTAAAATTCTATTTAGCTTGCTATTTCTGTGCACATAACATATAGACATTCCCCTGAAAGTACATAAGATGACCGAAAGATAATCATAGAGTACCATTTTTATATGAGCGATGATAGATCTCACTCTCATGAATATGTCCAATATTTCTTTGAGAATTATTTTGAATGGGTGCGGGAAATAATATTGCTATGGATAGACATCTCATTTGGTCAGATAACTACAGAGGTCTATTAAAAAATGCTCATATATTTTATTGGTTGTGTAGAATGCATGTAGAGATAGGTGTACCTCATATTTGGAGTTTTTTTAGGCTAGTCATGGAAAAAGGGAGAATGATGGAGAAGGTGCATGTGTAAAAAGATCCCTAGTTAAGGAGCAATTGAGGATTTCAGGTGTAGAACTCCTTGATTCTCATTCTATTATTGATTGGTGCACTTTAGCATTGTCACAGGGGGGACTCTTGATTCAACAATGCACAGATTCTTTTGGTTGGTTAAGTGTGATTGGGATTAGTGTGAGTCAAGTGAGTGGGTCTATACATGGGTTCCACATTATCTAACTCCTTTATCTGTCACACTCTTTTTAATAAATGATGACATGGATTGTTCACTTGACTATGACCATCTTTCAGATCTTCTACAGCCATGACATGTTTTTGCATTGTTTGCACCATAGGGGAATAATGAGAGATCAAATTACTAGTTAGCACGTTGTGTATGAGGAAAGTAGAAACTTGCACAACTAATGATAGATGATGATATGTTCACATATCCAATAGGATCACATGTTTTTGTGAGAACATGGTTGCACACATACATAATTAGAAATAATGGAATTCATGTGTTTGAAGACTACGAAAAACACAAAACCATTCTCATGTATTCACACCTTGTAATAGAAGCCAATGTTAAGTTGTTGAAACATTAAGGAAAACCAAAGACAAAGGAACTTCAGACTATTAGTACTATTGATCATGAAGTAATATTGAATACCCTCAAGTAGAGAGATGAACCTTCAGGCACACTTTAGTAGGTAAGTTCAACTCACTACAAGGTTTTCCATGTTTAATATGATTACGTTCAATAAATTAATTGTAGTTTTCTACTTTATTTGTTTGATCCAATAAACTTGGTTTTGTATGTGGATTGTAAGTGTAGTTGGATACATATATGATAGATATAGAAGATTGAGGTGTGCATTTGATTAGCCCATATTTTATGACAGTAAACTTCACTATGCATTAGCTAGACATGTTCTTTGGTTTGTTTAGTTACTTATACATTCATAATCTTTTTGTCAGCCTAAAAACTTCTTTTTTTCTCTATTAACTTTCCTTTTGCCTTCTAAATGAATGGATTGGAATGTAGATTTCATCGAGTACCATGTGGTAAACTTATACACTTTAGGAGAAAAAATGACACTTATTTTTGATATATAGTTGTGTATTTAAGATTTTGAATAATTCTATATCTCAGACTTTTAGTAACATTGATATATTTATTCATAATATGTTGTATGAATGATATACAATGAATTTTCACAAAATTTGGTTTGTAAAGTCAAGCTTGTATAATGATGAAATACATGCACAAGAATGCAAATATTTGACAAAAAATTCTTAAGGCTTTGTTGAATGTGTTATATAATATGTATTATAATTCTTGTACAATAAAATATAAGTGTGATTAGAGAAAACCTAAACTATTCAAAACAAGCATAGACATTCAAACATTAGTCTAAGAGCATATTCCAAACATATAGAGAAATTTATTTTCTAAGTCATTCAGATAGAACTAAAATAGGAGCACCCTGTCACCGTTTGATTTGTTCTTGATTTAGGGATGTGGGTGTGCTCTCAAAATACTTGGATCTTGTTACTAATGATGATTAGGACATATTGGGATAGATTAGGGACTATGAGACCCAATAATGGCACAAAACCATTTATAGAACACTCAATTTTCCCCTAGAGCCTCAAAGAGCCTAATAGAGATAAAAAGCAGATTGATGCAAGAATTATTAAATGAGCGTTGATTTTATCCAAATGAAGATGTGATATGATGAAGTGAAAAGCATAAACATGAAATAAACTAAGTTAATCCATGTTATCTAAGCTATGATGTGTGTTAAGAAATCTTGAAATGGACTAGATTAACAATTATGCTAAAAATCTTAAGATCTAGAAACAATCTAACATTATAACACTACTATGAAATGAAAAATGAATTTATTCTTTTTCTCTAAGAAGTGAGGGTATTTATAGGATTTGAGGAAGTTCTTGGGTTAGGAAGAGGATTTAGGGTTAGAGGTAAGGTTTGGGGTAGAGTCTGAGGTTAGGTTAGGGTTATGGTAAGATTGACCTTGGTCAAGGTTGCTCACACATGTGTGAGAAACACTAGGGAAGTGTGCAAGGGGAACAAGGGTGGAAGAGAAGACATGGGTCTCTTTATGAGGCCTCAAGAGGCCTTAAAGAGTGTGTAAGGAGTCATTAATGAGTCTGTAAGGCTTATTAATGAAGTGGTTTGACCAAAAGTTGAGGAGACTTGGATTAGGCTAAGAAGGTTAGGAAAACCTTCTAGATAGTTTTAGGAAAGGTTTGGGAAGTTTAGGAAAGTATAGAAGATTCTAGGGTTTTGAGGGATTAAATAAATATTTCATTTATTTAGGGAATGTGACATCAATTATCAAATAATGATTCAATAAATGGGGGAAAAATTGAAATTTGATTTAAGTGGTTTGGGGAGGGATTCTTTAATTAAATGTGTTTAATTAAAATAGGAGGAATTAATGGCATAAAAATTAATTAATTAAATAATAAGTTAACAAGTGATGATGTCATCAGGGGTTTTTGGAAAATAAAAATACTTTTATTTACCAATGGATCTTTAGATGTCTGCATTTTTCCCCTCTTTGATGCAATGCCGCAAGTGGCATGGCGTCAAAGACAAGAAAACAAGATGCCCCAAGCTAGAATAGAGGATAAGGGATTGTGCCCCCTTGAGAAAATAATGCAAAGAGGAAACTTGTGGAATTTTCTCAAAAAGAACACAGAAAGGTAGGGAAGAAGGGAAAATGATGAAGGAAGAAGGGAGGATAAACAACCAAACTTCCAAAAGAAAAGATAGATGAATGCAAGATGAGGTGATAATGCAGGATGTAGCTACATGAAAGAGGTAAGATGCAAGATTAATCTATATGATGCAAGATGGGGGATTTGGGGAGCTCCAAGTGTAAATGTGGAGAGAACAACCTAGTTTGATATAGTAGCATTAGATACCTGCCAAGGATACTAGGATCACAAGGCCTTGTCACCAGCGTTGCATAGGACTGACACGAAAAAGACACGCAAGGTTTCCCAACATCACGCATGAACCCAAGAGGAAGCATGGTAGAAACAATGTTGGAGGAGCCACAAACAAATGACATTTCCCATGTGCACTATGTAACCCAGAAGATCACATGTGAACCATGCAAGGGTCATGTCTGACTGACTCAAAGACAGAAGTAAAAGATCAAAGACCTTGCCCCAGATTGTCCTGATTCGCAGCACACCATGATATAAAGGCTCATGATGACTTTGAGGAGATGAAAAATGAGAAGTTCTAAAATATTAACAAGATCCAAAGGACAAAATCCAAGACCAAAATGATAACTCCAAAAGACATCCTTTGCCAAGGATAGAGATTGATTTGATTGATGGTTGGAAGATTGTTCTAAACATGAGGAAGGATACATCATCACAGACCTAGTGTGATTGGTGGAAGATTGGGTTGGATAGGAGGAATGATACATCCTCAAGGAGCCACTAATTGATGAGGAGAAAGTGTGTTATTCACTGGCAAAAGATGGGTCAAGGATAATCATTGTGATCAAGAATAGTCGACAAGAGATATTGTTGAGGCTCAAAGCTAGATGGGACAAGTTATTTGATCAAATACTACTGTAGGAATGATGAGGGTATGTACAACAAGACATAGATGATATGTACAATAGACAAGGAGAGATTTACAATGGATATGTACAAAAGCTCAAGATCTGGGACAAGAAGATTTGGGATGGGAAGATCTCACTATACAGAATATATACAGGATATGTGTTGGCAAGTTGACTATAATGAAGTATATGACTATATCTAGTGTTTTCATTATGGCAACAAAGTCATATGAAGTTTTGGAGTTAGCGGAAATTGAAGAAGATCAGAAAAATGGCTATGGAAGACTAGATAGAAAGCAGAGCACCAAGTGATCAGAGCATCAGCGCACGTGCTTATGAAAAAGTTATCACATGCACCCTTGAAGATAAGCTTCTAAGTATGTATTCATGCTAGGTCTAAGAAAGCATGATGATATGAGTCATTATGAGGAAGTTACAGTCAGATGAAGTGGCGCAGACAGTAAGTGGTAGAACGAGACAAAACATGGAGCTGACTGTTTGTATTTTGATTAGCACTTGTAATATTGTTTTGTAAAGGCTATGCACCTATTGTATTTAGGTCATAGACATGTTAATATGAATATATTTAAAAACACTTGAGCCAATTCAATTGGAAGTGGTGTATGTAATTAGTTATAGGTCGACTTGATGAAAAGTTTTGTATGTGCATATAAATAAGACATTTTCCCTTGTAATTCGATATGGCATGAAAAATAGAGTTTGCATAAGAAGAGAAGAAGTATGCAAAAAGTAGACAGAATGTGTTAGAGCTTTACAATAGGCTAAAGAATCAGCGCATCAAAGGAACTGATCATACAAGCATTGTTACTACACCAATTCACCTTGCAAATATAGTGTGTATCTGATATCCAGAAGGTTGTAGCCTTCACCACTTGAGCAATGAGCTCTAGGACAATGTGTCCCCACCCCTAACAGGGTTAATTATAAAAGACTCCTAATAGGGTTTGACCCTTGACCAAGTCACTGTACTAAAGCATTGTAAAGATCAACTCCTAACAGGGTTGCAAGATCTTCTAACAAGGATCATAAAACACTAGTGCAGTTCTTAGTGGTTGTCAATTCCCACAGGGGTTCTTACCTATTTGGGTTTCCCCATAATCATATTTAGTGTCATGTGTTATGAATGCTTATCTTATTTACATTGATGTTCATTTTAGTAACTAAGCAACTAAGTTAAGTTTCAAAGCATCAATAAAAAGTAATTAAGTATTGAACACTGATTCACCCCCCCCCAACTCTCAATGTTCCCAATCCTAACAATATGTATAGGAGTGGGGATAGGACGCTGATTGCGGCATTGGATAGGCTTGAGGATAGAACACCTTGGGATTGATGGGCTGGTGGTGGGGATGGGGATTGGCTAAAGAGGACTAGGATTTGGGATGGGGGGGATGGGATTTTGATAGATAATGATTCAGTCCACTATGTATAGTGCCTGTTTCTAGGTTTTCACCAACATACTTGTCCAAGGTGCTTGAATTGCCAATTTTTCACAGTTGGACAATTATTTTTCTTTTCTTTTTTGATTTTTTGATTTTTTTTGTATTTTTTTGGATTTTCTAATTTTTATGGATTTTCTGAATATGTAGGATCTAGTTGAAGCATAGAACCTATTCATATGTATGATTTTGATAGGATCATTCAGGGGCTCACCTTATGGTGTTGATAACTAATAAGTTTTGGAGCCAAAGCATATTGTGACAACATAGGGACCTAACCAAGTAGGTTCGAACTTGCCTTTTTTCTTTTGATGTGCTTGCACTTTTTTATTTTCCTTTAGGACCATGTCACCCACTTGAAATTGTCTTGGATGGACTTTCTTGTTATAAATACTTTTGAGTCGATTCAGGTATGTAACTGTGTGATCATATGCTTGCTATCTCTTTTCATCTAACAGGTCCAATTGTGTGAGGTGTGTCATGTGATAGTCTTCATCAGTGGTGTAGTTTTTCATGGAGACACGCAATGATGAGAGCTCGACCTCAATGGGTAGAATGGCTTCGGAACCATATACAAGGGAATATGGAGTGGTTCCTATGGGAGTGTGATAAGAAGTATGATAGGCCCAGAGGGTAGGATTTATTTGGAGATGTCAATCACAACCAGAATCATTAATAACCTTCTTCAGGATTTTGAGGATGGTTTTGTTGGTTGCCTCAGCTTGGTTGTTTCCTTGAGGGAAGTATGGAATGTAAAAATGATGGTGGATTTGGATTCTGGCACATAGATCATCCACATGTTGGTTTTCAAAAAGTGTGCCATGGTCTTTGAAGATGGTAGATGTTATGCCGAAGTGGAAAATGATATGGTATAAGATGAACTTGGATATGTGAATGCTAGTAGTGAGGGTGAGTGTAATTTCCTCGACCCACTTTGTGAAATACTTTGTGGTTGTTATGATGTACTTATGTCCATCTAAGGAAAGGGGAGTGATTAACCCAATGAAGTCGAAGCCCCAACATGAAAATGGCCATGGTGGCACAATGGGCTACAAGTTCTGAGCTAGAGGATGAATCATATTTGCATGTTGTTAACATGGTAGACATTTCCTGATGAATTCACAAGCATCATGTTATATTGTAGGCCAATAGTACCTAACTTGAAGAAACTATTTTTCTAGAACTATGCCACTCGTGTGGGTGCTACAAAGTCCAGCGTGGACCTCTTGTAAAGCCAGGACAACCTCATTTGTATCTAAACACCTAGAGAGAATGTTGTGATATCCTCGATAAATAAAGGGTGTTGGCTACAAGAGTGTATCAGGGAGCTCTACAGATTAATTTTTAGCATTGGATGTTGGTGATATGGGGAGATATGATACCATTTTTAAGATAAGCATGGATGTCATGGTACCATGGGGACTAAGGACCAACCAAGACATACACCATTTTTGCATCGGTGTTCTCATAAGTAGGCTTGTGTAGTTTATTGACTAAGAATTCATATTGTGATGAGTAGTGTGGGATATCTAATAAGGATCTAGTGGTTACCATTGTGTTAGCCTCTTTGTTCTGAAGCCTCAGTATCTATGTGAATTGTAGACTCAAAAAATTCTCTTTGAGCTTGTTAACTAGTTCTTTGTAGGGTAACATCCTATCATCCTTAGTTTGGAATTCATCTAGGATCTTCTTGATAATTAGTTGTGAATCTAAAAACACTTTCAATTCTATTATGTTCCACTGGATGGATTTTTTGAGGCTTGAGATGAGTGCCTCATATTCTGTAATATTATTAGTACATGGGAATCCCAATTTGAATGATTTTGGAATATAGTCACCTTGAGGTGTGACAATTAGGATTCTTGCCCCTGATCCATGTGATGTGTAGGAGCCATCAAAGTATAGCTTCCATATGGGTTGTTATTCGATCATGCATAGGTTCTCATCAAGAAATTCCATAATTAGTGGATATACATCCACCAGAGGTGCTTCTGCTAGCTTATTGGCAATTACTTTCCCTTTGATTGCTTTTCGATCTATGTACTGAATGTCAAACTGACTGAGTAGCATGACCCATTTTTCCATATTGCCTATGAGATTTGTCCTTGATAGTAGATACTTGAGTGGGTCAACCTTTGAGATGAGCTTGATTGTGTGGCTAAGCATGTAGTGTCTGAGCTTTTGAGTGGTGAAGACCACTGCAAGCCATGCTTTCTCCATTGGTGAATAATTCACCTCAAAGCTGACAAGATTTTGACTGATATAATAGATGGCTCTCTCTTTATTTTTTTTTTCATGTTGTGATAAGAGTTCCCCCAGTGCTGTAGTGGTCACCAAGATGTAGAGTATGAGAGGGTGTCCTAAAACTGGTGGTACAAGGATGGGAGAGTTAGCTAGATATTCCTTTAGCTTCTCAAAGCTTCTCTAACAGATAGGATCCCATTTGAATCTTGTTTCCTTGCAGAGCACATGTGTGAAGGGTTGGCACTTGTTTTCCAGCTATGAAATAAATCAATGCACTGATTGGAGTTTTCCTTATAGACTTGTGAGTTGTTTGAGTGTTCTTGATGGAGGAATTTTTTTTATAGCTTTGACCTTTTTAGAGTCAATCTCTATGCCATGCCATGATATGATGAAGCCTAAAATCTTTCTAGATGTTACACCAAAGACAAACTTCTTTTGATTGAGCTTCAATCTATAATGATGTAGATAGTCAAACACACACTCAAGGATGTCGAGGTATTCGTAGCATGTTTTTGATTTTGCAAGAATGTTGTCTACATAATCTTCTAGAATTTTGTGGATCATATAGTGGAAGATTGTTGTCATTTCTCTCTAATATGTATCTCTGGCATATTTTAGCCCAAATGGCATCATGTTGTAGCAGGAGGTTCCCCATGATGTGGTGAATGTCATCTTGTGTTGATCTTCTTCTTCTATCCTGATTTGATTGTATCCTAAGAAGCCATCCATGAGTGACAACATCTCATCGCCCGTTGTAAGATCTACTATCATGTCTATGTTAGGTAGTGGGAAATCATCTTTGGGACATGCTTTGTTTAAGTCCCTAAAGTCTATGTAGATTCCTATCTCTCCTGAAGGTTTGGTAATGGGAACCATGTTGGACATCCAATCTGAATATTCTATAGCTATGATAATCTTGGCTTGTAGGAGCTTTTCTAGTTCTCCTTTCACCAATAGGGCTACTTTAGGATGCATTTTGTGTAGCTTCTTCTTTACTTGCTTTGCATTAGGGTCTACTGTTAGATGATGGACAATGGGATTTGGATCAAGTCCTGGCATGTATACATATGACCATGCAAAATTTATAACTGATTCTTTGAGAAGTGTAGTGAAGGCCATTTCTTCACCTTCAGTTAAAGATGCTACAATGTAGGTGATTCTCAGGCATTCTTCTATACCCAAGTTGACTAGCTTGGTTTCCTCAATGATGATGGGTGACTACTTAGGTCTATAGTCCTGGATGGGATGAAGAGGCAAGTCTTCTTCTTCTAGCGCCTCAGAAAGGTTTTCACTAGAAGATACACGCTTTATTTTCTCTTTTTTAGAATTGGAATGTGCCCCAAGGGGGTTTTCACATAAGGACTTATTCTTTTCTTTTCCTATTTTAATTTTGTGGCTAAAGCTTGCCTCCTCCTAGAAATATCCTTTGGGGTCGAGCTTGCAGACATGAGCTGGTTCCTGTTCTTGATCTTCTTGTTGGCTTGATTCTCCCATGAACCTTAGGAGTGCTTTGGTGCTTTGGAACTCATCAATGTGTGTGATTCTTGGTTGGTCCTAGTCTATGAGTTCAGGGTGGATGAGGGAGAGCTTTATGATGTTAATGGTGAGTTGATGGAAGACAGAAGTGTCCAGGAGGGTATCATCATCGAAGATGTCATCTTATGATTTCTTTTCTTCCTCTATGGGGATGTCTTTGATCTCTATGAGGTCATCCTGGCTATTCAAGAAGGAAACATTGGGCAAGTTAGTGCCCCTAGTCATGGTAGTAGGTTCTTGTGTGCGCAAGCGAGGGGTATTGAATCCAAGACCTTGATGTTTTGGATTCTTCAAGGCTATGATTGGATCTTTTCTTCTGCCTTCTTGTGGTCCTAGACCACTTCCTTGGTATTTACATTTTTTTGTGGAGTACTTGTGTGATGTTGGATATTTCTCTTTGAAGTAGCCAAGGAGTTCAGTGTCAGACGGTGGGGGATCTTTGTATAACCACCGATTGATGTCAAGGTCTATCTCTTGACTATCTATATTTCCATGGGATAAAAAAGTCATTGGTCCCAACTACTTGATTTCATGATTAGCCTCGATAGGCTTGATTTGGTGGCTTGGGCGCCCTTGTGTGTGGGGGTCAAGAGGTAGGGCCCCTCCTATGAATGCATCAGTCAAGTTGTATTCACCATAGCCCTAACTGTTGATCTTGATGAAAGAGAGAGTGGAGGCGACAATAGTCTCTAGATCACTATGGGATCTGGATGAGCTTACAATGGAAGTACCAATTTTGGTTCCAGGACAATGAGTGGAATGAGGGAATGATGATTCCAACATATAGTAGTAGGTGAAGGTTTTGGGGTCTACGTGGATGGTGATCTCAGGGCCTTAATACATAAATTTGATGCACTGATGATATGTACATGGTACAGCTTTGATGGAATGAATCCATGGTCGATCGAGGAGGATGTTAAATGGTAAATCAAGATCAACAACATGGCTAATGGTGTCTTGAGTTATAGGGCCTAGATTAATATGAAAAAAAATGGTACCTTCAAAGGTACACTCCAAGTTATCATATGCCTTGATGGTGATGATTTCATGTGATATGTCAGCCTTCGTGAACCCTATCTATTGAATGAATTTCAAAGTGCACAAGTTTAGGGATGAGCCATTATCTATCATGACCCTTTTTATGGAAAAGTCTCTAACCATGATGGCGATGCAAAGAGGGAGATTATGGTCAAGTGCAATAGTTGGTATGTTGGATGGCTTGAAGGAAAGAGCACATGGTGCTAATAAATGTCCCACAAGGTTCTCAAACTGGATGGTGTTTATGTCTGTGGGGACATGTCTTTCTTGGAGGGCTTGATTGAGGATTTCTTGATGGATGGGTGAAGTGCAGAGAAGGTCAAGGATGCAAATTTGGGCAGGTGTATTCCCAAGATGTTCTATAAGTTTATAATGTTCATTATGTGATGGCCTTAGAGTGGCACCTATGACAAATATCTGGCCTCTGCATGTGGTGACTGCACATTAACTATCTTCTCCTTTGATGTAGATGACATTGACTATGGATTCGACTTGGGTTATACATCCAAAAAATTTATCATAGTTGATGTGGGCAGTCATATAGTCTTTGTGGTCAACATGGTCTCCTTTCTTGTCTTTCCCTTGGTTCTAGCATGGAGGATTGGGATTGATTTGGTTCTTCCCAACGTTGTGTTGAGGGAACACATTTTGATATATCTACAAGTTGGAAGGTGATGCTTGGGCTGGTGTGTCCACTTGGATCTCTTTCCTATCAATGAGATCTTGGATGTAATGCTTTAGCTTCATGCACCATAGGGTAGTGTGTCCTTTGACATGATGATAATCACAATACTCATGATATTTATACCAATTAGGTTTGGGAGTGGCATCATCGAATTGCTGAGTTGGTAGGTAAGTGATTAGATTGGCTTTGGCCATGTGATGAAAGATTACATCCAGAGGTACACCAAGAGGTGTGAAGGTTCTCTTTGGTGGATCTAGGCTTGAGGCCTATTCTGATTGGGAGTTGTTGATATGGCATTAGCCTGATTGGTTGGATTTCCTTGATTTTCTCAATGTGCTTGCTGCTGACATTGTTGTATGGGTTGTTGATTGATGGGAGATTTTTGCTGATAGTTCTACAAAGGCTGTTGATTGATCTAAGGTTGATTTTGTTGATATGTAGGAGTTGGTGTAGGACTGACCATGACAATTTGGACATGCTTGGTGTCAGTGGCTCCATGAGTGATAGCATTTTTGTTTTGATTCCAATAACAAGGTTTATCATTGCTAGGTTTGCTATGGGAATCATCCTTGTAGTGTTGAATTGTGCTTTCTTCTAGGAGGCCTCTTTCAATATCTATCCCTTTTCTTTTTATATCTTGGTAAGTTTGGATGCAGTTCATCCTCATGAAGTGGGATAATTTGGGATGTAGGTTATCAATAAAGATCTTGGTTAGATGATTCTCAGGTGGTTGGTATGATAACTTGGTAGTGAGGTACTTCCATCATTGCAAATAGTCAGCTAGGATTTCTCCTCCTTTCTTCTTTGAGTTGCAAAGGTCTAGTAAAGACAACTCATTCTCGACATTATGGGCATACTAGGCGATGAACTTCTCAGAGATCTTAGCAAAAGTTTAGACTATCCCATTGGGTATCTTGTAGAACCAATCAATAGTCGTTCCTCCAAAGCTTTTGGGGAAAACATAAGGTAATTATCACCATATGCCACTTCCTAACATGCCATTAAGAATTCTTTGACATGGCTTACCAAGTCTCCTTTCCCTTGATATTTATCAAATTTGGGTGTCTTGAAATACTTAGGAAAGGATAGTTGTGATTGATTGACTGATCGAAAGGATAGGGACACACCTTAAATTTAAAGGTCTTTCTATGTGTTCTATCTTTGAGCTCCTTAAGAGCATTCTTCATTTCTTTCCACTCAACATTGATTGGCATTTGAGTGGGTACTCCCATTTGGAAAGGATCTGATGGTGCCGGTGAATAAGAGTAATTTGGAAGAGGATATTGTGGAGTGGGATATGGATATTTCCCAACAAGGTAGGTAGATTGGATTGGATGTTGAGGTGATGGTTGCTGGGGAGGATAATGTTGTTGATGTGCAGGAGCGTATTGTTGTGGAGGATATGGAACTGCTTGGTGTTGCTATGGGATAATGGGATTTTTTTGTTATTGTGATGGGTAGGATGATGCTTGTTGTTGTTGTGGGATAATGAGATGTTGTTGCTGCTACACTAGGAAGTATTTTTTTGATGGAGGAGGCTGATGGAATGGTGCAGCTTGATGATAGAATGGTCCGTGGTGCACTTGGTGTTGCACTTCGCTAATGTAGGTGGGATGCATTCTTATATTTTTTAGGGGTGGAATGGATGTTGGGAAACTGAAAGCTTGTGGTGGTTGAGAAAGGTAGCTTGCGAGATGAGATGAACTTTGTTATTGGGTTGGTGGAACCATTTGAGAAGTGGTAGGTGGTGTGGATAGATAATTGGATAGGGAGCAAAGGATGAAGCTAGCGGAGGTTGTGATGGTTGTTGTTGCATTGCTTGAGGGAAAATAGCTTGTTGGTTTGTAGGTGTGGATATGGAAGATTGGGTCGGTATTCCCAAGGCTTTCATTTCTTCTTGAGTGAGACCCCAATGAGAACCAGTTCATGGTGGGAGTTGTGATGCAGAGAATGTCAGGAATGCAAATCTGGGGATTTGGGATGTAGATGGTGGATTCTGAGATCCCATGGAGGGAATCCCTATTGTGAAGGTAGATTATTGGGCCTATGGATTGGAAATGAAAGGTGGAAGTGGAACATATGCTTGGGAAAATCTTGGCTGAGAAGTAGAAGAAGATGCTTGGGTTCCCCATAGAAAATGGGGTGCTGATGTAGAATTTTGTTGAGTAGGAAAGGGGAATGATTGTGTTGTCCCTTGAAATGATGATGTTGATGTAGAGGGTTGCTGGGAGAAGGAGGGAAATGATTACGTTTCCCCCAGAAATGATGATGTTGGTTGGCCCATGGAAGGTGGAGGAATTACTTGGGTGGCAACTTGTGTGGGAGGTGGAGGTTGATTTTGTAGGAAGCCTTGAGCATGAGTGATGGCTTGGGATGATGTAGAAGGTGACAGTGTTCTGATGATGGAAAATGGAGTGGATTGTCTTGTTGCTTGTGTTGTAGTAATTTCAAAGCTACTTTCTAGGAGGGGAAGGATGAGTGAGGTTTCTTGAGATATGTGCAAGTTGGGATCGGGGATTTATTGGATTATGGGAGTGTAGGCTTCTACTAGGATTTGGATGGTATTTATGGGGATGAGAGGTTTGAGATATGGTGGAATGGGAGTACCCTCTTGTGAAAATGTTTCCATTATAGCCTGTTGGTTTTGATCAATGATTGCACTTACCATTTGTGCATGCCTTGGATGGCTCATGAATGTTTCCAAAGAAAACAAAGTGGGGGGTCCATTGGGATCATCCCACATATTATCAACTTGTAGGATTTGTGGGTTGTGAGTTACCATCATGCTAGTAGGATTGTTAGGATCTGACGAACTAGTGGCCCGATTGGGATCCATATTCCTTCTCTTCCTAGATTGTGTCTTAGCAAGCATGGAATGCAGATCTAAGGATGAAAATTTAGATGATGGGTGGATGCAAGATTTCTTTCTAAAGACTTCTAAGGATGATGAATGCAAATGTAAAGAAACCCTAAGGATGGTGAAAGTCTAGGATGTGATGCAAGGACTTAGATCAACTAAAGGATGATGAAATGATGAAGGATGGTGGAATGTTAGATGATGGTGGGATGCCAAAGGATTAATGGGGTGCTCTTATTTGGATAGAGGATGATGGAGGATTCATGGAGGATGGTGGTAGATTACTAAGTGTTGTTCAAATGAGTTTTTGATTCCTGATGTGGGATCAATGAGGATTATCAACCTAAGATAGACTAATGATCTTTGAAAGACTAGATTCCTAGCAATGTACACCAATCTCTTACTTGATATGATGAGGCTTACAAGGACAAGTAAGGATTCCCTAGATAATGCTCTGTCAAAGGGTGGAGATTTCTAATTTGGGATAAGGATTTTAAGAAACTCAAAGGATCCAACACTAAGTGTTAGGATTTTGGATCACTAGATTTGGTTCAAGGATGGTGTGTTTTCACTTGGATTGATGGATGTTGGATCTTGGATCAAGAATGATCGATAATGACAAGGATGATGGATCAAGGATTTGGGATTCTGATTTTGGATTGTTGATGGAAGGATGATGAGGGATGATTGAATGATGCTATTTCTAAGAGGTTGACCTATATGCATTTGAAAAGGATAACCTATGATGTAACTAGGAAGATGACAAATAATGCAAGGATGTAGCTACGAATGACTTTGGATGTGACTAAGGGTGGATGATGATGTAATGATTCAACTTAGGAATGATGTAGGATGAAAAGGATACTAAGATAGGATTGTGGGATTCTAAAGAAATGGAAACTATTCCTCTCTTTCTAGATTGATATAGCGATGGTTAACCTGGAATTGGTAAGCAAACTGCTTTATTTTGGTGTTATATTCCACGTTGTCAAGTTTCCGTTGATACTTCTCTTCTACTTGGGTTTCTCTTAGGGAAGGTTGGTGATCTAGGAAGTTCCTCTTGACAAATTTCTTCCCTTGATAAACTTGGGAATTGGTTATCTTATCTTTCTTGTGTTTGGTCAAATCAGACATAGCTTTGGAAAGATTTGGCAATCGGGTTGAAAGGAAGCTTTGGGTATCTAATTTTGAAGGATCTCTTTGCAAGGGCATCTAAATGATTTTGATCAATTTTTGGATTAGTTTGATGTTTTCCAAAGGAAAAGGACAAACTTGAAAAATATTTTCTAAAAAATCAATCCCAACAAAGGATAAAGAAAAGTTGTGGGATATAAGAAAATGATTAACCACTAAATCTAAGAGCGTTCCTAAAAAGAGTGTATGTTTTGACAGATGTTTGTACTGAGTCTGTAACTTTGAGAACACTTAAAATAGAAATACCTAAGGGAAGGCTAATATCAGAATCTTTATCCATAGCTTGATACCCCTAAAAGGGATACATATGGTGAGTGTCTTAAGGTGATCCAGGAAACCACATGGATCAGTCCTTGCACAAAGATTTTGATACCTTTGGGAGTAGATCGAGTAGCTTCTATTTAACAAGTTTTTAGCTTGATCTGTGGAGTCCTCCCAATTGGTTTGTATGCGCATGACTCACTTAAGAGCCTATTTTACCATGCCAAAATAGTAGGGATATTCAGCTACCTCTGGCTACCATCAACACACATCATCTGTGCTTGAGGGGATGAATCGAGAGTTTTCTCAGTGCTTTATTTCTATACCAACTAGGGAAGTATCAGTTTGAAGTCATTCACCAAAGAGGAAGCACTTTTCTCTTTGGACAAGCTTCTCTAAAAATGAAATAGGTGAACTCGTCCAAGTCCAACTTCTTTCACGTTATTTATCTAACAAGGCTTTGCAAAATTGGAAACTTTTTAACAAGCACACCAAGAATATTTATTGCCCAAATTGATTAAGTGAGTTTCAAAATGGAAGCTTGAGGACACATGTTCTTATGAGTTTTATTTTTCCATTTCCTTGAAGACACAAAAAACTTTGAAAGAGATTTGTAATTTGATTTTACCTTTTTCAATCAAGATTCTATTTTTGCAAGATTTGAATTTGAACTTTTGAAATGAAAATGAAATTTTCTTTGCTTTCTCTTTAGGTAATTCAAGAATTATTTGTGTTTTCTTTTGAAAGGAAATTATTCTTTTCACTTTGGTTCACCCTATTAGTTTCACTCAATATTTGGTGTTCCTATAGTTCAATTTTATCCCAAAAGAGAAGTTCCTAGATTGGTTTTATGCATGAAAACTTGAAAAACATTCAAGATTTTGAAACAAGACATTATTTTTCATCAAGATCAAAGCTTTAGGATTTAATTATGAACTTTTAGGTGATATTGGGACTCTTTAGGAACCAAATAGGAAAGTTTAGGAAAGATTTGTAGATTTTGTTCCTAGTTTGCATGAGATTTGAAAGGCACTGCAAATGAAGTCCACTTTAGCTAAGACCAATCATTAAAGATTGATTTGAGAATATTTTAAAATGATTTATAATTTATTTAGGAACCAAATAGAAATTAAAATGAAAATTTTTGGTTCTTTTTAAGCTTGCAAAGTTTGAAGTGCTCCTAACTTCCATAAATGACCCTTAAAACCCTAGATTTGCATGAATAAGGTTCTTTTTAGCCAAATGAAAGTCATTACAGTTGAGTTTTATTTCTTTAAGACCAAATAGGAATGTTTATGACTTATTAGGAACAAAATAGGAAATAATAGGAAAGATTTTCATATTAGTCCCTTAAGGGCACTCAAAAATGACTAGAAGTTCATTTTAAGCCTGAAAATGAAGTGTTTTTGGTTCCTAATCACTCAAGAAAGTTATTGAGACTTAAGGAATTAGTGATTTGTTGATAAATTGTCCTCCATGAAGTAACTTCAATAGTATGATGTTATAAATTACAAGGTTGAAGCCTAGGGTCACTAGGATCCCCAAACAGGCCCAAAAAGTGAGTAAAAACCAAGTTTAGGACCTCAAATGTGACCCCTACCTCCCATACAACAATTGGGGCCAGTAATTTATTCACATTAAATTTTTTTAAAATAATTCACAATCCCATATGATAATTTCATGATTCCCATATGAAACTTGAGCATAAAAGTGCAAAAAATAGCTTTAAAATGCAAGAAACTGGTCCATACGACAATTGCATAATGGGGATTATTTCTCGTATGAAATATGGGTTCTACCCATACAAAAATTTATCAAATTGATAAATATTCATATGACATTACAACAAAATCCATCGGAGAGGCGTTAAAAAATGAGTTTTTGACCAAAAAACCCTAAAAAAGGTAGTTTTGAAGGGTTGTGGAGTCCCACAGAGCATGCCAAAATGTGATTTGTTTAGAAAAAGCTTAGAAATTAAAACATTATTCTAATAGAATATTCCTAACATATAGAGAAATCTATTTGCTAAGTCATTCAGAGAACTAAAATGGGAGTGCCCTGTCACCATTTGATTTGTTCTTGATTTAGGGATGTGGGTGTTCTTTCAAAACACCTAGAGCTTGTCCCTAATGATTATTAGTACATATTGAGATATATTAGGGACTATTATAACCCCATAATGGCACAAAACCAGGTATAGAACACCCAATTTCCCCCTAGAGCCTAATAGAGCTCAAAGGCATATTGATGCAAGAATGCTTAAACTAGATTTGATTTTATCCAAATGAAGATGTGATATGATGAAGTGAAAAGATTAAAAATGAAAGAAACTAAGTTAATCCATGTTATCTAAGCTATGATGTGTGTTAATAAATCTTGAAATGAACTAGATTAACAATTATGCTAAAAATCTTAAGATCTAGAAACAATCTACCATTATAACACTACTATGAAATGAAAAATGAATTGATTATTTTTCTCTAAGAAGTGAGGGTATTTATAGGATTTTTGGAAGGGCTTGGGTTAGGAAGAGGATTTAGGGTTAGAGGTGAGGTTTGGAGTAGATTCTAAGGTAAGGTTAGGGGTATGGTAAGATTGACCTTGGTTAAGGTTTCTCACACAACTATGAGCAACACTAGGGAAGTGTGCAACGGGAACAAGGGTGGAAGAGAAGACATGGGTCTCTTTATCAGGCTACAAGAGGCCTTAAAGAGTGTGTAAGGAGTCTTTAATGAGTTTGTAAGGCTCATTAATGAAGGGTTTTGACCAAAATTCAAGGAGACTTGGATTATGCTAAGAAGGTTAGGAAACACCTTCTAGATAGGTTTAGGAAAGGTTTAGGGAAGTTTAGGAAAGTCTAGAAGATTCTAGGGTATTGAGGGATTAAATAAAAGTTTCATTTATTTAGGGAATGTGACATCATTTATCAAATAATGATTCAATAAATGGGGGAAAAAAATTAAAATTTGATTTAAGTGGTTTGGGGAGGGATTATTTAATTAAATGTGTTTAATTAAAATAGGAGGAATTAATGGCATAAAAATAAATTAAATAATTAATTAAAAAATGATGATGTCATCAGGGGTTATTGGAAAATAAAAATACTTTTATTTACCAATGGATTTTTAGGTGTCTACAATAAGGCTTTATTGAATGTGTTCAAAGTAGTAAAGTATTTGATTTATATTATGGTTTTTTTATGCAAATGTGGGTTCAATAATTCACCTATGAATCCCATGTAGTATTAAAATAATGTAGTCTCAGAGTCTATTTAACATGCCAAACTAACTTCCTTGACACTCACCAACACAACCAAAAATGACTCTTTGGTTTCTAGTTTGCCAACACCAAAAGGGCCTAGAATGCTCTGGTTCCTAGTAGCCCTTTTTTAACACCTTTTCTAGTTTTACTTTCAAATCTTCCGAAGGACCTAGGAAATTAATTGTATGATCAAAGAGTACTAGTTGGATATTGTATTCTTACTAGATGATAACATACAAACATATATAACATACAACCTATACACATGAGGATAATATGCATATTTTTTTGATATTGTGTGACCTAGTCTTTGATAAGGTCAAATTGTGTGGCATGGTTTCAGAAATCCAACCTAATTGTTAATGTGACAATATGAAATGTGTTGCATTAGTTCTTAGTTTTTTTTACTATCAAAATAATTCATGTTAAAAAATAAAGTAGCCCTACATCATCTTAGGTACAAGATTTTCAATGAATAAGCATACTTGTTCTTCTTCTAGAAAATCAAAAGGACATTGGCTGATAAGACTTCTCCAATGCAACAAGAATGTCATGAATGATTCACCTACCTTTTTTTTCATTGCACATATGTTTGATAGTTTAATCTCATTGGATATGTTGAAAGCAAAATGAGATATGAATTTTCCTGCTACCTCATTCCAAGATCTTATATTCCCAAGTAACTTAGAGTACCATTCCATTGCATGTCCATTGAGTTTACAAGGGAAGAGATGCATAAGATATGTTGGCTCAGTGTATAATTCTATACAAGTGGTAGATAATTCTCGTATATGATCAATTGGATTGCCTTTTCCTTTGTATTTCTCAAACTTGGGTACTTCAAAACTAGCTAGAAAAAGAGGCATATATAAATCCTTATCAAATGGATTCAGGCACAAATCTCATTCTATATAAGGTATCCTCTTACGTCTCATTTCTATTGCCTCTTTGTTTCTCTAAATGATTGATATGCTGAATCATGTCACCGTTAGGTGAAGGATCTTGTTTTTCGTATTTTTAAATTTTGGGAGTCTGTGTATCTGAAGACTTAATAGATATTGTATCATGTGGAGGTATAAGAGGATCTTGATAATTTCCCAATCATAATTAGAGAGGTCATTGATGTATCTACTGAGACTGACATTGTGTTTCTAGTTGACGATCCTCTACTTGTTGCTCATAAGGTGGAGGTAAATGTTTTCTTGATATTGCAACACATATTGAGGTTGTTGTACAAATGGTTATTGTTGAGGTCCTTGTATGAATTTATATTATTGAGGTCCTTGTACAAATTGTTTTTTTTAATCTCCTTATACAAATTATTGCTATTGAGGTCCTTATACAAAAAAAATTGTTGACGGTATCATGAAAATTTATTTTGTTTTGCATGTTGAACAAATTGTTGTTGCTATATGTGTTGTGGAAATCATTGTTGTACAATGTTTTGCTGCTAGAATTATTATTATAAAGGCAATTATTGATATACTTATTGCATCCTGGGTGGTTTTTGAACATTTTGTGAAGGATTAGTTCCTTGACCCACTTGATATTGTTGCCTTTGTTGTTTTTGTTGATGTTGTTTCTTTGGCTCCTGATGATATCCCAATGGATAAAGTATCTCATTAAGATTTGATATTTTATTTTTTGATTTATACTTCTTTGTTTGAGATATCATATTAACTTGTTCTTGTGATTTTTTCCATACAAGAGCTCTCTATGATATAGGTGATTTTTGTGTCATAGGTACTTGTTATGGTACATGTACTTGTTGTGTTATAGGTATACTTATTTGTTGTGGTTAAATTTCATTTTGTATCACCCTTGGTGGAATTGGAGAAATATAAATGATACTTTTATTCATGGATTCATTCGATGTTCCTGGCATAGTCATAGTTGTCTTACGAGATGCATCTATCATTTGTACCATGGATAGCTTTGGTGCACTAGTATTTGGCCCTTGTGTAATACTTAAAGTCTTCTCTGGCGTTGATGGATAAGTCAATAATAAAGGGCCACATTATTTTATGTTGTTCTTTTCTTCCAAAGAAGGTATATACGGCATCCCCAAAGAAAATGAGAATGCATCTTTTGGTACTTCTTGTTGAGTTTCTTCAGTGCAGTGCTTGAAATCAAGTATTAGTGTCATGTTAGGATATAGTTTGAGAGAGTTATCAATACCAATTATTCTGAGAGAATATGTTATATCAAATAAGGGTTTATTAGTTTATCCAAAGGTATTATTTTGAGGAATTTCAATTTTTAATTCCTGCCATGGTCTTTTTGGTATTAAATTTGTATTTGGTTCTTCCAAAACTTGTTTCCCCTTTGCTTCATCCAAAAAAATCAAAGGTTAAGTTTCTTCCAAAGAAGGATGTTATTTCCTTTCTTCTTCCAATAATAATTGAGGATTTTATTTCTTCAACACCTTGATATATTTTTCTAGATCTTGAGTTATGAGGTATTCCAACATGTTTTGAAGTGTCATATTTTTAATAGCTTCATCAATTTGTTCTCTTGAAAAACCTTGAATGAAAGATGGCTTACATGGGAGTCTTCTAAATTTGAGGAGGTATTTGACGAGTTCTCAGGATCAAAAGTGTATTGAGGGTTATGCATAGGTTCTAGGAAAAATCTTAGTTGAAAGGATTCTTGAGGGGCTTGATCAAATGTCATATAGTATTCTTCTCGAGGTGTGATTGGAACGCTTCCACACCCTGGTTACAAAGGTACAAAGATAGGTTCAAAATTTGGTGGAGGACCCCATTGAATCCTACCATGACTTTGTGAAGTATTGAAGGGCTAACCCATGTTTCATAGATCATCACTTTACATGCTTTCACAAATTAGAGATATGACTCTAGATTTATTTCAATAATGGTCAGGCCCCTTAAGAGTTGTGTAAATATAAAAAGTTAATCAAGATTATAATTTTGATGTAATTGAGAGTAATGCAACTAAACTAAAACTATTTTAATGCAACTAAACATAAATACAATGCATGACAAATACATAATATGAAAATAATACATACATACAACACATGCCAAAGATATAATATGGAAATGATACATACATAGAACACCTGACAAAGATAAAATAACTAGAAATGAAGGTGTAGATATGTATATATGAAATAGTTTTGTACAAAATCTGGCACATGCCATCTCAAAATATTTACAAAATCAACATATCTAGATACAATGTGGCATACGCCATCTCAAAATGTGTCATATGGTATCTCAAAATAAGAAGTTCAACTACAAATGTTTTTAGGACATCTTATTCTACTGGTGGATCATCAAAATGCAGCCTCTTTGAAGTACTCTTTGGCTCTAATGGATCCTGCATTCAAACACAAAAGTGAAACCCCAAGTTAGATTACTTAATTTATATGGTTTCTACAAATAAAAAATAAAAATTCAAAGTCATAGTCAACAATAATAAATAAATAAATTTAAAATTGAACTCTCATGTACCTCACCTCTTTGTCTCCTCACACGGATAGGAGACCTAATTTATGTCCTTGGTAGTGAAGGGACAATGCCACCAATGTTGACTCTAACCTATATATATTTGTGAACATGAGATTAATCTACAAGTTATACTATTTAATGTTAAATCCTTGGTAGCAAATATGTGTTTACAAAATAACTGAATTGACATTAAAATTTACTTGTGTTTAACTTTCTTCAAGAAATTTTGGTTGAGTCATCAACGATATGAACCCTTGGCATTGTACCTCCCTCAAACTAGGGGTGACCTACAAAATTCAAATAGATACTTCATACAATCATGACTTGATCATATTATATATACTTGATAGTAAAATACACACAAATAACTTTAGAAATATATGTACCATGGGGATATCATTGGGAATTGAGATGCATGTGACTCTATCATAGTGAAAGGGTCTCATGATATCATCAGACACCACCCTCTGTCAAATAAACCATGTAAATTAAAAATGAGTACACACAAATGACAAGTATAAATGTATGCATAAACAATCTAAAATAGTTAATTTCCTTCCCCTCGTCAA
Source organism: Chamaecyparis obtusa (assembly GCA_027943335.1). Classification (NCBI taxonomy): domain Eukaryota; kingdom Viridiplantae; phylum Streptophyta; class Pinopsida; order Cupressales; family Cupressaceae; genus Chamaecyparis; species Chamaecyparis obtusa. The sequence continues at coordinate 1,322,848 of BSBK01001093.1, forward strand.
CACCAGATGCATGAACCCCCTCACATTTTCCCCCAGTGGCAACTGGTGACACCTGCATTAGTATGTAATAAGATGATCATAAAAATTAGAAAACACATGTATATACTATTATAATAAAAGGAAACAGATGAGTACATTAAAACATATTTACTGTGGAAGTGTCAAGGACAAATGAAATGGCTAAAAGAATGGACCCCTCCACCTATGCCATATCCACCTTTGTCATCAACTGAACATAAATGGACCACATAAAAAAACATAAGTGGCCAATCATTATAAGAAAATTCTACTAAAAATATGAATGTTTAAAATTAAATACAATTTGACAAGTGAACTGTTTATGATGCAGAGCATCATGGAAAACATTTACATCTTCTAGGATCTATCTGATCCATCCAAGATTTCATCATATAATAAACATTCAAGAGAGGCATATTCCATCATTAGACAACGTAAACATCTTTCCGATCATCAAGTAGTTTTTGCGATTAGCACTCAAAGATTTGTAACTTTTGTTCTAAGAAATAATTGACCAATCCCTCCAGTAAAAAAATATTAAAATAGGATTAAAAAAACATATCAAAAACTTAATGAAATCCAATGGTTAGATCAAAATTTATTATCTCTGTACTGAGACCTATTTTCTGTCATAAAATAGGAAAAGTTGTTTACCCAATCCGCCTAGGGCATCATAGAAATTTCACAAACCATAAACAAATGATCCCAAAACAATTTAATATGAAACCTTTATGAACATAGTTTCATAATGTGTAATCCATTAAATTTTCCAATGATTAAATCATTATATAATCATAAATATTTGTCTGCAATTCCATTGAAGATAGTTTAAAACCAGTCTTCACCAAAAATGTCATAACTTTCACAAATCATCATAAAAACAACTCAAAATGAATTGAAAATAAAGTGTATTCACATATATTTTCAATAAATCCATTTAGAGGTTATAAATCTAAAAAATGAGTCAGTACCAAATGCTGCAACAGATTAAATCCAGAAGATCTCAAACCTGCAATCAACTTTCACTAAAACATCCACAACTTATTCATTTCTCCACATAAAAACTCAAAACAAAAACCAAAAGGAATTTTATTAACATATCTAACTATCCATAATACATATACAAGGTTTCTAGACCATAAATGGCCGTACAAGGACTGGAAACAACACAAAAGCTAAAAGAACCAATCAAAACAACAATAGTAGAATGGTCCAAAATGTATCAAAAATATTCTCCTTCCTTCCCTTATGATTTGGAATGACCAATAAATTTTATTTATACTTTTTTAAGCAGATAGAAACCATCCAACTACCCCTATGACCTTTCATCTTCCTTTTTGCAACATTTAGTGCAATTTTGCAATTTTGCAACTTTGCAACTTTACAATTTTGCACCTTTTTTTACAACTTTTAAAAAATGACTTAAAACTTTTTAGAAACCCTAAAGACACATCCAAATAACCTATTTTACACCTTTTACATGATTTCTATCCTTTTAATGGATTTATATAAAATGTTGACCCTTTAAGCAACTTAGGTCCTAAATGGACAACTTTTACAAATTTGGCTTTTAGCCTTACATATTTTGTTTCAATAAATTTAATGACCTCAAAATATTACAAAAATATCAACAATTATTTTTTTGACATAATAAATTATTTCATTACACATTGAATTCCTTATTGTGCTCTTGTTCCTAGGTGCACCTACACCATACTCCTGACCTTCAAAAGTTTCCAAGTCCCTTGGAAACATGGAACCAATCTCCTACAAGAAAAAATTTAGACCAAAATCCTTCATGCCTCTAATCCTCTTCACCTTTTCCTTCAAAGAAACATGACTGTCCTTTCCATATCCTTTTCTATTTCCCCTATCAGTGGAGCATTAATGGATACAACATCCAAGGTACCATTAGTTAGAAATCCACCTTCTATTTCTGCTACAAACTCACCTCTTACCTCACCTAGGAGTCTCATCCTTCCTCTTTTCCCTAGTCTTTCGGCAACCAATTGGACCACTCCTTGGCTCTAGACCATCTTCCATGGCCTCTTAACATACCTACATGTCTTCCCACTTGCAACTTAGTGGATAGGTACCTGCAACCATATTTTTATCAACCAAACCAAATAACAAATCATAGGGCTAGGTCTTGGTGTTGATTACCTCCCTCAACGGTCTACCCACACACTCAGGAGCTTCTAGCTCTAATACCAGTCTGATCTAGAGCATCATAAAAACCATTTACATCTTATAGGATCCATCTGATCCATCCAACATTTCATCATATAATAAACATTCAAGAGAGGCATATTCCATCATTAGACAACATAAACATATTTCCAATCATCAAGCATTTTTTGTGATCAGCACTCAGAGATCAGTAAATTTTGTTATAATAAATATTTGACTAATCCCTCTTGTGAAAAAATATAAAAATATTATTAAAAAAACATATCCAAAACTCAAGGAAATCCAACAGTTAGATCAAAAGTTATTGTCTTTGTACTAAGACCTATTTTCTGTTATAAAATAAGAAAATTTGTTTACCCAATCCGCCTAGGGCATCATAGAAATTTCAAAAACCATAACCAAATGATCCCAAACCACTTTCATATGAAACCATTATGAATATAGTCTCATAATATGTAATCCATTAAATTTTCCAGTGGTTAAATCATTATATAATCACAAATCTTTGCCTACAACTCCATTGAAGATAGTTTAAAACCAGTCTTCACCAAAAATGTCATAACTTTCAAAAATCATCATGAAAATAACTAAAACCAAAATTAAAATAAATTCTACTCACATATATTTCCAATAAATCCATTTAGAAGTTATAACTCTCCAATATGAGTGAGTACCAAATGCTGCAACATGATTGTTTCCAAAATATCTCAAACCTGCAATCAAAAACATTCACTAAAATGCCCATAACTTCTTAATTTCTCCACATAAAAACTCAAAAAAAAAACCTAAAGGAATTTTATTCACATATATAACCATCCATAATATACTTATAATATTTACAGACTATACATGGTCGTACAAGGCCTAGAAACAACACAAAAACCAAAAGAACCAATTAAAACAACAATAGTAGAATGCTCCAAAATGTATCAAAAATGTTCTCCTTCCTTTCCTTATGATTTGGAATGACCAATAAATTTTATTTATACTTTTTAAGGAATTTATAAACCATCCAACTACCCCTATGACCTTTTGTCTTTCTTTTTGCAACATTTAGTGCAATTTTGCAATTTTGCAACTTTACAATTTTGCAACTTTACAATTTTGCACCTTTTTTGACAACTTTTCAAAATGACTTAAAAATTTGTAGAAACCCTCAAGACACATAAAAATAACCTATACAAGACCTTTTACATGATTTCTAACATTTTCATGGCTTTATATAAAATTTTGACCCTTTGAGCAACTTAGGTCTAGAATGGACAACTTTTACAAATTTGGCTTTTAGCCTTACATCTTTTGTTTCAATGACTTTAATGACCTCAAAATATTAAAAAAATATTAACAATGATTTGTTTGACATAAAAACTTATTTCATTACACATTAAATTCCTAATTGTGCTCTTTTTCCTAGGTGTACCTGCACCAATTTACTCTAACCATAACAGTAGGAGTCCATGGCTTTGTATGCCCCTGATGCACATCTTCATGAGGTGCTCAGTGCCTGTAGTTTGTTTTGTAGTATCATCCACCTTGAAGACTTAGCTATATGCATCACTATCATTCATGGGACCCAAGCACATATTCTTTCACATAATGCTATTGTGGGGAACACAAACATGTGAGCTCGTGGAGGATGTGGAAGGGCCAGAAGCATTAGCGTGAGGAGGCAACAATATCATGCTTTGTGTAACCAGTAGATCACTCAAGGTGTGAATGGCTTGAATAGTTTGTGAGCTGACCTCAACAATAATATCAAGATGTTTCACTATAGGAGGGGGGACATATGTGTGGGATTTCACCCGGTGTGCCCATGGGCACTTAGGAGTGCCTAAGCCTACACCTTGGTTCAATATCATGCTCCAATATCTTTTGGTTGTGTCCAACATTTTCATAGTGAAAATGTTGAACACAGTCATGGGCTACAAATATATTTTATTGGTGAAAATTGGATATCTAATATAACATCGGATATTTGATGATACTGAATATCCAATTAGGCTTGTGTTTTGGCTTTTGGCTTGGCCAGGTGTACTGACACCTAGGCCTACTAAAAATTCAACAAACTTTTTAGTGCACTTTTGGATGGGTGAAAAGTTCATTTTTTCACATCGCCACTTTTTGGCATGCCGTGATCCTGCACATACCCATTTGTAAAACATAGGAAGGGATGCCATGTAAACCAATACGCATAATCATCTGTCATTTCAACATCAACAATGTGATCTCTCATATCCCAGGCTATATGTGGTAAAGAAATAATCTCATCGCAAGCAACATGATAATCTATCTGAAGACCCCCATAGATCTTTCTACCTTTACCCTTGTATATAGTGCCAAACCCTATGGCATACCCTGTACTTGGCCAAACTATCAAAGTTCCCTATGGAAGAAAAATCTCTCAATAACCAACAGGGTTTGTCTAATCATCCCCCAAGGCATATACATGAAAGGAATCTTTGAATCATCCTCTCACCAAGGCTCACATCTGAGATATCATCACCATCAAACCTAATCAATGTCATCCAACATAAGTCACCAAAAATCTAGTTGGACCAAGTGAGGCTAAACAAATACTCCCTCATAAATATATGCATATGGCCACCCAAGATCTCTATCTCAGGCTACAATCGACCTCATGATAGGAAGGTTCTCCCAAGTTCAAAGATGAAACAAAATAACACCTATAGATAATGTCACACCATGATGATAGACTACATGGTGTAACTCATGGTATAACTAAGAAATGACATAAGAACCCCATCAAATCTACATAGATGAGTGATCATATCCTCTAAGATCCTTCCCCAACCAATGGCGAAGCCATGTCCTCTCCAATCTAGTAATAGGAATCCCCCAATCAATATACCCAAAATTGTAGGAAGTGTAGGAAAAGAAACAAATTGTGCCTAGGGGATGCTCTCATCACCAATGGTAGTATCTACAAAGATTCATTGACACGCTGAGCCATCATAAACCTGATCATAGTAGACTAGATCACCTCGTGTCAGAATCCTGAGTAATCTATACACATCCTCAGGGGTGACTATCATCTCACCCATAGGAAAATGGAAAGTGTCATGGTTAGAGTTCCAATGTTCTACCATAGCAGTGAGAAGATATTGATTCATGTAGAATCAAGACATTTCTAGGAGGAAGAACAAACCATAATGACCGATAAGTCGTCGCTCCTAAGAACTCAACTACTCAACCATATCTAAATGCCATGGATATAAACCTCAGACATATAATTTCTAGAGGTGAACCTATTGAATCAAGTGACATCATATTAGTAAATAATAATCTAAGTGGATCATCACAAGTCAATCAGAAAAACATATCATCCTATCACTCACCTAGAGAACAAAATCATTTTTTTCTCAATTATAATCAGAGAAGATAGAAAAACATCAAATCAATCATATCAATTTATCAAGATTGTAAATCAAGATTCATCAAAACATGATCAAACTGACATCGCAATAATTTTTTTCATTACAGGCACTATATTTTTCATTCATTGATCGATCATGGAAATTAATTAAACCAGATAGACAAGTCAATTAGGCTAAAAATTTAACAAAACCAGCTACACGTCATTTCATTCTATTATACATGTCAAAAGTCATAAGCATTATTATGTTTATCATGCGCACTAAAAACATTATCACATATGTTTAAATAGCTTGTACACATCATTTCTCATCCTACATGCCATTCAAAACAATGTAAGCAATACTTCATTTATTGTTTGTGCTGATCTATTCATATGCACTACTAAAATTATTAGATGTGCTAAAATAATCCAATGGAACATGTTTATACATGTTATTTTATTGTACAGACATGCTAAAACATTACCCTACACACTATTGAAATTAATCCTACATGTTATTTCATAAATTTGGCAAAATAAGAGCTAAACAATGCATAAAAATTCAAAAAAAAAAATTTCTACGAAAAACTTAGACATAAAGAAAGATTAATGTACTCACTAGAGGTCCATAATCACGTGGGAGCTGGAATCTATGATCTATCTCGAATCTACTCTCTTGAATATTTATCAATTTGTTACAAGAGGAGATGAATCCTTATAAAAGGAGATCAAAACCCTAAAAGGGTGAATAAGTAATAAAGTAATTAATTATTATATGCCTAAAGTTTAGCTTAAGTAGAAAGAGATAATAAGTGACTTAGTAATTAAATCAATATAATTTAATTAATAATTAAACACTTTATTACTCTAACAACCCCCCTTAATATAAACTTTGGGAGAAGCTAAAAGCCTAAAAAGAACTACTGAAATAAAATGGGTCCCGACACCAAAAGGGTTGATCAGGTACCTAGGTACAAAAGAGAGTCTCTATAAAGAAGATAAATAGAGAAAACCACATGGGAAGAACTCTACTCCAAAAAGAGATCAAGACTAGTCTGAAGGATTGAAGAAGCCTCCAAAACTAGGAATGTTCCAGAAAATAGGAACAAGGATGAACTTGTACAACATCACCGAATCAAGAAGTTGCAAATTCTGTCAAGAAGTAACTGATGATCTGAAGATCCTCAGCTGAGATATGACCAGGTAGAGAAGACTGTAATCTTCATGAGTTTCCTCAAATGACACTACTCCAATCAACAAGAAAACAAAGACAAACAACCAAAGTCAAAGATATAGAATACTGTAATATGCACAAGTGCTCTCAAATGACACTACTCGAATCAGAAGGCAAACAAAGGAAAACTCCTGAACTCAAAAATATAGATGGCATAAAAACACCAAAATTCTAAAGAGCTGATCAATCAAAGCTGGAAGACTGCATCCAAAAATAGGAAAGAAAGAGTGTCCATATGGTCAATAATCTGTCTCACTAGAATGCATAGGTACCCAGCCATTGCATCCGCCTAGTACATAGAATCAAATATTGAATACATAGCTCACACTATTGAACCAAGGAAGTAATAGAACCAACAGTAGAAACCCCCTCATAATTCTGACAAGGGAGTAATGATAGGTACACTAAAAAGAATGTCGAATATAAACTATGTGATACTAGGAACATTGAAGGTACAGAGAGAGTAAAAACACAAATAAAGATACCTGAGGCTAATGTCATTGGAGAAATGATCACATGATAAAAGTAGATGGAAAAAAAAGGAAAACATCAAACCCCCCTGGCACTTTATAATTGAGTTCGAGTACATAGAGCACGAACATGTGCAAGATCCTAGACATGCAATAGAATGACACTTTATCTCAATGTGTGTGCATAAAAGAATGCTTCAAAAGTAAAGTGTACACTGCTCAAAGAAGAGTGAAATCTACTAATACAAAAGAACAACCTAAGATGATCCATTCCACAAAAGGAAAAGATCTCAAGACCTAAAATATCCAAGATATCCACTAGATTACAAAATCCAAGAAATTGAATAAAATATACTTAGATAAAAATCTGGAAAAATGACTCATATAATTGGAAAGGCCTCAGAACAAGCTTTCCAATGATATATCATTTGCCCAAAATGGAGTCCGGAGGTGCAAGATTAAGCTCCCAGAGTGAAAAACTTAACATCTGGCTTTGACAGTAAAAACCACCATCAAAAAAGAAAAATTAGAAATTCAATCCTCCAGATCTCAATAGAGCTCAGAACCATCTTTCCGACGATATCTCATTTGCCCGATTTCAACACTGTATGCTCAAGTTATGAGCAAAAAACCAGAGGTATGCTGAAGGGCCCAAAAAATGGTGTAGAAGAGTGTTGATGCATGTTGATGTCAGCAAATGACAGGCTTAAAATTGATGGTCGTATGACCGTCATGGCCAAAATCTGTATTGGGGCTAAAACAATTAGGCCCCTAGTCACCATATGACCAGGGGCTGAGGCTGCATCTGCTAGGGGTTAAATTTGACAACCAAATGGATGTCACCACCAAAAAACAAAAAATCATTGTACTTGCATTGGGATGCATGTCAAGGTTAGTTGCAAAAAAAAATTTCCACAGATTCCAACTTTGTCCAAATTGGATAAATTTTATATGGATCTAGGTGTTCTTGGACACTTTGAATGCAACCGTGAGGTTTGTTTAAAGCCAAGATGACTAGAAAGAGAGGTCTCCCAATATTCAAAAGAAAAACCTCTAAAAATGTTGATCTGATGAACACGGCCAAATCTCTTAGTAAGAGGACAAGGGAAAACAAATATGACGCTCTAATCCCCTATTAGAGTTGAAGAGTAAAAAACCCACAACTCCCAAGAACACCTACATGCAAACACCTGTCATAGAAAGAGACAGAAGCAAGAAGCTAGAGAGGCTTGAATGTGTGGATCCATGAAAGAGGAGACATTCTTGATGTGAAAAAACAAAATTTGTAATTCAATAAAATGAACGCTTCTCAATTTGTTACAAGAGGAGATCAATCCTTATAAAAGGAGATCAAAACCCTAAGAGGGTGAACAAACCTAGGTTGCATGATAATAATTAATAAAGCAATTAATTATTATATACCTAAAGTTTAGCTTAAGTAGAAAGAGATAAAAAGTGACTTAGTAATTAAATCAATATGATTTAATTAATAAGTAAACACTTTATTACTCTAACAACTGCTATATCACTAAAAAGGCTTGGAGTGAAAAGTCAAAATGAGGTGTGTAAATGAATAGTGAAAATGATATTTGGACTCCTTTATATAAACCTTTGACCAAACAAGGATACTTTTTATCACATTTTTTGTACACGGGGTAAAAAATATTCAACTGATTCTTCTACAATTGGGGCATTATCATCAATTGGTGGTTATATCATTATTGGAAATGAAATTGAATTTGCACAATATTATTATAAAAAAAATAGAAAAATTACAAAAATCAACAATGGTTCAAAATTCATCAAATCAACTTCCATTTCATTTCCAAGAGGGCAATATATTATAAAGGAGGTAAATTAAGAAGAGCAAGGAAATTTTTGAAATCAGAAACAATTGAGCATGAAATTTTTCAAAATCATAAGTAGGGCATTGAAATCAGTGAAACTTCCTAAATCAAGCATCATACCAGGAGTTGAATATCATAGCAGAAATCTGCATCATTAGAAAATTAGGGTTTTATCATCGGAATTAGTCATCAAGATCATATCAAGCATTAGTGAATCAAACATCAGAAATGTTTTGAACCAACATGCTTCACACATTGATTCAAAGAGGGGTATTCGTATACACCTAAAATTGGTCAAGCTAAATCAAAGTGAGAAATCAAGGACAAAAAGAAGGGATTAATTGAAATAGAAGCCAAAGGATTAATTAATAAAAAAGATCAATTAATTATGCAATTGATTTAAATCAAATTAATTGTATAGTTAAATCAAATTTAATCCAACCCATTCAAGGGTAAACATGTCTAAGATAAATTAATCTAATAATTTATTAATTCCTATTCCTCTCAGCAACCACATATGGATAAAATCAGAAACAACCAATGGGGATTAAAGAATCATCTCACATGGATCAAAGCCAAATCGATTCTCCATAACACATCTTAGAGATGCATCTTTACCATTCATTTTGTCTCTTTGTTCAAACCTTTGAGAACAAAATATTTACTTTGTCCCAACAATTGAAACCATTAACTTGACTAAAACCTAATCATGATTAATCTTACTCCACTCCTAAGCTTTGGGAGAATCTATAAATAGAAGGAAACATCGGGAGAAAATGATCCAATCTCATTAGTTTTTAATTCCATCCATATTATATGCATTTTAAATTTGAATTCCTAGCATAATTGAGCATATTTTAGTATAATTTGAGTTAGAATTGGTATAATTACATCATAGATCAAAATTCTCATTCTAGAGCTATCTCTAATGAATGCTAAATCTGAGAGAATATCTTTTTCTTTTCTAGTTAGAGATCCATAGGATGCTTATTGTCATTATTTCAATTCAATTTCTTTGAAATTGTTATATTTTCCATAATTGAGTTGATATTTTGATGAACTAATCCTATGAAGTTGTTTTACATACACAATAGGTATTTCTTCTTATGGAACTTCTAGAATAGACTAAGAGGTTTTAATAGAAAAATTTTGGTAGACCCCTCATTTTGTCCTAAAGTTTTATTACCAAGATGAGAGCTTCTCCTCTTAGTAGTTTTTTCAGTGGATCCAAAAGTTTTCTTTTTACTTCTTTTGGTAGAAGACCTGACTGTAGGAGTAGGTCTTGCAAGAGGTGTTGTCTCTTCTCTCTTCCTTCTCTTAGAGATAGGGGTAACATTTTTAGGGTTTTATTATTCCTTAACTTCCTATGTATTCTCATCAATTTTATATTTGTCCTTGTCTTTCCTAGTAGTTTCCCTAGTTCTTGCAAAGGTTCATGGGAAATTTCTAGGAGTAGGGTTTTAAATAGGGGTTTCTTCATTATTACCAATAGTTAGTTTTGTAGATTCTGGTTGATGGTACATTGTAACTATAGGTGTTTAAACACTAGGGGATACCCTAGAAGATGAATCCCTTGTGGTTATTTTAGTAGTCCCCCTAGGTTTTTTATTCTTTGCATTGCAGTTTGACCCCTAGGTCCTATATCTCCAAGTTAAACTCTTCGATAAATTATAAACTCATCCCAAGTCATGTGAGAGACATCACTTAATGACCTTTCTACTAGTAACTTGATCAACCCATGATGACTAACTAAATTAGGTTTTTGTTGTTGAGTCTTTCCAACACTAATGGAAAGAAAATTATACAAATAACTTGGAACATTTACCAAATGTTGATAATGTATATGGCTCATTAGTTTAAAATGAAAAGAATATAAGGAATAAAACCTACCCTCATAGGTAAAATACCAAAGAATACAGATAACTATTTTATACCAAGTGAGAGGTGATGATATCCTTCTCGTAGCTTTCTTATCGACTTGAAGAGGGGGGTTTTTAGGATGTGTAAATTGTGCCCTTGTTGTTCTAGCATCATAGTCTTCATATTTTTTTCACCCATGGCTAGAAGCCCCATCAATTCAACCATTCATTCCTTTGTGGGAACAACTCTCAACCTCTTCACTCTGGCTTCACCATTGGAAAATGTGGTGGTGAATTCCCTTGCAATATCATTATCATACCCATGTAACTTCAATAAATAGTCTATCCATCCACATCATGTAAATGTCCCTACACAAACCTGGTCCTACTATAACATAGTATAAACTATAGGCACGTGTCTCACTAGAGGTCCTCCCATGGTAACTATACAACAATGGTACAATTTATTCAAAGAACAACACAACTATCTTTTTTCCACTATAAACATTCTAAAAATTTCAAAAATGCAGATCAAACAACTCTTTCTACAACTTCCTCACTATTTGAAAACCCTCTACTTTGTTTAAATTTGGAAATGTAGGCACTGACAATTATCGCAAGTTAGGCTTCTCAAGATTTTGGTGGTTTTTAATGGAGGAAAATTAATTAGGCAATTCATACAAAAGTTTTTAAAATGATTTAAAAAGATTTCAAAAAGATTTCAAAAGTGTCAGAAGTCACATCAACTCATTTAGAATTATAAAAATTTGCAAGCATATTGAGAATTAACTCGAGACAACAAAGATAACAAGAAATAGAATTTACAGAAGAGATGGAAATTGAGGAAGAAATTTAAATTGAACATAGAAAGTATCAACCACCTAAACAAATAAAAATTGAGATTTAGTATGAAATAAATAATAATGAGGATCAACCACCTAGACAATTAGATATTGAAACTTAGCAGGAAACTGAGAACATTAAAAATAGACAAGTATCGTTAAATAACATAATGTTTCTAATGAACAAGAACAAAGTGAGGAGGAAGATATATAAAGAGAAGTTGTTCAAGAAAATACACTAAAAGAAAATTCATTTGAACAAGAAAATACACTAAACATAAAAGGAAATACATTTTATCAAGTAAATGTTTCCCTTTGTTTATGACCAAATTGGGATAAATAACATGTTTGTACTTTTTGATGGCAGTGTGCTAGCATCCCTCGTGGATTTTTGACATGGTTTAACCACCTCTTGTGGATTCTATAAGTGTATTGGTTGTATCGAGAGTTGATAGGTTGATCTTTTGGTGAAATGAAAACCCTAGCTTGTAACAATTGGTATCAGAGCTTGGTCCCTTGGAGGAAGCTTAACAACTTGAGGCTGATCCAGGAAGGAAGAATGACATGAAAACCTCATAGTTGTATTGGATGATCTTGATCATTCTAAAGTTGAAGTTCAAGAGTTGTATAGGAACCTAAGAGAAGATGAAATCTTCATTAAATCACTAAAATCACATTTGAAGCAATCCAAGATAAAGAGAAAGGAACTTTGTGAATATTTAAAGAAAAAGGATAGTGAGAGCTTGGTTAGTAAGAAGTTGAGTCAAGACCTAAAGGAGAATACTGGATAATGTGATAAAATCAAGCAATAGAATGTAGTCATGAATCATGAGATGGAATCTATAGTTTTGAAGATGAACAAGGAGATTGGGGATAGGAAGAAGAATGAAGAGAATCTAGTTCAAACCTTAAATGAAAGATTTGATGAATGCAATAGACTTGTTTCTAGTCTATAGGAGTCCAAGGATATTAAGGAAGATCTAAGAGAAGAGCTTGTGATTTATAATAACTATAAGGAGAATTTTATGATCAACACTACAAAACTTGATTCATTACTTGAAATTCAAATGAGCACAAATGGCAAGCATGGTCTTGGATTTGAGAAAGGAGAAAGCTCTAGATCCGGTCAAGGCAAAACCAAATCTTAAAAGAACAAGACAAAGAGGAATTATGGAACACAACCTAATTCTCAAAGGACAAGTGCTAAGTGTTATATCTACAATAAATTTGGTTACAAAGTCATGTGCATTGTATAAATAGGATAAATTAGAATGATGCATCTTTTTTTGATCAATGTTTTAAATGCAATAAACATGGTCATAAGTCAAGCGAATGAAAAAGTGTTTTGAACTACTCTTTCAAAAACAAAAGAAATATTAATTGTTATGCATGTAATGGGTTTTCTCACATTACAAAGAAGTGTGGAACATGGAGAAGCTAGATGAGAAAAAATAATGGGAAAAGGAATATTGTATGCTTCAAATGCAATAATAATAGACATATTGCAAGGCATTGCAAGAATAATAATGTGAATAAGAGAGGTCCAATAGAAATGAGCATACATAATCAAAGGAATGATAAAGGAAAAGCTAAAGTGAATGTGGAGCTTGCATTTTTACTTTCTTTCATTTACCTTTAGAGGGCTTTCCAAGAGATAAATCTCTTAGTAACGACCCAAGTGGAGAAAAAGTGAACCCGACTACTCCATCCCACTATAATAAAAATCTTCCATCAATCCAAAGAGAGGGAAGACTTGGATATTATCTACTTCTAATGCTTCTTTATGTGTAGGGTCGAGTTTCCTCAATCTTGCTAAGCAAGACTACACTTGTTTAGGCACTTGTAGGGTCATCTTGGTCTCAATCTTGTTTACAAGACTACAAGGGAATTACATCCAGCTTTTATAGGGCAAAGAGGTCTCAATATTTCTTGTGAGACTATAATTTTTGGGCTCTTTTAGGGCTATAGGCCTCAACTCCACTTGTGGAACTACAAGGGGTATTCATAAATGGAGGTCCTTACTAAATACCTTAAGTTAGAGGATCCCTTTTTACTTCTAAAAGTATCATAATCTTTGTGCAAGGATTGATCCAAGTGGACTTACCTAGATCACCTCAAGATTACTCACCGTATTCCCTTGGATGAAGATCCATGCCAAATCCAACATCACTTTGTGTGAGCTGAAGGAGTATCGAGTTGTGAGAAAAGGTTTTGATACTAGCCATTTCCTAAGGTAGTTCTTGCTTGATGTGTTTTCTATTTGTGTTGAGACCCATGGGAATCTTTGTGAACATACACTTGATGATCTTAGAACATTGCAAACAAACTATAGACCTCACAAGTGCTTGTATCTACAAGGTCTCTTTGTCCCTTGTTGGATTGTTTGAAGACTATTTCTTTTTCACATCATTTTCCTTCAACATAAATAATCAAACTTGGTCTAGACAATACTCTAAACTTGTCAGTCAACCATCACAATCATTTGGAGTCAAACTTTCAAACTAAGCTAAACATTGTCAACATATCTTCTCTATTATTATCCTTAGCTCTTCTTGTTATTTGGTACATTACAACAAGTTAGGAATCACCTGTAGTTAAAAAAGATTACTTGGATCTCCTAAATACACTCTTGGTTAGTAGATTTTTCACTTGTCCATTGTCTCTTTTGGATACCTTTTATCTTATCTTTGCTTGTTCACAGGTGTCATACATAGGGCATCTACCCATAGCTTGGACATCTTGTGGAAAGTTATATTTTCTATATTTTTACGCTTTTTCACTTTGGACAAGTGGACACTTTTCTTACCTAGTTTAAAAATCAAGTCATTCTAAGTCATCCTATTTATCTCTTGACAATCTTCTTTCATGCCAGTTACAACTAGATATCAGATCCGCCAAGGAAAGAAACCCAAAGAAAACTTTGAAAAATCACCTAGAGGAGAACCTGAACCTTGGGGTTTTGATCCCTTTACTAAAACCTTTAGTGAGTACATTCTATCCTCACCTAGGTCAAAAAATGGTGTTTCTTACACTCCAACCATGGAAGATCGAAATAGGAGGATTAATGAATTTTTGAAACAAATAGAAAGCATACACTTTGGAAAAGGAAATCAAGAACATTTGGACAAAGACTTTGATCATCACACCTCTAGACATGGCTCACAACATGCCTCTCAACACACTAGACATGTTTCACAAAGTGATGATTTGGACATTGAGATAACTGAGGAAGACATCCTACAATTCCAACAAGACAAACATATGAAAAAACTCATGAAATTGACCTTGAATCAAGACAAAGATATGCACTTCACTTAGCCTCACAAGGATTTAAGTTACCTCACAACTTGGATGTTGACAACTTGATAAAAAAAAAGAGGAACAATCTGAATTAGAGGTTATGAAGAAACAAATGGAAGAGATGAAGAAAGAAATGCTACGCTTGAAAAAGGAGAAAGAACAACCAAGGACATCCTTTTCACTTGAGGCTATATGTTCATTTCCTTTAGACAAAGATTTATGCATGCCCTATTTTCCTCGTAAGGTTGAATTTCCAAAATATGACAAGTATGATAGTAGTGGAGATCCTCATGACCATGTCAGGGAGTTTTGCACACTAAGTATGGAATTCTTGAAAAAATCCACTTACCTTATGAGACTTTCCTAGGAGTCTTAGTGGTCAAGCTATGGATTAGTTCACTAAACTATCTCCTCCACTTAAGTCATTTGACCAACTAGTGTAAATATTCATTCAACATTACTATTACAACATTCAACATGTTGTCACCATGCTAGATCTATGAAATATCAAACAATTACAAGGGGAATCCTTTGTGTCTTTCCTTCACCGATGGAGGAAGCTTATTAACATTACCCTGGACAAATTCCCAAAAATTAGAAGATTGTCATTTTGTCAATAACCTTGTTCCCGAATTATACTATGAGCTTAGAAAGAAACTCTTTTCCACATTTCACATGATTATAGAAAGTTCCCTAGGAATTGAATATTTTATAATCAATAAGGGTGAAATTAGTTTGAACAAAGACAAGTATAATAGCAACAACTACAATCACAACAATAACAATGGAAAAGACAAGGGTAAATCACAATCATGGAACAAAAACAAGCATGTAGTGAATGATGGTATAGTTGACAGACCTACAAACAAGCCCAAAGAACCTATCTTCAATTTGAATAGTGCAATCCAAGATACCAAACAACAAGAGGCTTCCAAACCTTATGATTTAAATAGATCTAATGACTTTAGCAAGAGTAAACCATCATGGACACCCAAACCTAAGTGCACTTTTGCACCTCTAGGAGACTCACTTGAAGTGGTGTTGAAAACTTTGGTATCAAAAAAGATCATCACATTACAAGACAATTCAAAACATTATGAACCCAAAGTTATGCCTAAGTGGTGGAACACTGATCATTATTGCAACTATCAAAAGAATAAAGGTCATAAAATTGATAATTGTATGACACTTAAACACCTCATTCAAGACCTTACTAATAATAAGAAAGTTGGGGTGAATGGACACACAACTAATGCTAATCACAAAGTCTATACTAAACCACTAAATAAGTATGAAAAAGGAGAAGGATATAAAATGAAGGATGGGGGCGCTAAGATCAACTACACTTACATAGATAATGACAATGTCATACACATGCTTGATCCAACTTTTGAGAGCATAAACATGATTAGGTTCAAGGTTAAGAAGTAAGGTGGTGCAAGAGCACTAGGGCCAAGGACAAAATGCCTAGAGGACACTAGGTTCATTGAATAGATCCTATGGGGGAAGTGAAGGAAAACATGACTTTGAGAGGTCATTGGCAATGTAATAAGACCTTAATGGACATTTAATTATGTTTTGTTTATGTTTGAATCATTTTTGTAATGGGATCAATATTGTAAGCCTTAATGGCATGTTGAAGGTTAAAGTGTACCTTGGGGGTCATTTTTGGATCCTAAGGTTTATGAAGGCTAGGTTTAATGACCTATAAAGGTCCATGATGTTTTAGTATGGCCAATAAAGCCATTAAATGGATATAATGCACAAGATGCCAAAAAATATGTAATTGCCTAAAAATGGAAAAATAGGCCTTTGAAGGCTTATGTGAGGTTTTTAGAAGGGTTTAAGGTGTTTAGAGGAAGGATGAAATTATAAAAACCTTTGAAAGGTTGATAAATGCATAAATGGTGAAGGGTTTTCGAAGTTGACAACTAGGTTATCAACTAGACAACAAAATATAAACAAAAAATAATTGCAAATAGTCATGTAACTGACTGTTACTAGTTTGAGGGAGTTGCAACTAGTTTGGAAAAGGCTTATTTTCCTTGTGAGTGCATGAGGAATGAGAAAGAGGATTTTTATGGGATTTTTTAGTGAGTTTATGGTTGAAGGAAGACAACATAAGAAGTTTTCAATTAATAAAACTTTAATTCTCTGCAACTTCCTTGTTCTCTCTTGCAAGGGAATAATCCCTTGTTTTGTATTGTTAAACTCTTGTTTGGATTGAAAAATAGTTTGGAATTGATTTTAAATAGAGATGGATTTTTCTTTTATTCATTTCCATAAAACATTGTATTTTTTTATGAGTTTTTGAAGCCAAGAAAGTCATTGGTGTGTTGACTATTCCTAGGTAGATTTTTTAGTACAATCAACAATTTCCCTTGAAGTTTCCATTATAGCTTAGACTCCCCCACTAATATGGTTGATGTGACTTTTGGGGAGAGTCTAAAACATGTATTTTATGTATCCATATGTTTTTTTATGTAGTGGTATGCAGGGACGGAGGAAAAGCTCATTGTTTGAGTGATATTGTTGATTGAGGGATGCAAAGTGATTGGACTAGTCAAGGTCTTCCACCCACATGAGGGCCACATTTTATGGCATAGAATTTAGTCTTAGGGCTACACAATGGTGTTAGATCCAATATAAGGATCTAGAAGTGATTGGAGTGGTCATTTTAGTAAATCCCTTGGCTTATGCACCTAGGAAGGAGGGTTTGATGAGTGGGGTTGTAGAACTTGGTGGTATCTCCTTTGAGTGTGAAAATCCATTGATTGGGATAATAATACAACTATTTTGAAGGTTGTATGATTCAGGGATGTGTGTCGATGGTACTTGCTTTGTAATAGAAGGGCTAATTATAGAGAAATAGTCATTGTTTGGGCATATGGTCTAAAGGAATAATATCTAATTTTGGGATATGTTATATAACTATGAAAAGGGTATCTAGATATACCTTTAGTTTTGTGAGTATTTTGGGGAATGTGTGAGTAATTCTTGAAAAAATGGTTTGGCAGGGCTACTAGGGATTTAGGCCTAGTGAGCAACTAGTAAAGGATAGTTTGGAGATTTGATTTCTTGGATGAATCCATTGGATGGATTGAGAGACATTGGAGAATTTTTCAAAGATGTAGAACCTATGGTGGCATAAGGCATTGTGTGCACTCTGATAGTTTATGGAGTTGGCTTGGATCAAGGAGAGTGATCCTATGAAGATGATTGGTTGGTGTTGCTATGACACTACGGAAGTCCCTCTTGTTAGACTGCAAGAAAGTCCTCCTAGGGTCTCTGCATCAGGTGGTATTAGAGAAAGAGAAAGGTCTGGTATTTAGAAGATTGAAAGCCCTTTGTTGAGGCCTTGGAGTTGAATTATCCTCCTTGAGTGTTCCAAAGTGGTAGTTGGATATCTAATGAATCCTATATTGGTGTGAGAAGATGGCATTGGCCAGAAGTGAAAGAGAGTTAGCCAAGTTACTAAAGTAATACTTGGTTGAAGGAAGAAAAAGAGATAAAAGAGAGGGAGGAAAAGATAAGAAGTCTAGAGAAAGCCTTGGAAGAAGATGAAGCAAGGTTGAAGAGACTTGAGGAGATGATTAAGGATGCTACAAGTTGGCACTTAAGGTTGAAGAAGAAAGTGAGATGGCCTATTTAGAAGCTAGTTGCAGTAGCAAAGAAGAGAAAGATGGGAGAAGAAGGTACTAGGATGGGTACTCTTAGAGTGGAAGATACACCTATGATGAGAGGTGTAAAGACTTGTGAGAAAGTATTGGTGAATGCTGGAGGAGATAGTATAAAGGAAGGCCTAAAAGGTCTTCAAGATGAATTAGATTTTTGGGATGCATTTTTTGCAATAGTGGATGAATGATAGAGTTATGGAGGAGTTTTGGAGGAACATGAGGGAGAAGCCTTCAAAGGAGACATAAAATTTGTAGAGATGGGCCATTAGGAGGCTCAAAACATGAAAAATATTTCTCCTAGCATGGAGATAGCACAAGGTGAATCAAAGATGTTGATAGTGAGTGAGAAGATGCAGTAGCATGGGCAAGCCATGTTTACATTGGTGAGGGAGAGAAAGCCTAGATGCAAGATGGAGTTTCATGGAAGAATAGTTGCATGGGTCCATGAGGATATATATTTTCCAAAGGTCAAGATGAAGACCTAATGTTTTACTAACATGTTTTTATTTGTAGGTTTCCAAGAGGACTTGGAAAAGTCTTAAAGCTATGGAGTATAGTGTAGGAGCACTAGGGCCAAGAAAAAAAGGCCTAGAGGACACTAGGGTCACTAAATAGATCCTAGGGGGGGATTGAAGGAAAACATGACCTTGAGAGATCATTGGAAATGTAATAAGACCTTAATGGTCATTTAATTGTGTTTTGTTTATGTTTGAATCATTTTTGTAATGGGATCAATATTCTAAGCCTTAATGGCATGTTGAAGGTTAAAGTGTACCTTGGGGGTCATTTGTGGATCCTAAGGTTGATGAAGGGTTTAATGACCTATAAAGGTCCATGATGTTGTAATATGGCCAATAAAGCCATTAAAATGATTGTAAAGAAGTGCCAAAATATATATAATTGCCTAAAAATGGAAAAATAGGCCTTTGAAGGCTTATATGAGGATTTTAGAAGGGTTTAAGGTGTTTAGAGGAAGGATGAAGTTATAAAGACCTTTGAAAGGTTGATAAATGCATAAATGGTGAAGGGTTGTCAACTAGAAAACAACATATAAAGAAAAACTAATTGCAAATAGTCATGTAACTGACTATTACCGGTTTGAAAGAGTTGCAACCAGTTTGGGAAAGACTTATTTTCCTTGTGAATGTGTGAAGAATGAGAGAGAGGAGTTTTAGGGGAGTTTTTAGTGAGTTTATGGTTGAAATAAGACAATATAAGAATTTTTCAATTAATAAAACTTTAATTCTTTGCAACTTCCTTGTTCTCTGTTGTGAGGGGAAAATCCCTTGTTTTGTAATGTTAAACTCTTGTTTGGATTCCGAAAAATTTTGGAAATTATTTTAAATAGAGATGGTTTTATTGGTTATTCATTTCCATACAATATTGTATTGTTTTATGAGGTTTTGAAGCCAAGAAAGTCACTGGTATGCTGACTATTCCTAGGAAGAGTTTTGAGTACAATCAGTAATTTCCCTTTAAGTTTCAATAATGTCTTAGACTCCCCCACTAATGTGGTTAATGTGACTTGTGGGGACAATATTAAACATGTATGTTATATATCCATATGTGTTTTTATGCAGGGGTATGTAGGGATCGAGGAAAAGATCATTGGTTGAGTGATATTATTGATTGAGGGATGCAAAGTGATTGGACCAGTCAAGGTCTGGAGATTCCACCCACATGAGGGCCACATTTTATGGCATAGAATGTCATTTTAGGGCCATGTAATGGTGTTAGATCCATTGGAAGGATCTAGAAGTGACTGGATTGGTCATTTTGGTAAAGTCCTAGGCTTGTGTTGTAATGCCCCTCCAACCCTAACAAGTCCTGGCTATGCTCACTAGAAATTAGGAAGAGCTATAGGTGAGAATGATCCTTCTTGAGATGGTTTCTTAAACCGAACCTCTTCCAACTCACCATAAATTCATATTTTAATTCAGGAAATAATAATATTTGCAAATATTATGTTCCTTTCTATCTTCATGTGTGTCATTGATAGTATAGGACCTTAATGCTAAAAGGATCACTTGATAGACTTATATGCTTCTATGAGATGCTCATTATTAATGTTTAAGATTATATTAGGTTAATTAATTATAATCACTATAAGGGTTAGATGTGTTATTTACTCTAATGATGTTACTTGTATACTCGAGATTAGACATGAATTCTATATTGAGGATTGTATGATTTATTTATCTTGATCTAGTAATGAGACATTCTGAGTACATGCTTGATGATTAAACTTGATTGTGAAAGTCAATAGATAATTTACATTTACATGATTATGTTATGATGCAATATGAAATAGAGATTATTCTGGTACTAACCACACTAATCCAATTATGCTTTGTTGATGTCACTGTCTGATGTGAGTGTAGGATGAGGGGAGGCAGTCATAGTTACTCCTATAGGAGGTCCACACAATGTCACACTCTCCCTCCTTGTTTTCCACTATATATATATATATATATATATATATATATATATATATATATATATTCTGTGTGTGTGTGTGTATGTATGCATGTCAATTGGTGTTGCAAGATGTAGGTACCAGGCATCAACTCCACCTGGCTACACAGGTCTAAGCGTGCCTTCAAAATCCTCGAACTCTTGTTGTGTGGAGATATTACCAAGATTACTCTCAAGGTTACCCATAGACTTAGCTTTATATTTAGGACGTTACCCTAGTTGGGAGATTTGAATATTGTATGTGATGTGGTCTTGTGATTTATGATTTGATGTTGTTATGAGATTTATGTTGTAAGTTAGAATTGTCCTTATATATATATATATATATATATATATATATATATATATATATATATATATATATATATATATATATATATATATATATATATATATATATATATATATATATATATATATATATATATATATATAATTTATTTTATATCTATGTTATAATTGATTGTATGTTATATAGGTGTGTGTATATGTGGGTCCACATGCATATACCCATGCTTATATAAATAATATTATTTGTATGTTTTGAATTGTTTATGAAGATGGTATTTTAATAATTAAATAAAGTAAATTAAATAAAATGCATTGAATGAAGTGTATTAAATAAAAAAGTGAATATAATAAGTAATTAATAAAATAAATGCTCTTTTTAGTAAAACTAGCTATTTGGGAGGGAGTTGAACTTGAGACCTCCTAGAAGTTAGGCTAGTTGGTTTCCAATTATGCTATGTTTTCCTTGAAATCTATTTGTTTGTTCTTCTTGATATAGCTTTCTTTGGAAGCTATTTTAATTAAATTTATTAAAACTATATTAAGTGCTTACAAGAATGTTTAGTTTGATTTTTCCAACCAACTATGGAAGTTGGAGAAGTTTCTTTCCATAAAGAAACTCCTCCAACCATATAGTTGGGATTAAATTATTCATAGAGGGGGGTTTTGGGGGAGACTAGAAAGGAAATTTTGAAGGATTTGGGAGTTTTCCTGGAAGGATAGTTTTTGGATCTCTTCTGTAAAATTTTAGTCACCATCATAGTTTTGGAAAGTTGATTTGGAAATTTGCTGAGTGGAGAGGAAGAAGTATAGAGGAGGATTATCTAGGAATGAAGTCATCATTCAAGTTTGAACAGATGTTGTGGAATGCTAAGGTTTTGGGAAGGATTTTCTCCATGGGACTCCAGGTAGGGTCTAGAACCCAGAAGAATGACCCTCTTATATGTATGAGTGTGATATGTGTGTGTTTATGAGATATGTCATTTTTTATTATATACCTTAAATTTACTATGTTTGTAGGGATAATATGGATTATTTTTTGGTTGTTAAGGAATAATGCATCTGGGAAGGGATAATGCATGTTTTTTGTCATCATATTTGTTATAATTCTTCCTAAAAGTTTATGATTGATTATATAATTATAATTTGGAATATTTATCTATGCATATGTGTGTATTATTAAGTATTTATATTGTTCATATGGTCTACAAAGTTTATTTGGTGAAATTATTTGTAGTTAGGATGATAATGAAAAAATAGTATGTTAATTGAAAAAGGACAAAGTGTTCTAGTGTATTTTTCTATACCTGTACTTTGTTGTGAATAACTTTTGAGCCTGAACTTATTATTAAAATCTCATTGGTGAGAATGTGAAAAATTAAGTTTTATACAACATATGTGAAAATTAGGAAAATCCAATGGTTCAAAAAAAGTTATGATCACCTCACCGAGACTATATTTTTGTGACAGTCATATCTATGTTTCTACAATTAGTCATGCATAGATCTCTGAGATCATCTCTAAACTCATAGAGATAAAGGGTATCTTGTGATTATAACTACTAGGAAACATCTAAAACTCTATTTTACTCCTCTCTTGATCTATATCCCTCTTGAAACCAACCTACAAGAGCAGATTCATCAAAACTTAACTATGTAATATCTTGTCACCTTTCTAAGACAAGATTACTTTGTCTTCTCCCTTGATTGATTGGTCCCTACAGGTTCATTAGTTTATAGTACATTCATTTCCCCATCAATATTTATTATTTTATAATTTATATTACTTTTATGTTCTATTTTGACCTATTTTGGAAACTTTGGAGTCAAGGATTTCAGTGTTGGGTACCTGTTTGGCTTGGGGTTTGGTTTGTATCTTCCAAAATTGATCCTAGCCTCTATCTACATCTTTGTACCTCTCTTAATGTTAATTTTATTTCTTTAAGTTTATCATAATGTTGTGTTGATGCATGTATTTTTCATTACTATCTTTGTTGATGTAATATGGTGTTTCTGCACTTGGCATATACTTGAGCTTAGTTTATGAGGCTAGTACTCATCTTGGTGGCCTATGTGCATAGGAGGGTTCCCTAGACCTATAAATAAGCTGTGGAAAGTTGTATTTATGCATGTGGAAATTTCTATGCTATAATTTAAGGTTTCTTGTGATAGACACTCTTCCAATGGTTCATGTTATGTATATGGCTAAGGTTAGGACTCGCTCTGAGGGCCTGAGTGTGCAGGGGAGTTTCCTAAACCTATGAATCAGGAAATGGAAATTTTATTTTGTATCTTTGGCTTGTGATGGGTTAAGGGACTAGGAACCCTAGGTGAGTGGCTCACCATAGGTTTTGGAACCCTAAAGTGGTTGCTAGATGATCTTATGGGTAGGTTTGCAAAAAGTGATAACCTAAAAAAAAAATAACCTGGGAAGGGGAGATTTAAAAGATAATGAAAGAAGAAAATATAATAAAGGCCACATAGACCTGATTGGAGTACTGGCACCAGGGTTAACTGCCAGGGAGGATCCATACTCAAAAAGGGGGTACTGGGGTTACATGGTTTCCAGGGAGGATCCCAATAGACAGGTGGTGTGATGACACTCACTTAGGTGGTCTCCTAGAACCTTAACCTCGGTGTTATAGTATGATGTTATTTTATGTGTTTTATTCTTGTTCTTTTGAGTCTTGGATTTATTGGTATTTGAGACTTAGATTTCCTTAAGGTATTGAGAGTACCTTGGTTCTATCTCCTAGCACAGGGGGTAGAACTTTACTAGTTTCACATGGTTGGGTGGCAAATCACTTTTGAGGTATTGTTTGTGGTTTGTGTTGTGGCTTGGATTCTGAGTTGTTCAGTGGTGAAGTCTCTATTATTGTATCATATATCTCTATCTTTTTTATTCGAGACATAAAGATGTATTGTAAGCCTTGGGCAACTTGTTGTAATTATCTCTATGTATGCCTTCGAGCCATGTGCAGTAACTATAACTATAATTATGTTTGTAAATAGAAATTGTAAGAAAGAAGTTATGTATGTGGGAAGGGTTGATGGGTATCTCTAGGTGAAAATAATAAGGGAAAGGAAAACATGTATGTTATTGAAAGTAGTATTAAGATGTAATTCTTTCATAAAGTTCTTAAATGTTTAAGTTCAATGTGTATGATGTAAGGTTATTTAAACTAGGTTTTTATCTTAATCCTTAAGCTGGATATATACAATGACATAGATGATAATTTGTGGTTTTTATAATTTTAACAAAGATGATTCAGTGAATGGATTATATTGGTTAGCATTAGATGGTTAAGTAATTTACACTCTTTCTATTTGGATCCTTGAAATGAAAATGGAAAGTAAGGACTTTTAATAGAAATTTTATGTGATGATAGTGCATAGATAAGGTTAAGGAGAAAACAAATGAAAGAGGAAAGGATAATATATCTAGTGTATTAGATAAATGATGGGCTTCTGATTTATTTCTATAAGTGAATATTTATGCAAATTAGGTAAAGAAAATGAATGCAATTATCTCATTAATGTAATTAGTTTTGATGAGGAATGGAAGCAATGTCTCAATGTAAATTGAAGTTGAAACAAAAATAGAATTGCATTAGATTAAGTAATAAAATGCATTGCTTGATAATGGTAAGTGAATTCATTAAGGTAACCTTAAGGAATGTACTTGTGAATGGTAATGATGATATGTTATAATGTTAAGAAAAAAAAATTGTTAGTTGTAATTTTGGGTCAAAGACCTAATTCCTTATGGGTTCCCTGGTGGAGACATTACATGTGCACCTAGGAATGAGGGTTTGGTGAATGGGGTGTTAGAAATTGGTGGTATCTCCTTTAAGTATGAAAATCCATTGATTCGGATCATAATACAACTCTGTTGAAGATTTTATGGTTTTGGGATTTGAGTAGATGGTACTTTCTTTGTAATAGGAGGGCTAATTGCAAAGCAATAGTCATTGTTTGGTCATATAGACCAAAGGAACAATATTTGATTCTGAGATATGTTATATAAATATGAAAAGGGTATCTAGATATTCCTTTAGTTTTTTCATTATTTTGGGGAATGTGTGTGTAATCCTTGAAAAACTGGTCTAGCATGGCTACTAGGGATTTAGGCCTAGTGAGCAACCAGTAAGGGATAGTTTAAAGATTTGATTGGTTGGATACATCCATTGGCTGAATTGAGGGACATTGGAGCATTAATAAAATATGTAGAGCCTATGGTGGCATAAGGCATTGTGTGCACTCTGATAGGTTATGCAGATGATTAGTTGGTGTTGCTATGACACTATGGAAGTCCCTCTTTTTATGACTGAAAGAAAGTCCACCTAGGGTCTCTTCATCAGGTGGTATCAGAGAAAGAGAAAGGTCTATGATTTAGAAGATTGAAAGCCCTTTGTTGAGGCCTCAGAGTTGAACTATCCTCCTTGAGTTTTCCAAAGTGGTGGTTGGATATCTAATGACTCCTAGATTAGTGTGAGAAGATGGCCTTGACCAGAAGTGAAATAGAGTTAGCCAAGTTACTAAAGGAATACTTGGTTGAAGGAAGAAAAAGAGAGAAAAGAGAGGGAAGAAAAGATAAGTCTATAGAAATCCTTGGAAGAAGGTGAAGCAAGGTTGAAGAGACTTGAGGAGATGCTTAAGGATGCTACAAGTTGGCACTTAAGGTTGAAGAAGAAAGTGAGATGGCCTATTAAGAAGCTAGTTGTAGTAGTAAAGAATAAGAGAAAGATGGGAGAAGAGGGTATTGGGATGGGTACTCTTAGAGTGGAAGATACACCTATGATGAGAGGTGTAAAGACTTGTGAGAAAGCCTTGGTGAATGTTGGAGGAGATAGCATAGAGGAAGGCTTGGAAGGTCTTGAAGATGAATTGGATTTGTGGGATGATTTTTCTGCAATAGTGGATGAATAATAGAGTTATGGAGGAGTTTTGGAGGCATGTGAGGGAGCATCCTTAAAAGGAGACATAAAATTTGTAGAGATGGGCCATGAGGAGGCTCAAAACATGAAAAATCTTTATCCTAGCATGGAGATAGCACAAGGTGAATAAAATATGTTGATAGTGAGTGAGAAGATGCAGCAACATGGGCAAGTCATGTTTACATTGGTGAAGGAGAGAAAACCTAGATGCAAGACAGAGTTGCATGTAAGAAGAGTTGCACGGGTCCATGAGGATATATATTTTCCAAAGGTCAAGATGAAGACCTTATTTTTTACTGACATGTTTTTATTTGTAGGTTTCCAAGAGGACTTGGAAAAGTTTAAAAGTAGTGGAGTATAGTGCAGGAGCACTAGGGCCAAGGAAAAGAGGCCTAGAGGACACTAGGGTCATTGAATAGATCCTAGGGGGGAAGTGAAGGAAAAAATGACCTTGAGATATCATTGGAAATGTAATAAGACCTTAATGGTAATTTAATTATGTTTTTTTTATGTTTGAATCACTTTTGTAATGGGATTAATATTGTAATCCTTAATGGCATGTTGAAGGTTAAAGTGTACCTTCGAAGTCATTTGTGGATCCTAAGGTTGATGAAGGGTCTAATGACCTATAAAGGTCCATGATGTTGTAATATGGCCAATAAAGCCATTAAAATGGATGTAATGCACAAGAAGTGCCAAAACATATGTAATTGCCGAAAAATGGAAAAATAGGCCTGTGAAGGCTTGTGTGAGGGTTTTAGAAGGGTTTAAGGTGTTTAGAGGAAGGATGAAGTTATAAAAAACTTTTGAAGGTTGATAAATGCATAATTGGTGAAGGGTTGTCAAAGTTGACAACTAGGTTGTCAACTAGACAACAAGATATAAACAAAAACTAATTGCAAACAGTCATGTAACTGACTATTTCCAATTTGAGGGAGTTGAAACTAGTTTGGGAAAGGCTTATTTTCCTTGTGAGTGTATGAGGAATGAGAGAGAGGAGTTTAAGGGGATTTTTTAGTGATTTTATGTTCAAAGGAAGACAATATAAGAAGTTTTCAATTTTAATAAAACTTTAATTCTTTGCAACTTCGTTGTTCTCTATCGTGAGGGAATCGTCCCTTGTTTTGTATTGTTAAACTCTTGTTTGGATTGAAAAATAGTTTTAAAATGATTTTAAATAGATATGGTTTTATTTTTTATTCATTTATATAAAGCATTGTATTGTTTTATGAGGTTTGAAGCCAATAAATTCACTGGTGTGCTGACTATTCCTAGGCAGATTTTTTAGTACAATCAACAATTTCCCTTTAAGTTTTAATAATGTCTTAGAATCCCCCACTAATGTGGTTAATGTGACTTGTGGGGAGATTATCAAACATGTATATTATGTATCCATATGTTTTTGTATGAAGGGGTATCCAGGGATAGAGGAAAAGATCATTGTTTGAGTGATATTATTGATTGAGGGATGCAAAGTGATTGGATTAGTCAAGGTCTAGAGATTCTACCCACATGAGGACCATATTTTATGGCATTTAATGTCATGTTAGGGCCATGTAATTATTTTGGATCCACTGGAAGGATCTATAAGTGATTGGAGTATTCATTTTGGTAAAGCCCTAGGCTTGTGCACCTAGGAAGGAGGGTTTGGTGAATGGGGTAGTAGAACTTGGTGGTATCTCCTTTGAGTGTGAAAATACATTGATTTGGATCATAATAAAAATATATTGAAGGTTTTATGTGTTAATCCTAAATGGAATAAGTTTTTTCATTAGTATTTAATTGTATAGTCGATAAACACAAGAAGAGAGTTCAGTCGGTTATCAACACATAGTAGTCACCCAGCAGAGAGATCATTGAGTATAATAGTTATTGAGTACACTTGGTTACCAACCACTAGTGAACACCAAGATCGAGAGGAAGTATTTACTGAGTAATCCAGAGTTCACATAAAAATTTGGAATGGCACATAGTTCAAGGTGAACAATTTTTTGCAGAGTAAGAAAATAGTTTACCAAGATCGAGGTGAATATTTATTGCGGATGTAATCATTTAATGAATGATGATTCCTATGTAATGATGATATAGGTTATTTTTATGAACCATTGATCTTAGGTTTTCTAAGATATTGTAAAACCCTAATTAGGTCAAGGTCAGTTTGATATAAATTTTTAAGGATGTCATTTTGACAAGTATCTTCATGAAGTAGTCGCACTCAAGGAAATATGAAGTTCAAATAAGGTTTTGATAGAAGGATTTCGAAGGAACTATTATGTTTAATAGAATAGTTATAAGGCTAACAATAATTTTAGAAGGATATAATCATCACAAAAAGGTGATATCTTTATTGTATTTAAAGGATTTGATATCAGAAATTTGATTTGTATTACGTTTAGGTCATATATCACTATTACTCTCCAACAATTATAGAAGATTCAAAATCTCCTAACATAGTGGACTTAACCATTCTTAGTTAAATCTC
Organism: Chamaecyparis obtusa; assembly: GCA_027943335.1. Classification (NCBI taxonomy): domain Eukaryota; kingdom Viridiplantae; phylum Streptophyta; class Pinopsida; order Cupressales; family Cupressaceae; genus Chamaecyparis; species Chamaecyparis obtusa. Next base: position 1,351,842 of record BSBK01001093.1, read on the forward strand.
TTAACCAAGTGCACACATGTATTGTGTTGCTAAAATCCTTTAACATGGTAGATATAGCTGATATTTTTGTTACTCCTAATAGGGTAAGATCACTAGAAGTGATCATTCTTGTAAGCCTTAACTGACAACTTTATTTGTGCAGAAGTGAAGCTTTGTGGGTTCCATCCCCATCATAGTTTGTACCTTCTAAAAAGGGTTTCTATGATACCAAAATACATGTTTCATGTGTATTTAAGTTTCATGAATGATTTATTGATTTACTTTCATGCATTTACATTTCAGTTATACTATTGAATGTATGTTGAATGCAATTTACACATTCGATTATTGAAGTTGATATTCACAAGGATTACTTTGAAAAATTTTAATGATACTGGTGCACCCCTCCCCTCTTAGTATACACCTTTCCATAATTCCAACATTATGGTTTGGGGATGTGTGTAGATGGTACTTGCTTTGTAATAGGAGGGCTAATGGAGGGCTAATTGCAAAGCAACATTCATTTTTTGGGCATATGGTCCAAAGAAACAATATCTAATTATAAGATATGTTATATAACTATGAAAAGGGTATCTATATATGTCTTTATTTTACTAAGTTTTTTGGGGAATGTGTGAGTAATCCTTGAAAAAATGGTATGGCATGGCTACTAGGGATTTAGGCCTAGTGAGCAACTAGTAAGGGATAGTTTGAAGATTTGATTTCTTGGATGAATCCATTGGATAGATTGAGGGAAATTGGAGAATCTAAAAAATATGTAGAGCCTATGGTAGCATAAGGCATTGTGTGCACTCTAATAGGTTATGGAGTTGGCTTGGATCAAGGAGAGTGATCCTATGAAGATGATTGGTTGGTGTTTCTATGACACTATGGAAGTCCCTCTTGTTATGAATGAAAGAAAGTCCACCTAGAGTCTTTGCATCATAAGGCTATGACTTGGATATTGATGAATCACCTCATATTATCCTTAGGGGTATTGGTTCTTCTTACACATGATCGTGGTCTTATGACTTTGAAACTGTGAACACACAAATGCAAAAACCTATTATTATCCTCAAAGGATTTGAATCCCCAACACATACATTTACTAAGAACTTGAATGTTGTGACTTGAATTCAATAAAAAATCATTCTCAATGGGCCTTATTCTTCCAAGTCATCAGCACCTAGAAAGTCAGAGACCTCATCTTCTAAGCACACATCCACATCAATCAAGTCAAAATATAGTCTAGTGGACCAATTGTAATGTACTCCCTCTCATATATCTATATTGGAGTTGTTACAAATTTTTCATTTTTTATAAGGAGATCCTAGAAAAAACTTTACTCAAAGAAAATGTTCCTAAGGATATTGACGTTGATCGATTCCAGAACATGGTTAACCATCTCACTGCATCTCATTACCTCTCCTTTTATGAGGAGGATGATAAGTCACTCAACCATCTGCACAATCTAGTTTTACACATTGAGGTCAAAATCCATAAAACCCACATCAAGTGTGTGCTAATAGATGGGGGCGTATGATTGAACATTTGTACATACAAATTTCTGCAACAATTGGGTTTCTTTAAACACACCATTAATCCTAAGAGAAATATCACAATTAAATCTTATGATGAAGAAGAAAGATCTTCTAAGGGTCTTGTTGTACTTCCTATTCAATTAAGTCTAGTTGAGAAAGATGTTGTCTTCCAAGTTCTAGATCTACCTCTTGCATACAACATCTTGCTAGGAAGACCTTGGATACATGAAATGCAAGCAGTGTTATCTATATATCACCAACATATCAAGTTTCCTTATAATGGCACTGAGGTTTCTATTCTAGGGGACAACATTATGTCAGTTAATGCTCTCACTACTGAAACTTTTGTACCACATAATAGAGCAACTGAAGAAACTAAAATCACACTAGATGAATGTGAAAGGAAAATAAATCTGTTGAATACTGGGATGGGGGAATATCGATTGGACTCTATTACATCACTTCCAATTTCTCCTCAATCTTATGGTAAACCTTTTGAGGATATGAAATGGTCTTCCTCCACTATGACTATCTATGGCACTTTTGTTCAATCCTTAGTTCCTATGGAAGATGAAAATGAAGAAAAAATTGTTAGGGAATGGGTATACCATGGAAAATACATTAAGAGTTCTACATCTACTATCAAAATTATCCCACAAAAATATGGTAAGGGATATGAGTTTCTAGCTAAAATGGGATATTTAGTTCATGGTCCTTTGAGTGATCAGAAACAAGCTCTTGCTGAACCACTAAGTCCTACTAAAGGATGTAAGTCTAAAGACAAAATTGGTGTGGGATTTTCTACCGCTAATAATAAACCCTCTCTGGATGAAGAATCAGATGACACAAAAGAGTCTGAAAAGGAAATTGAACCCATTAACACTATTTCTCTAGAGAGAGAAGATTTTGTCCCCTCCACTTCTCTTCTTTGGGGAGAAGTTGAACAACATGTTGATCACATCTCTAAAGATTCTACTTCTCACCAGAACTGTGCTTTAGATATTGAAGATCCTAAGGAAGAACACATATATGACACTATTTCTACATGGGTACATAATACTGAAAGCAGTGACTTTGGGGAATACGAGTCAGATTCTCTCTTGGTTGCGTCTATAGAGGTAGGATTTTATGTCATTCATTTCTACACTAATCAACCTGAGATATAAGATGATTCATTCATAGGGTTTGATGAGTTAGATACGCATATTATTCTTGTTGACCAAGTTGACAACGCTAGGAGTCTTATCGATCTAGATATTTCTGAAGGGGACCTTATAAATTTTGAATTACTTATCAATGGAAATGATTCCCACCACATCAATACTTTTGAACCTTTCGCATCCCTTTTTCTTATGCATTCCAACCTTATTGATTGGTCACAACAAAACCAACATCCTGAGCTCTTGACCTTTCAAAATGACTATGAGATTGTCTACTACTTAAATTCTCGTGAGCCTATAGTCTCTTCCACTAGTGAACCAACAAGTATGATTGAGTCATACATCAATTATCTTATTCATAAAATAAAAATTAAAAAAAATGAAAAATAATAGAAGCTCTGAAGGTGAAAACAACTTTGTAGTAGTGTCAAAGCCAAAAATAGTAAAAATAAATGACGTATCCAAGGGTGAAAACCTCTCTAAGGTACCTACGGATGAGATACTTGGTGGTCTACCCAACTACTTTCAAGAAAGATCATCATTTTTATAGAACCTACTCAGCTAATCAACATTGGGACAAATGAAGTACCTCATGTCATACACTTAGCTTAGTCTTTATCAGAGGAAGAAAAGAGGCAATTCACAAATTCCTTCCTGGAAAAAAAAAATTGCTTGGACTTATTGAGACATGCCAGGACTTGACACTAATCTTATCATGCATCACTTATCTATAGCTCCTGGTGTTAAACCTGTCAAACAAAAGCTACAAAAAATGCACCACACATGTAGCTCTCCTTGTCAAAGTTGAACTATAAAAGTTCCTTCAAGCTGGATTCATAAGGAGTATTGATTATGTTGAATGGATATCCAACATTGTACCTTTGTCTAAAACTGATAAATCCATGTGAGTATACACTGATTTATGAGATATAAACAAAGAATTCCCTAAGGATGATTTCACACTCCCTAATATTGACATGATAGTGGACATGACATCGGGTTATGAGATATATTCTTTAATGGATGGATTGTCGAGATATAACCAAATCAAAATTGCTTTTAAAGATTGAGAGTAAACAACTTTTGCTTGTGCATGGGGAACTTTCTATTGGAATGTTATGCCATTTGGACTTAAAAATACTGAAGCTACATATCAAAAAGATATGAACACAATATTTGATGGCATGATGCATAAAACTATGGATGATTATGTGGATGACATCCTAGATAAGTCTCATAAGAGAAACACACATCTTAGAGATTTGGGATTAATCCTAAATCGTATGGAACAGTTTAAGATAAGACTAAATCCTGAAAAGTGTTCATTTGGAGTTACCTCTGGAAAACTACTTGGTTATATCATATTAGCTAAATGAATTGAGGTTGACCCTAAAAAATTTCAATCTAGCATGGATATGCCACTGCCGAGAAACATTAGTCAAATCTGAAGTCTACAAGGATTCCTATAGTCTATTAGGAGGTTCATCTCTCAACTTTTGATAAAGAAAAACCATTTAAGAAGAACTTGCATAAAGGATCTAAGTGTGTATGGAATGAAGAATGGAAGAAAATATTGAATTAGATTAAGGAATATTTGGCTAATCCACCTATCTTGATTCCTCCTATTCTTGGAAAGCCTCTTATTCTATACATATTAGCTACATCTACATCTTTAGGAGCATTATTGGCACCACAAGATGAGAGAGGAAAAGAAAGAGCTATCTACCACATCAACAAAACATTAGTATCTTATGAGATCAATTACAATAATATTGAAAAGGCTTGCCTCGCAGTGGTGTCTGTGTCCCAAAAACTCAGACATTATATGCTAGCACATACTACAAAGCTTATAGAAAAAATTGATCCATTGAAATATCTACTAATTAAAGATATCCTTACTTGTCGACTAGCTAAATGGATGATGATTCTTTCTCAATTTGACATTTAGTACATTGATCATAAGGCCATAAAAGGATAAGCAATTTTTGATCAATTGGCTGACTTCCCTTTACGGGATTATGCACCTATGCAGATTGATTTTCTTGATTCATCAATCATGTACATGACTAAGTACACCTGGAAAATGTTCTTTGATGGATCCTACACACAAAATGGTTTGGGTGTTGGATTTCTCTTTGTTACACCTCAAGGATACACCATACCTAAAGCATACAATTTTTTGTTCCCTTTCACAAATAATATTTCTAAATATGAGGCTTTAACGAATGGGATCAAATTGGCTATTGAGTGGAGGATTACTGAATTACATATCTTTGGAGATTCATAGATCATCATCAATCAAACAAATAATGAATATCAAACCAAGGATGAGAAGTTGATGCCCTATAAGAAAATGGTTGATGATCTTAAGAACTACTTTGTCTTTGTGACCTACCAACAAATTCCTAGAGCTGAGAACAATGTTGTTGATGCTATAGCTATAACTGCTTACATTCTACAGTCGTAAGAACATTAATCTCAATATAAATTCTTAGTGGAAGAGCTATGGTTCCCCGCATATGACTCTCTTGATAACCACGTCATTTGTACTATTTTTGGTCACAACTTCTCCCGCTATGCTAAAATCTATTCTTTCCTATGTGATCAAATTATACCTTATAACCTTACCTGTAATGAAAAATACCAACTAATTCATAATGCCTCCCTTTATACCATCATTTCTAGTGACTTGTTTAGAAGGGGTCTAGATGGAATAGTTCTTAGATTTCTAGAGAGAGAAAAAATTGAATGTGTGTTACCTAAGTCCATCGAGGTAGAAATACCTTCACTTAGAGTCTTCCTAAAAGGGCTTGTAATAGATGAAGACTATCACATATCATGCATCCAAGTACTAGAACTATTGGATGAACATAGACAAGTCATGTTTGATCTTATGAGAGTATATCAAAAAATAATGTCAAAAATCTACAACAAGAAAGTACACCATAGAGATTTTGAGGTTGGTAATTTGGTTTTAAGAGAGTTATAAGAATCAAAAAAATCATGAACATAAAGGAAAGTTTGAACCTAGTTGGCTAGGTCCTTATATAATTATAGCTTCATTTGGATCTAGTGCTTATCAACTCTCAACCCTAGAGGGAGAACAACTCCCTAAGCCTATCAATACTCTCCACTTGAAGAAGTTCTATGCATGACATTCTCTTCATCCATAGTTCTTATACATAGTAAATTATCCTAAAAAATTTATAAAAAAATTGATATATGGTCCTGGGAAAATCCTAAAAATCCTAAAATGTCCTGAAAAAATAATCATCCTAGTGAAAACCTGGCAAACTGGTGCTTTGATGTATCAATAAAAATAAGAAAAAAATAAGAAAAAAGTGCCTTGGTGAAAACCTAGAAATAGGCACCATGATAGAAAAAATAGTACTTCCAAGTGGTGGAAACTTGGAAATAGATGCTACTTGTACCTTTTTGCTCCATCTATCAGCTTGTGTCTTTGGCCATGAACCAATTGAATTTCACAACACTTGTTTCTATGGTCTGGAATTGGTCTCTATCTAAGTCACACTAGGGGGAAATTTTGTGCCATCGATGTCTCTAGGATACACTAGTGTTTCTCAACACTACCCTATCTGGACATCAAGTGTTTCTCAAAACTTGTCAAATAGCTTATCTTGAGCTGACACCTTGTTAGCGGTCCAATTCTTATATTTCTATCACACTTGCAGGCATAAGTCTTAGAAATATTAGTGACAATCTTTACACCACGCTTAAACTGAAACAACTAAGCTATGCTTAATGATATTGTCTTTGAATGTTGTCTATTATTGATGATTTTCACTGATGTTCCCTCCTTAGACTCTCCAGCATGTCACTTGACTAGAGGACTGGGGGCATGGTGCATATTTTCTTTGTCTTCTACTTGTGGGTGTGGTTTCGATGATCCTATATGTTTGATGTGTCAGGTGTCTATGATAAGTGCTTCCATCATGATTGGAATGCCACATATACCTTGGCCTAGTTCATTTGAACACTTAGGTGAGTCTGAACTATATCCTTGATTCTCTACATTATGTTTGTTTTACGCAAGACCGTACTCATGGTTATCTTAGCTCTTATTCTTCAATACTAGTATAATCTTGCAACATTAACTCAAAAACCATGTTCGAGTCATCTTGGCTCTTATGCCTTGATGCTTACGTGTGTTTCCTACATTCTATCTGATATAGATCATATTCATATCTTTATAGTTGCACTTACACTAGTGACAGTTGTATGATCTTGTGATGTCCCTTAATAAGGCTCAATGATGAAAATAAGGACTGAGTAAGATCCCTACACTTTTCACTTGCATTTTCATCCTAGGTTGCATATGAGTCTTTGCATATTGCATCGAGTAAGGAGAGAGTATCTGTCTCATCATTATCAGACAACTTTGGTCATTCTTTTTTAGCATCCTCATTTCCTTTTTAGGATCAAAATCAAAATTCAAATTCATTTTTTTGTTCTTCTAAGACTTATCTTTTCATCCTTTGAGGCAAAAATTGATCACATTTCTTCATAATCACTTTCTTTGACTTAATTATAATGCTATACCTTTCTGCTCAAACTTATTCAAACTGGGGAAAATTCTCATCGCTTAGTGGTTAGACTTGGTCCAAATGCTTTTCTAATCTCTCTGAATCAATCATCAATCATCTTGGACCCTATCTAATCTCAATTTGATCAAACTTATCGCATTTTTGCATGTCCTCAACACCATTTCAATTTTGATCCTAAGGGGGGAGGAATAATCTATCATCGATCTTTCAAAGCTGCAAATTAACCATGCTATCATCACTAGGGGCATCTCAGCTTCATCGCTTCACATCAAGTTGAGATTCTTCAAGTCTCTTTAATTTGATCTTGGACATATCACTTCTCATCGGATCATATCATTTATGGTATTGTCTTATCTTTCAACATCAATCTCAATGTTCAGTTTCATCACTTCACATCAAACTATGCATTGAAACTCTTGCTACCTTGATGTGCTTTGTTTAATCAAGTTCAAAGATAGTGTCTCTCAAGATAGTTCATTGCTTCATATCAATTATCTTCTTGTCATAATTTTCCTTGACTCAATGTGCTCGCTTGCACACTAACTCAAAGAGGGGAAAATGTAATCACCCAATTTTAGTCTAGTAACATATAAGCCCCCTATATGAAAAATTAAATTAAAATATTAGACCATTATTTTGCATCAAATCAATTCTATTAATTAATTAATCATTTATTTGATTATATCCTAAAGTTTGACCACTTTCTTCTATGTTTATTTAATTAAAAGAACATGCTCTCTTTTAACTAAATAATAAAAATCCCTTTATCCTAAGTGCACATGAAAATCACTTTTCTAAAATAAAATAATAAAATAAAAATAAAAATAAAAGTGCACTTTCTAATGAGATGGAATCTTTTGACTTTTGAAAAAGGCTTTTGCCTCTTTATCTCAACCACTCATTGTTTTGCTTCTTAATCTTAGCCTTTTCTTTTTGCCTCTTAAAGACATGAGAAAATGGATCAACCAATACATAATCTCTACCATTCCTCATTCTTTTACCTCTTAATCTTTATTGTCCTCTCATTTCTAATTTCTTTAAAAGGAAGCTTTCTCCTCTTTCTTGAGGAATCTTAAAAATTCTTGCAGCTTCTTAGAGTTTTGATCTTCTTGCAATCTTGGTACTCTTGGAAATTATCTTGGAATCTTTGGATCATATCTCATATTACATCTTGAATTATTGCACTACCATTTAGCTTATCTTTTTTATTTACATTCTTGCATTTATCTTAGTCAATCTAGTTTAATTAGCATCGATAATAATCTTTCATCTTGTTAGCTTAGATTTACTTTCCTTGTACTCTTGCATTTCATCTTAGCTTAATCTTGCATCTCATATTATATTACTTTTCATTTGCATTCATCATGGAGATCTTGGATACTTTCATTCTCATTGCTTTATATCTATTTGAATCTTTCATTCTATAGTGCACCTTGTAGGGATCTTTCTTATTGGGTTCATTTGAGAGCCACCATATTTATCTACATGATTCTTGCACACTAGGGATAGGAAGCTATAAGTCACCCTCTAAGACTCAAAATTCATTGAATCTCTTAGATATAAGGGTTTATAGAAGTGACCACACTTTTTTGCACACAAGTATCATTTGGCATAGAAGTTTTGAGGTGATTCTTGAAGGCATTTGAAAATTTTTAGAGATACGTAGTAGGTTTTTGCAAATCAGCTAGTGGAATAGGTACTTGGACCAATTTAGGGTTTGAAGAATTTATGGAACCTAAAAGTTAGGGGTGCAAAGTACAAAAGACAACTTGTGACATTAATTTGTCACTTTGAATTTGAGAAAACAAGGAGAAGTTTTCTATAAGCTATTTCCAGTGAGATCAAAATGTCTAAGCGATTGTTCAAGAAAATTCACATGTAAACCCTAGTTTGGTGAAGAGATATTTATCTTCACATATCTTGCAAATTTAAATATTTCAAGATGAATACTCCTATGATTATGGATATTACTGAGAGGCCCTGACCTAAATTTAAGAAACATCCCTTTATGTCAGTTGAAGTAGATCATATGGGTGCATTTTTTACTATTTTGTATGGAGTTTTGCATGTCAAAGATGTTAGGGAATATATTCATGCCAATATGGAGGACCTTGGCACCTCCCAAATGCAAGAATTTTACCTTCAAAAGCTTATGGGAAATGATTATAAGTTAAATCCAGAGTTCAAAAACCTTGAAGATAAACACTTTGAATAGTTCATTAAGTTTTCATTGATTGAAGAAGATGAATAGATTAGATATGTACTAAGTAGGGTACATGATGAATTTATGTGGCTCAGAAAATTATTTAAGATCACAAAAGAAGTCATACACGGAATAACAATATTGTGTGCATCAAGTGGAATTCCTATAGTAAAATCAATAAAGAACCAAATGGTTACATACTCAACCAGTTCTAAGTTTGTCAAACAAGCAATGACTATCAATGATATAATTGAAGATTATTTAAGATTTTCATCAATGGTGATAGAGTACAAGGTATATCACTCTAGCAGAGAGAATTTATTGTATGGTACTGGAATCTTCATAGCTTACCAAATATTGAGGGAAGATAAAGAATATGACCTAGATGTGAAGTGTTAAGGGGATAATTGATAGAGAACCTAGAAAAGATCAAGAGGGACAAGAAGAACTCATGCAAGTATGGTACTTTTATCTTCTGAATATTCTTTTATTTTATGAATGAATTTTCTAGTGTTGGTCCTATTGATTTGTTCGTTGATAGATAGGTGGTAGTGCAAATTAGGGAATTGATGTATGACATGGATAGTACGATGAGGATATGTGCATTATGGGGATATTTTGAGACATTTCAGAGAATGATGCAATCCAATGATAGGATTCCTCAATCCATAGTTGAAAATTATAAGGATACTATTTGTTTCATGGTCAATATAGACCAATGCTTAATGGAAGCATTTGAACCAAGAACAACTTGGATAATACCAATGGGATATGAGGTAGAGGATAAAGTACTAGATATACATGCTCAAAATTTATTGAGAAATCCCATTGGTCCCATTGAGGAGAGATTCAGAACATATGCAAAAAAGGATCTAAAGATACATATGGAGATGAAGAAATCAAAGATAGAGAGGAGAGTGAGGAAGAAAGTGGAAGGTCTTGCAGGATCTATGGGAATTCCAATTTAAAAGGTAAGGGAAGCTAGAAGGATGACTCAACAAGATATTTTTGAGAATCCTAAAGAGATTGTTGCAGCTACTCTAGATCCCTCTCCTACTAGGACTAGGTAGACTAGAAGTTCTATATCAAAGAAACCTCAGGTACAATCATCCGTGAAAGAGGGAAAAAGGAAGAAGGAAATTGTAGACACTTAAAAATGGCCTATTGCTCTAAAACGGTGACATTACTAATATTCCTCCTAAATTGTTAAATAATCTTTATTATTTAATGTCATTCTACCATATTCTAAGATCAAAATCAGCATTTCTCCCTAATTCCATAATTAAGTGATTTTAATTAATTACTTTAATTATTGAACTTCTAAACAATTAACTCATCATCTATTCATCTATAATATAATTAAATAAATAACCTTATTTAATTATATACTATCTTATAATTATTAATTAAATAACCAAATTTAAATAATGTTCCCTCCTAATTATTGCATTTCAATAATAATTAAATCAAATTCTATCCCATGATTAAATAAATGATATTTATTTAATTAAACTAATTATTCCCCTCTCATGCTTAAATAAATTATATTTATTTAGTTACAACTAACAATCCCTCTCATAAATAAATAAGTAATTATCTATTTATAAAATATCTCCATGTGTGCAAATAAATAATATTTTATTTATATAAATCATAATTATGCTCCTAAATCCTAACTCACACTTACTTTGAGTTAGCTTTTCAACTAGATCTCATAACTCCATAATTTCCTCTCCTAATTATTTAATCCACATTGTTAACTCCTCCCTCAGTAATCAGTTAAGTCTTACATAAATTCAGTCTTCTGATCCATGCAATCAATTAACTCATCAGTCTATTTTGTTATCTCACCAGTCCATTCAAGTCATCTCTCCAATCTATTTGTTGATAGATCAATCAATCCTATTAAACTAAGAAATCAACTCAATTGAACTCTCACTCACTCTAAGTTCAAATCCTCAATCATAGTCAATCAACCCTTCAATCATGGATTCTTGGTTGAAACCCCTAAAATCTTATAAATAGAGAGCCAAACCTTTGATTTTGGTAAACCAAAATTGCTTTGAATTCTTATCCTGGCACGATCTTGAGCTCAATTCTGAGAGCCCACATTGCATGAGAAGGAGAACTCCAATGAAGGATTTTATGGTTCACATATTCATGTTTTGGATTGATTTCATAATGTTTGATTGATTTTATTATTATTTTTCTTTCATCCTTTTTTGAATATTGGGAATACTAATTTCTCTAGCAATCTCTTTATGGTTGAGATTTTATATGTTATTGTAGGTTTCTATTGATCCTATTATTACCCAATTATAGAAATAAGGAAATAAGAAAGAGGAAGTCATCATTGAGGATGATGAAGAAACTAAATCTGATGATGTCATGAAGCAATTAAAGTAAAAGAATATTAAAGATTAAAAAATATACAAGTCTAAACCATCTGGTGAAGAAGAACAAGTAAGTAAAAAGACTGTACTTGAATCTCATCAACCTGGCATGTTGGTAAATGACGTAGTAAAGAGCACTATAGCTCATGGGAACTTAAAGCCATTGTCAAAATTATTTGAAAAAGTTAATAAGGGAAGAAACTCCGTGAAGAGGCGGTGCTAAGATATTTGTATCGATATAAAAGGGCACTTATTGAAGTTGCATCAGATTTACCCAAGAGCCTATACAAAATTTTAGATATTAGAAAATCCTATGATCTTGTTGAGGATAGAAGGTTGAGAGAAAAATCATTAGCATATCTATGTCTAGCAATAGTTGTTGATGAAGTGAAATTGATTCTTAAGAAATTTGAGGAGTTCAAGAGAAAACTCAGAAACTTATAATGGGTAAAACAAAGGAGGTCATTGAGGAGATATAGAGGATTATGAGAACCTACCTTGAGAGGAATCAATATGATGTCATTCCTGAAACTTAAGGTGAAAGTTCTTTAGCTCCAGAACTTGGTCTTCCCCTAGCCAATATTCCTAGCGTTCCGAAAGTGGAACGACAAGAAGTTATTGTTGAAGAAGTTGATATTTTGGATGTTCCATAAATTAGGACATAACAAGAGGAGGTAATGGAGAAGGAAGTGGAGACAGAGAAAATGGAACATGTGGAGGATACTCATCCTCTAGACCAGATGTCTTTGACCATGGAAGGTCCTAAAGTAGTAGATGAATGTAAGACATTTGTTGAGAAGGATAAGAGCGAAAATATGAAGCCAAGAGACACTACTGAGGTAGTGAAATAATTGATGGAGAAGGAAAATTATAACTTGATCCATAACTGTCACAAGGGACAATAGAATTTTCTATTCTCTCACCCCTTCATAAACTCAATTTTGTACAATTTGTTGAAGCACAACCTAGGGAAGAAATTTTGAGAAATCACTTAGAAGGTAACAGGTTGTTGGGTCTAGCATCTAATATATTGGAGAAGTTGATGCCTACATTTTTTAAGGATACAACTGACAACCCCTTTGGCCATCTCAAGAATCTAATTAGTGCAATAAGTACTCATTTTGAGTCATTTTAGAAATTTGTTGAAGTAAAGGTAAGGAAAGGGTTCAATGGTAAAAGGTTTAATGAGTTAAAAAGAACAATATCATATGACAGAGTTGTATTTGACACCAACATTAAGGGTATTCAAGATTCTCTAATTAAAGGTGGAAATATTTATAATTCATGTATGTGTATTTCAAAATTTGTTGGAGACATTGAGAAGAAGATCAAGGAACTTGAACAACAATTGGAATACATTGCTCAATCTATTGATCCTTTGGAAGTTTCTACTTCAGAGCTTGGTCACAAGTTTGAATATCCTCTATGAGTGGCGCGGGCTTGCGGTGAATGAGACTGGGTGGTTGTTCATAGTGTGCCAACGTCCCTCATAGATTTGTGACATGGTTTAACCACCTCCTATGGATTCTATAAGTCTAGTGGTTGTATTGGGCATTGAAAGGTCAATATTTTGGTTCAATGCCAACCCTAGCTGGTAACACTTTGATCACACCTCTTTTTAGAGGGATGAACATTTCACTTCTATTTTTAATGATAAATCCACTAAAATGGAGATTGATAATGTTAAAGCTATCATGTGTATTCTTCCTACTAAACAACCTTTAGTGAATCTCCCCATGAATTATATAATAAAAATAGACTCACTTGTAAATTCACCTATGGCATAGAAACTTTATTTGGAGTTGATTAAAAAATAACAAAAATAACTTTGAGAATCCTAGGCAAAAATACACCAATTGGAGATGGAAGTTCAACTTTGAAAGAACAACTATAGAGGGGATATGAGATAAATCAACAAGATAGGAAATTAAGGAAAATAAAACAATAGTTTGCAGAATTAGCTAAGAGAAAAGAGATAAACCTAAAGGAATACATACCAGTGGAAGAACACTAAGAAGAAATTGACAACCCAAATGCTACATTGGAACAAAGGGTTATAAAAAACTACATCACTTTAATAAAAAATCAACATCTAATTTAGGATCTGATTACTTCTTGGTGTAATACCCCAAAATTGGCATCTTGCAACCCTAACCAATTTTGTTGCATTTTAGTCTCATTCTATCAATTCTGAATCATCAAAGTCCTATTGTAGTAGGCATTTCTATCTTCTGATTGACTCTACTTGACTCAATGTCGGATGCAGAAAACCTTAAATTTGCATCAATCAACATGTTACATTTAATTCCTAAATATCGACTATAATTGGCTAAATAAACTCTATGATCGATTAATTTAATTACACAGTCCTAGCACTTTAATTAAATTAAATCCACCCTTTTTAGCTAAAAACACATGAAAAAGGAATTAAATAAATATTTAGTTTTAAATAAATATCCTCATCTCAATAAATGAATTTAATTATTCAAATAATTGAGAAAACCCACTTATGAGGCAATATTGTATTTATTTGAATTAAATATTCTCTCCAAATTTTCTCTACAATTCAGAAAAGGAAACTTTGAGTTAATTAAGAATTCAAAAAAGGAAATAAAATAGTTAAAGCTCCACATAGACAAAAACAAAAAGATGACTGCCTCTCTATAGGAAACTTTCCATTCTGAACTGATCTCTCATTCAATCTCCACCGTTCGTCTGATTCAATCTCAACCGTCGATTGAACCTGGGATTCTATAAAAGACCCCTCATTTCTCATTCAAAGGATCCAACTTTTCAAGCAACGAAGTGTTGTCGCATTGTTACCAGAACTTCTTTTGCATTGAATCTTTCATTTCTTAGCATAATCTTCATTCTTAGATTAATATATCATGTTTAGCTTAATGATGCACTTCATTTCTTAATATGGTTTGCTTTCATTGTTCTTAGATTAATTTCATCATTTCTAGATTAATCTTGCATACTCATTCTAGAATAATCTACATTGTACTTTTAGTTAAATCCTTCATTCTAGTGCTAGTCTATGGTTGTAGGACTCTCGATTCTGAGAGAAAAATTTTGAACCCTACCTAGATAGAAGGCAACAAGTCGAATCATCTAGAAATGCGAGGTGAATAATCTCATATTCATTCTTGTCTACAACTGGTGAACAATGACTATGTTGAAGTGTGGAGCTAAATCAAAGGCCCATATTTAGTTCATACATTTATGGTGCCCATCGTGGGGCACGAAAATCAATTTCTGGCCTCATCATATTTCATTGTATTTTTAAGTTTTTAACAAAATTTTGCATTCTATCCGTACTTCTGTACATCCTTATACGGAATCCCATGCAAAGATTCTCACTATGTCGCATGAAGTCTTGTTGGTTCTGGCATTTCCTTGCGTGAAAAAGGTGTTGTCTCGCGCCGGACTGTGCACAATCTTGGTGAAATTTTGCATCCAGAGACCTAAAACTTGCAAATTTATACTTTTAGCTTGTTGATTTTTTACGCTTACTATTTGCTGTGGATTTTCTTGATTCTGCCTTTTTGGAGATAGTGTAATACTAGATTACAGAGCTTTGGACTTGAGATGATTTTCTACAATCTCTATAACACTTTGATTTTGAATATTAAAATGAATCTCTCACATGTTTGGCTTGAGTGTTTCCTGCTTTGATAAATCACACTTTGATTTTGGGCTCTAAAAAGAATCTAGATTCACTTTCAGCATATTTGTTTCACATAGTAAATAGGCCCTATGAACACTATTTGTGGCATTCTTGAGAGAGTGGGCTTCATTCACTAGTTTTGCATGCGAAGCTCTTCTTGATGATAGAACCCCTTGTAGGTAGGGAAGGAGTTGATATTACCTCACAGTCTTACTTGGTTTTTGTCTTCAGTCTTTGGTGGTACATTCTCTCTTGGACCCACTTAGAGAGCTCGGTAGCCATTTTTGTTGACATACAAACCTTGGTGAGGTGGTTTCAATTTAGTGTTTCAATGAATCTATCTACTATGTCTGGGTGAGGTGAAGAGGCTAGAGGATTATGCTCTGTTCCCTTTTGGGTGCATCAGAAACTTAGATCCTTGAATTTGAATTAAGTCCCCATGTGGTCCTTTTTGTGAGTCTCCTTATTAGAGAGGGTTAACCATAGTGGACATTCCATTTATTGGGTCAACCACATGGATGGAACCTCAAGTGGTAATAGCCATTTTTGCCATGGTAGCAGTAGCCACTATATAAATGTCCTTGTGGAAGAAATCTCCATGAGTGTAGTTTCTTGTTGGGCTGTCAGATCTCCTCAACATCTCTGATTGATTAAATTCTTGGAATGTGTCAAAACCCCGGTGCGCTTGGATTGGAGTTCACCCTCTTGAGATTGCAAAAATTGCAGAGTTGACCATTACTACAAACCATAGTGCAACCAACTTTTTATTTTTCTAGGACTATGTGCATGATTGAAAAACATTTTGAGAACATACACAAGTACCACTCTTAGGGAATAGAATACTATGTCACATATTCTTGTTCATGCGCAAGGTTGCTTTGTCCCTTGCTCATTGTTTGAAGACATTATTTGCTTGAAATCCGTAATTGTTGTCCTATGTGCCTGATCATGATAGAAATCTGTTGATGCATGTAGAAGTTGAGTTTTTGATTTGAACTATCTGAAATCTGGATATTCTGTCAGAGAATAACCAGTGTTATGTCTCAAAATCTATTCCTACCTTGAAAACTATGCCAAACTATCAAACTTTGTTCTTTTTTTGCATGGGATTTCAATTTTGTGTGCATTTTCTCATGTGAGAAACCATACCCTCACACACAATTTTGCATTTCCTCACACGAGACTGCACTTCTTTGCATGAAATTGTCCCCTGATTTTCAAAACAATGAGCTTATTCCCATCAGTTGGTCAATTTTTTGTCTCATCTAGTTTTTGTCTAGGGTCCATATGCCTATTCTCCTATTATCCACTACTTGAAATTGGATGTCTCAGGCTAAGAACCAAGTGATTACTACTTAAACTCATGTTGTCTCTTTGTTATTTTTCCTTGCCTACTATTCTCTTGTACCTTGCGACATGATAGTCACATCTTGGTTGTTCTAGCCTTACTCTCGGCAATTTGTGCCGAGTGCATTTCACTCATTTCACTCTTTGCTATTCTAGAGATAGAGTTCTAGGCATAATCCTAAGTCCTCTCTCATTACCTAATCCTTTTCTATGCCTATGATGACTCGAAGCGGCAATGTGTTCCCTCCACGTTTCACCAGATGGGATAGAGATAGACCTCACAATCGAGGAAGAGTTCATTCTGAGCTTGCCATACAATTTGAGTGTCATAGAGGATCCTCACATTCTTCCTATGAAACATCTAGAGAGGAGTCCTTTCACTCTCCTTCTCCTATCATTCGACCTCATGTCTAACATACTTTTACTATGAACCTCAGTCAAAATAGGAATCCCTTGTTTTGAGAACACCAAGACTCTAAAGAATCATCATCAAAGATTGATCCTTTTGAGGCATCCCATGTTTCCTTTCCAAAGACTGATCCTTTTGAGGAACCCCGCATTTCCTTTCCAGAGCTTAATCCTTTTGCGACACCCAGGGTTTCCTTGCCAGAGATTAATCCTTTTTTAGAACCAAAGGTTTCCCTAGCAGCAACCTCTCATCATAGTGAACCTCCTTGTACTCAGTCTTCTCACACTACGCACTTGCACACTAGCAAGATGTCACACAACAATCAAGAGGGTGAGTATAGCAGAGCTTGTGATCATGATCAGGATCAAGCTCAAGATAACCAAGAATAATTTTGTGCCCCGAGCATCTTTGAAATCCTTGGTATTGAAGACAAAGAAATAACCCAGCAAGACGTTGAGGCTCCCCGGTCCAACAAAAATCTTCACAAAATGATGGAAATTCTGATGAAAGAAGAGAAAGAAAAATACTTTCTCGAGCTAGCCAAACAAGGGGCCAAGTTACCTCCAAACTATAAAGTTGAGACTCTTGTAGTCAAAGAAGAGGAAACATAGGGGACTAAAATGCAAAAACTAGTCCAAGACATGCAAGGCTAGATCCAACAACTCATGAAACCAAGGACACACTATCAAACTAGTTTACACTGGAGAACATCTATCCATTCCCATTTGACAAGAGTCTTAGCATGCCACCTTTTCCCAAAGGTGTAGAACTCTCCAAGTACAATAAATATCTGGGTACCTCTGATTCTTAAGATCACTTGAGAGATTTTGGTACTCTATCCATGGAGTTCATACATGATCAGACTTATCTTATGCATCTCTTCCCATGTAGTCTGGGTGGATCTGCTATGGAGTGATTCTCCTGACTTCCTACTGGTATCAAATATTTTGATGAGATTTCCAATCTATTCCTCTAGCATTATTCACATAACATTCAGCATCCAGTCAACATCCACGATCTTTGCAATCTAAAACAATGATCTAGAGAACCTTTCCTGACATTTCTCCAGCGATGGAGACAACTCTATACCAAATATTCTCACAAAATACCAGAATCTGAGAAACTTGATATCTTTCTCGACAATCTACTTCCTAATTTTGGATACCAAGTATAGCTGCAAGGTCCTTTGACCTTTGATGACATGATCAAGTAGGCTATGAGAATAGAGGTGTTTATGGTCAAGAAACGAGAGCTCACCCTAACACAAAGATAACAAGCAAGGGTCCTCCTCAAGCAAAGATAAGGCTAAAATTGTCAACCAAAACTGGGATGTTGTGAATGATGGTGTCATTGACAATGTGACCCCAAAGCCTCCAAAGGTTATTTTCAACCTCACCTCCAGTATGCAAGCAGCCAAAGCCACTGGGAAGGCTACAAAAAATACTCAACCACCTTCAAAATTTTCCAGAAACAAACCTCGGGCACCTCGACCCAAATGTGAGTTCACTCCCATAGGGGAACCTCTTGATGTCATTTACAAGACTCTCTTGCAAAACCAAATACTCATGCCTCCAGATAATCTGCATCCTTATGATCCACAACCATGACTTGCCTGGTGGAATGAGTTTTCATACTATGATTATCATCAAAACAAGGGTCATAAGACTTCTATTTGTATTCAACTTCAACATAAAATCTAGGATCTTATCAATAATGGTGATGTTGTTGTGAGTGGTCATAACAAGAATTTAGATCATCAAGCATTCAAAGACCCCTTCCCTCCTCATGATAAAGGTGAGTCCTCTAAGGCCAAGAATACCAACAACAAGGTCAACTATACGTACAATACCAATGATAATGTTATTAATATGGTTGAGCCTATTAATGTCAAATATTGTGATGTAATCACTATCAAGGGGAGTGAGAATGCTCCTAAACCCAAAGCTCCATTCATGTTGCAAGGCCCTGTGTCTCAATCTTCTAAATCAAAACAATCTCAGGTTTGTGTGAACGTTGTCACTCAATCTAATGCAAAGATCACTCTCAAAGGCCCCGAGCCTTCTACATCTACACCAAAATAACCTGCAGACAAATTTGTTGTTGCTCCTGCCAACAAGAATTCCAAATTGGTCCCCAGGCCTACTAATGCTAACTATAACATCCTAGACCAATTACAATGTAACAATGCTCAAATCACTATTTTTGAGTTGTTGAAGATCTCACCTGCTCATAGGCAGATTCTGGATAAAGCCCTCACTAAGGAAAATGTCCCAAAAGATCTCGATCTTGACCGGTTTCAATCCATGGTAGGTCATCTGACCTCCCCTCATTATCTATATTTCTCTAAAGAAGATGATCATTTTCTAAGCCATCTGCACAACACTCCTCTGCATATTGAAGTCATGATTGGCTAAAAGTGTGTCTGTTGCGTCCTCATTGATAATAGTGCCGGTCTCAATATCTGCTCTGCTAACTTGCTCACCCAGCTAGGTTATGGTGAAGACTCTATAGATGCACATAAAAAGATGAGCATCAAATCATATGATGAAGAAGAGCACAAGTCTAAGGGCTTGATTGTGTTACCCATCAGGGTTGGCCCTATTGAGAGAAATGTTGTCTGTCAGGTATTGGATATTCCTCTCACCTACAACATACTATTGGGAAGACCATGGATCCATGAGATGCAAGTAGTCCCTTCGACATACCATCAGTGCATAAAGTTCTTGTTCCATAGAGCTGAAGTAACTATACCTACCAACAGAAGCTATTCTTGTAATACGCTCACTTAGTCTACTGATAGTTTTGTCCCAACAAATAGAGAGTCTACTAAATTTTTTGATGCCAAACTAAAAGAAATGGAAAAGACTCTAAAACTTACAGATTCATGCATGGGGGAATATCAAATGGAGCATGTTTTTTGACTGACAGCTTTACCTCTATCTCCATGTTCCTACGGGAGGCCCGCTGAATGCAAGAAACCTTCTGTCGTATCCCCTCAAGTAGTCTATGATGGCACCTTTGTTCAGGCCACAACACCATTAGAATACAAGGATAAAAATAGAGCCATTACAGCTTGGATTTATAAATGGAAAGACACATCTGAACAAGTCACCCCTTCTCATGATATAGAACATGAACCCAACAATGAAGGTTTCAAGCTCATGAAACACTTTGGCTATAAAGGGAGTGGCCCTATAGGGGTGAATGATAATGGCTTTCTTGAACCAATTAAAGCCACAAGATGAAGGACAAAGGACACCATAGGTCTAGGCTTCAAGAAAATCCTATTTTGTTTAGGGATCAATAAATTTGTACCAGAACCAGAATGTCCACTAGTATCTAGGGACACTATTTCAGCTCAAATTTTAGAGGATAGTTGAGATGAGGATACCTTTCCTTATCCTATTCCTCTAGATCTTCCTACACTCTTTGCAGAGATGGATGATCTGGAGCAGCATATCAGACACCTTGAAATTGATAGTGATTCTGATGACACCACCTCAGTTACCCCTTTGACATATGAACAATTAAGGAAAATGCAAATGGCTCACCCTAACTGTCAATGGGAACTCTACATGTTGTCATCCTTTCAAGCATGATTCCAACAAGAACATAATCAACAAATTATCAATGCTACAAGAGATGATAATGAGTCAAATGGTACAAAAAGTGTTGATGGAGTTCATACATCTAGTATCACAGACTCACATGAGTATGAGTTTGATTCTCTATCTAACGCAACTTCTGACAAGGATGTAGACATAGTACACACATTTGAAAATCTCCTCAAAGTAGGTGAAGGGTCTAGTGTTAGGATGACCAAGTGTGATTCCACCGACGCTAACATTCCCTCTACTTCCAATGTAAGGTCTTGAAGGGACTCAAACACACCTCTGGATGATATCTCTTTAGGTCTTGAGTTGCTTGTCTGTGCTTTTGATGACTATACTATGAATGCACTTGAACCTATCACTCCTCTTTCACTCCACCATCTCGAGCTAATAAACTGGAACCTCTCCTCTCCATCTAATGAATTCCTTACATTCCAGAATGATTACGCTCTTGCTTGCTACCTCAACATTGTCAAACTTGTAATGTCCTCCACCAGCGAAGACACTGTCAACATGACTGAAGTTGATATCAAGTATCTCAATCATAAAATTAAGAGAAAAATAAATAGGTGCTCTGATGGTGAAAACCACA
This sequence comes from Chamaecyparis obtusa, assembly GCA_027943335.1. Taxonomy (NCBI): domain Eukaryota; kingdom Viridiplantae; phylum Streptophyta; class Pinopsida; order Cupressales; family Cupressaceae; genus Chamaecyparis; species Chamaecyparis obtusa. Next base: position 1,373,312 of record BSBK01001093.1, read on the forward strand.
TTGTGGCAATGTCAAAGCTGAAAAAAGTATAAAAAAAAAGATGTATTTGAGGGTGAAAACCTCTTTGAGGCACCCAAGGATGGGATACTTGATACACTTCTGAGTCATTTTCAGGAAAGATCTTCAATTTTGATAGAGCCAACTCAACCAGTAAATTTGGGTATGGAAGCTGCACCTTAGATCATTCATTTGGCACAGTCCTTATCCACAGAAGAAAAAGAGGAATTCACTAGTTTCTTTCAAAGCAAGAAAATCAACTTTGCATGGACCTACTCTGATATGCCTAGAATAGATCCTAATCTGATTATGCATCACTTATCTATTGCACCAGGCATCAAACCTATCAAACAAAAGCTTCGTAAGATGCACCTACATGTGGCACTTTTAGTCAAAGCTGAATTAGAAAAACTTCTCAAAGTTGGTTTCATCAGAGCAATTGACTATGCATAGTGGATTTCTAATATTGTTCCAGTTACCAAACATGATAAATCTATTAAAGTCTGCACAGATTTTTGAGATTTAAACAAAGCTTGTCCCAAGGATGACTTCCCGTTACCCAACATTGACATGATTGTGGACATGACAGCGGGTTATGAATTGTATTCATTGATGGATGGTTTCTTGGGCTACAACCAAATAAAAATTGTGTCAAAAGACCAAGAAAATTCAATGTTCACTTGTGCTTGGGGAAGTTTCTATTGGAATGTCATGCCCTTTGGACTTAAAAATGTCAGAGCCACATATCAAAGAGTTGTCACCTCTATCTTTCATGACATGATGCATAGGATGATAGAAGATTATGTGGACGATACATTAGCTAAGAGCATAGAACAAAAAGTACATCTTGCAGATCTAGGTCCTATATTAGATCAAATGGAACAATTCAGTCTAAGGCTCAACCCAAAGAAGTATGCCTTTGGGGTCACATCTGGTAAACTATTAGGTTACATCATATCAACTAAAGGTATAGAGGTCGATCCTGAGAAATTTCAAGCTATTATGGAGATGCCTCCACCATGAAACATCAATCAGTGAGAGGTCTCTAATGTCAGTTACAATCTATTTGACGCTTCATTGCACAACTAGCAAACAAGTCACAACCATTCACCAAGACCTTACATAAAGTTGTGACCTATGAATGGAATGAAGACTGTAAGAAAGGACTCCAATAGATCAAATAGTATCTTGCAAATCCACTAATATTAATGCCTCATATTCATGGGAAACCACTCATTCTCTATATCTCTACTACAAACACATCCCTAGGTGTCTTACTGGCTCAAGAAGATCAATTAAACAAAGAAAGGGCTATTTATTACATTAGTAGAACTCTGGTCTCTTATGAAATGAACTATTCAGTCATTGAGAAAGCTTTCCTAGCAGTGGTATTTGCTTCACATAAATTGTGACACTACATGCTTGCCCACACTACATGTCTTATTGCTAAAATTGACCCATTAAAGTACTTGCTCAGCAAAGCTGCCCTTATAGGTAGATTAGTGAAATGGGTCATGATACTCAGTGAGTTTGACATTGAGTATGTCGAGAGAAAAGCCATTAAAGGACAAGTGATTGCTGATTAGTTAGCTAAAGCACCTATCATAGATTATCAACCATTGATCATTGAATTTCTAGATGAGTCCATAATGCTTCTCACACATCAGACATGGACTATGTTCTTTGATGGATCATTTACCCAATAGGGGTCAGGTGTCAGAATACTATTTATTACACCATAGAGGTAATCTATACCAAAGGCATACAAAATGTTGTTTCCTTGTACAAATAACATTGCTGAGTATGAAGCCCTAATCAATGACATGAAGATAGCCATTGAATGGTGAGTAGATGAACTAAAGATCTTTGAAGATTCACAGCTTGTTATCAACCAAGTCAATGACATTTACCCAAAAAAATATGACAAATTGGTACCTTACAAATGGATGGTCGATGACCTAAGAAAATACTTTGCACATGTCACTTTCCAGTAGATTCCATGAGCAGACAACAAAGCAGATGATGCCATGGCTACTCTTGTTTCCATATTACAAATGCTAGAAAATGACTTCTGACATGAATTCCTAGTGGAGACATTGCGCTACCTAGTCCATGACACTCCCAAATCTCAGATGATCTATTCAGTCATTGGACATGATTCATCCTGCTACCATCATATATATTCCTACCTCTGTGACTAGATTGTTCTGGATACTTACACCCAAAATGAGAAACGTCACCTAATCTATAGTGCTTCGTGGTACATTATCATAGCTAATGACTTGTATAGGTGAGGTCTAGACAGTACCCTCCTTAGGTGTTTAGAACCTGACGAGTCTAAATGTGTGTTAGTTGAGGTGCATGAAGGCATCTGTGGATCCCATTCGAGGAATCTGATGCTGGCTCGTAAACTTATTAGAGTTGGTTACTATTGGCCTGATATGGAGAAAGAAGCTATACAATATGCTAAGGCTTGAAAATAGTGTCAACTTCATCGGAATCTGATTCATGCTCCCACCAAGGAGTTAATTCCATTCATCACTTTCTGGCCATTTCAACAATGGGCCTTTTATTTGGTGGATCAGATTCATCCCTCTTCATCAAATGGACACAAGTTCATTATCACTGCTACAGACTATTTCACTGAATAGGTCGAGGCAGTACCTCTTACTATAGAAAATGGCAAGTCTGTAGCCATGTTTATCCTAAATTACATCATCTAGAAGTATGGTGTACCCTCCTCAATAATCACTGACAATGGGGGGCAATTCAAGAACAAGGATTTGAAAGATCTATGATCTAAGTTTAAAATCACTTAGCATTGGACTTCCATCTATTATCCTCAGGGTAATGGACATGAGGAAGCATCAAACAAGGTGATCCTTAAGATCCTGCACCACATAGTTCACAAATCTGGTAGAGATTGGCACCTCCAGATTAATCTGGCTTTATGGGCCTATCGAACAAGTATTCAAACACCAACAAGGGTCATGCCCTTTACTTTAGTTTACGGTGAAGATGTTGTACTGCCTATTGAGGTCGAGATTCCTACTTTTTGAGTCTCTTTGAAAGGCCTCATCACTAATAAAGACATTAGAATATCCTAGCTACAAGAGCTAGAACTACTAGATGAGCGTCAGCAAGTGGCATTTGATCATCTCCAAACATATCAGAAATGGATGTCCAAGAGCTATAATAAGAAAGTTAAACTGAGGGACTTCCAAATGGGTGATCTCGTTCTGAGAGAGAACCCTAAGAATCAACAACAATGGATCTAGAAGGGAAATTTGAACCAAATTGGCTTGGTCCATACATTGTTACTACAGTTTTTTAGTTTGGCGCCTATCAACTCTCTACTACTAAAGGAGAACAGCTCAAAGAGCCAATCAATGCTCTACATCTGAAGTGATTCTATAGCTGAGACATCTATTGAATGCTCCATGTACATACTCTATTTTGAAAAAATCCTAAAAATTGCAAAAAGTCCTAAAAAAATGACCATCTTAGTGAAAACCTGGTAAACAGGCGCTTTGATGCATCAACCAAAAAAATTAAAAAAGATAAAAATACAAAAAAATTGAAAAACAAAAAATGTGTCATTAATGAAAACCTAGTAAATAGGTGTCATGGTAGCAAAAGCAATAAATTCCTACCAATATGGTGAAAACCTGGTAAATAGGTGCCTCTTGTTCCGCAATGCTATACCTATCACAACACCGCTTGGCACCGTACAGTTGTTTTCCTACTTTCCTACTTTAGTTTGCTAGCTCATGCACCTGCTCTCAATTATCTTTGAGATTATGCTCGACTTTAAATGGATTGAAACTGGTCACACTTGGGGGCACCCCTCATGGTCTAGGGGGCATTGTCTTATCTTTTTAGAGGATCTTCCTTGCATCAGCCACTAGTGGTTCTCACTACATCTACCTATTGATGCTTAGCTATAGGATCTTCCTCACATCAGTCACCAGTGGTTCTCACTATGCCTGCCTACTAATGCTTAGCTATAGGATCTTCCTCATATTAGTCATCAGTGGTTCTCACTATGTCTGCCTACTAATACTTCGTTAGCACTACGATCTCTCCTTGAGACTGTCTCTTGCATCATTCACCAGTGGTTCTCACTGTGTCTATCTAATGTTGTTGTCCTAATGAGACTTCTCACGAACACACTATATACTTCCGATCTGACAACAATCCACCGAAACTAAAACTAAAACTGAATTGTAACTTTATGAAGCATGCTGAGCTATTCTTTTTTTGTGTGCTTGTATTTTTTCACTTTATCATTCCTACTCGTGCAACTCAAAGATGTCTATCTCAACTGAGAGCTGCGAGGATTGGGGGCATGATCTTTTCTTTGCTTTATGTTTTCTAGTTTAGTTCCAATGATCCAATGAATCCATCTAAAATGGGCATCCACTGTGAGAGCCTCTATCTCATGTTAGATGGCCATGTGTACCTCGACTCCTTTTATATGGAAAATTTGGTGAGGTTGGTTCTTCTCCTTGTTTGTTTGAGTGACTTCTTTCTACTACAAGTTAACTTTCAAACGCTCGTCATGTGAAGTGAACGTAAGGGTCACTGTGAGCATTCTTATTATACTTAGCAAAAAGAAGGAACTCTCACATGTCTGGCATGTTTATACACAAGTCACATTCAGGTCATCCTAGAAACTATGCTTTGATGCTTATGTTAACTTGCTAAATCAAAAGGAATAGGTGTTCAGGTCATTTTGGCTTCTTGTGCCGTAATACTTACACCTCATACTGACAAATCTAAAGATTGATATCATATTCATATTCTCATGATTGTCATATTAGTGAGAGTTGTATGACATCTCATGACTATCCAATACCAAAAGCTCTATGATGAAAACTATCTAATGGGTCTAGCAACCAAGTCCTAGGGATTGCATCTAGCTTAGGCTTGCATTTTCATTCTAGACTTGCATAGAGATAGTGTTTTGATGCTCACTTCATTGCATTTTCCTAGATTTTTACGCTGAGGGTTCTTATCTCACGTCTTGACTTTATCATGATTGCACAAGTTTTTGAGATCAAAATCAAAATCTGACACTTCTATCTAGCTCAAAATTGCGTTTTAAATTTCTAAGACCGACATGATCAGACACTTGTGCAGTTGACCTTCTGATGTCGTATTCTTTCCAGAATCACATCTCATCATCATTTTCTTGACTTCTTCATCTTTTTTATCAAAAGTCAACCCTAGTCAACTCTGGTCAACCATGGTCAAACTTGGTCAACTAGACCTCCAAATCGCTCTAGATCACTTTTGAATCTTCTTGATTCTTCTGTAATATATTCTACATTCTTCTAGACCTTTGATTTTCTCTCTATCTACAACCTATCACTGTCAATCACTTTTTTGCCATGTCATCTTTCCATTTCTCTCCCAAGGGGGTAGGGTGATTGCATCATTGAATCTTGAATCAATCTAATCTAAATCAAAATTCCTCATCGCTCGGGGCATCTCATCACTTGGGGCATGTTCAGTTTTTCATACCTCATGGTCAAAATTGGATGTTCCACTATCTTGAATCACTAGGGGAGTCTTTGTGCCTTGCATCTTATCATCTTTCCATTAGGTGTTTGAGAAATCTAACTCATATCCCTAAGAATCAAGCTTTGTTCTGGAGATGGTCCTCAAAATATCTTTAGGTATCTGAGAAATCTAACTCATATCCCTGGGAATCAAGCTTTATTCTGGAGATGATTCTCAGAATCCCTATTAGGTATTGGGGCAATCCAACCCTAATTCCTGAAAGCCAAGCTTTGTTCTAGAGATGGCTCTCGAAAGCTCTTTTTTACCGATATCAGGGCAATCTAACTTGGATCTCGGAGGACTAAGCTTCATTCTAGAGATAGTCCTACAAATCTGCATCAGTTATCATTTAGTTGATGAGTATTGGGGCAATCTAACCCTGACTCCTAAAGATTGAGCCTCGTTCTGGGGACATTCTTACGAAAGTGGTAATTTGACCGAGTTCTTCACAATCTAACTTAGACTTCAAAGAATCAAGATTTGTTCTGGAGATGGTTCTACAACTCTATTTGATCGGTGTCTTGGCAATCTAACCTCAACTTTTGAGCATTAAGCTTCGTTCTAGAGATAATCTTGAAAATCTCATCAATTGTCACATTCAGACTATTCTTTGAATCAATGTGTTGCTCGCACATCAATTCAAAGAGGGGCAAAATTTAATACCCCAAAATTGGCATCTTGCAACCCTAACCAATTCTGTTGCATTTTAGTCTCATTCTATCAATTTTGAATCATCAAAGTCCTATTGTACTAGGCAATTCTGTCTTCTGATTAACTCTACTTGACTTAGTGTCAGATGCAGAAAACCTTAAATTTGCATCAATCATCATGTTACATTTAATTCTTAAATATCGACTATAATTGGCTAAATAAACTCTACCGTTGATTAATTTAATTACAAAGTCCTAGCACTTTAATTAAATTAAATCCACCCTCTTTAGCTAAAAACACATGAAAATGGAATTAAATAAATATTAAGTTTTAAATAAATATCCTCATCTCAATAAATGAATTTAATTATTCAAATAATTGAGAAAATCCACTTATGAGGCAATATTGTATTTATTTGAATTAAATATTCTCTCCAAATCTTCTCTGCAGTTCAGAAAAGGAAACTTTGAGTTAATTAAGAATTCAAAAAAGGAAATAAAATAGTTAAAGCTCCACACAGACAAAAACAAAAATTTGATTGCCTCTTTGCAGGAAACTTTCCATTCTGAACTGATCTCTCATTCAATCTCCACCATTCGTCTAATTCAATCTTGACCGTCAATTGAACCTGGGATTCTATAAAAGAACCCCCGTTTCTCATTCAAAGGATCCAACTTTTCGAGCAACGAAGTGATGTCGCATTGTTACCAGAACTTCTTTTGCATTGAAGCTTTCATTTCTTAGCATTATATTCATTCTTAGATTAATATATCATGTTTAGCTTAATGATGCACTTCATTTCTTAATCTAGTTTTCTTTCCTTGTTCTTAGATTAATTTCATCATTTCTAGATTAATCTTGCATACTCATTCTAGAATAATCTGCATTGTACTTTTAGTTAAATCCTTCATTCTAGTGCTAGTCTATGGTTGTAGGACTCTTGATTCTGAGAGCAAAATTTCAAACCTTGGTTATGTGCAAGATCATGACGGGCCAAAATATGCCCTTAAGTGGCAATGAAAAATCAGCAAATCAGGGTTAGTCAACTTGACGTGAAAATTTCAACTAGCTATCAACCTAATATCAAAAAGTTGTAAGAATAGAATCTGTAGAAAATTGAATGTAGTTTCTAAAATCCTAGGCCTTTTTTGAAAAAAAGTTAGTATGATTGATGAAAAGTATAGATTTCAATGCAGCAATACAAAAATTTCTGAAAAAAAATAAGAAGTAGGTGTATGTCTGACCATCTTAATCATAATCAAATGATAATATTTTATTATAAGATTTGATATATAAGTAGTAGACTCATGCCCAGATGTGACACATATTTTTTTATAATTTTATTCCAAAAAAATAATTAATTATGAATTTTCTACTACAACATTTTCAAAATAAAAAAACTCCTGTGTCTGACCACCTTAACTCATTCAAAACTTTACAAAATTTTTATAAAAAAAAAATTCCTTATAGTAGGTGAAGCATAGAATGTGACTCATTTTTCAAATTTCAAAAATATTATACCGTTTGAAAGTTATAGTCTTTTTTTAATCAGTATATAAATCAACACTTTAGAGGTAACTCAATTAGAAAATAACTGATAATTACTTACCGAATTCAAAATTTGATAGAAATTATATCGATAGAAAGATGATAATCTCCTTAAGATACCCTTTTCGTTTCATCAAATTCAGGTGAAAAAAAAGTCATCATCTACATGGTCGAAGTCTGGAACTCAGAGAAACAGGGGAAAAACATATTTTTGAGACATTTCAATAGTTGACCATGTAGGTTTGGTGCACAAAGCAATACCGAGCCTAATCGAGTACCCAAAAATACCAGCAGAATTTTGATTTTTCACTTTTCCCTCCCCTTTCTCCCTCCCATTTCTCCATCCTTCATATGATATATTATATATCAAAAACTATATATTAGATTATATATTATATATATTAAATATTATATAATATCAATTATATATTAAATATTATATAATATACATTTTACATTAAATATTATTTAATATATATTAATATTAAATGTTACATTATATATTATTTTATATATATAATATATTAATATGTATTTTACAACTATGTACGAAAGGTTGGAAGATTGCAGAAAAATCATGGATGGCCATTGAAAGAAGCAAAGGAAATCAATCAGCCATTTAAAAAATACATGGGCGGCCATTGAGGAAGAGAGAGTGAGAAGGTGGTGGGGGCTGAGAGAGAGAGAGAGAGAGAGAGAGAGAGAGAGAGAGAATGGGAAGGGGACAAAGTAGGAGAGAGAGAGAGAGAAGGGGAAGGGGGCAGAGTAGGAGAGAAAGATAAGGGGAAGGGGAGAGAATACGAGAGAGAGAGAGAGAGAGAGAGAGAGAGAGAGAGAGAGAGAGAGAGAATGGGAAGGATAACCAATTCATTACAATATTAATTAGTAAGGAGCAAGGCAAACTTAAATAATATCACAACATGCATTAGAAATCCAAATTCTAATTACCTGAGTTTTAAGAAAAGTGAGTAAGGTCCTGGATAGGGACATTACAGATCCACACATTGTTTAGTAGATAGCTCCAAGAACCCACATTCACGGGAGTAGGTTTGAAGTAAGACTAAGATTGTTTATCAGTTCAAAAATATTACTGTGTTGTACTTTTGGTTAACATCCAATGATTGGATGTGAAATTCACAAATTTGATTATATTACCACTGGTTGTATTTCAAATTCTAGAAAAAATGTATATTTGACATATGTTCATAAATTTCAGTCAACACCATTTTAAAATAACACATCAATTTATTTTTACACATTGAGAATATCATCAATAGGAATTGAACTGAAATTGACATAGGTCATAGGAAATAAATGCCTCAGCTATTTGTTGTCTTCTGCATTTTGAGTTTCTTATTACAATCAGGAGAAGAATATTACTCTCCAAATGGTTTTGGATAGTAACATTTGTACTTCCTCTTTACAAATATTTCTTCCCTCATCCTACTACCTATTGATACTAACAAAGTGAATCTAGGCATTTCTGCCATGTAATGGGAGAAAAATGGTTCCCTAATTGATATGTGTCTAAATAATACATGCAAGAACCTTTTCTTTGATATTTCTCACTAACCCTTTACAACAGAAAATGTTTACAAAAATCGGCATGTACTTGCATGAGGACATTATATATTATAGAAATCTCGCACAGAAGCAATTTTCAAGCCGCTCAAAAAGTAGTAACTGATAGAAAGTGGGATAATGCAAATGGTTTAATAAACCAATATCTTATTTACTCAAGCAACATCTAGTTCATCTGCTCAACTAGGGCATGTTTGGGAATAGATAGTCTCCATTTAAACTCAACTCTCTGGAAGCATTTATATTTGTCAGTGGAGGAGATACACCCATTGGATCTGCAATAACTTTATGCTCACTAGAATTTCCATTTCTCTTCAATTGGGATACTCTTTCCAAATTGCATCTACCCTTTTACCAATTTAGGAAATCAATGGATCTATTTGTGGACCTCCAAGGTGTTGGTCACCTAAACGAGAACCTTGAGATGAATTAGGAACTTCTCTATGAAAGAGATCAGTACCTTGAGAAGCTCCCCACTTGTCAGCTGAATTAAAACCTTGGACCATAGATGGCTGCCCTTTGTTTTAAAATGAGGAGTGAGACTGCCTTGCCAAAGGTGGCAATGAACTTACATTTGAGGGATAATGCCCAACATGAGTAACTTGGTTTCCCAAGTCCCATAAATGCAAGGCCATTGATGAATAGGCATTTCTAATAGAAATATTTGCGGTGCTAGAATGAAGTGCATGACCAAATTCTTTGCCTGCTAATGAACCAATTTGAGGCTTCATTTCACATTGCTCTATGGATAATTCCACAACAATTGTTACTTCTCTATCTTAATTTTTTGTGTCAGTGTACATGTGCACTAAAGAGCTTCTATCACTACTTGAGCTACTAGCAAATGGTGACTACTCATCATCATCATGTGACATAGCCTCACATGCATATCTTACTTCTTTCCTTTGCCGCTTTCCCCTTCCTAGCTCTTCCTCCTTATTTGTAACTTCTATCATGGGTCCAAGAAGCTCTTCCCACTCTTTCCCATTAATATGCAAATATTTTTGTCTGTAACTGTATACACCTAAAAATGGTCACCTAGACTATTAGCCCCTTTTGCTAAATCATAAATTGCCTATTCTTGATCAAATCCTAGTTCTATCATTTATTTGATTATTTTCTATGGGCTAACCATCTTATCCTAAGTCTTTATTTATTTAAAAGGAATATTTCCTCACCTTTTAATAAATAAAAAGCCTCCACTTTTCCTCTTATCCTAAGTTGCACAAATAAAGCATTATTCTTATTTTATAAAAAGGGAAAAAGCACTTTTTGTCTCATATGGACACAAAAGTCAACTCTTATTTTCCTATTGGAGGATACTTGTGCACATGGATTGCTCCTCTTTTAAGCTCCACCATTGATTAAATCTTTTGCCTCTTAATCTCCATGGTCCATTCCTCCTCATTTCCTTTAAAAGAAGAGCTCTCTTCTTCATTCTAGATCCCCAACTTTTTATGCTAACTTTATGCTGCAGGTTTTCTAGGTCACTTTGGAGCTTTTGAAGATTTGGAGCATTCTTGCATTCTACATCTCATTCTTGCATTCTTAGCTTAGCTTCATATTTATGCTTTCTTAGATTAGCTTCATTTCTATGCTCTAGATTAGCTCACATAGATTAATTAGCTTGGGTTGTAACACTTGCATATTTCCTTTTCATAGCTTAGCTTGCATTTCCATTTCTAGCATAGCATTGCATTGCATTTTCATTCTTGATTCTTGAGGATATTGGCATTCTTGCCCTTGTCTTCATTGAATCTCCCATTGCATGGTTTACTAGCAAGGTTATAGGCTAAATAGCTCTAGCTGAGAGCATTCTTAAAAGCCCTTGCACTCCATGCCTAGGGAGCTATGGATCGATTTGTGAGGGCTCATTCTTGAGTTTCCTTGCATGTAATGATCCATAGAAGTGTGACACATTTATAGCACACAATAACAGTATTTTCTACATATATTATGATATTGATCCAATTTGATGCACCTTCTCTATTTGATCCATACTTCCCTTTCATTTCACTTTCTTTTCTCATTTTGCACGTCATAGGCCAGGATTTGATAGCGGGTATGACCTTGGTACTGCCGGTGTTAATGATAAATTTTACCTTTTAAAGCTATTAATTTTTTGTCATTTTTCCTATATGATGCTTTTGTATACGAATTGTGGATATTCTCTGGGAAACTTTTCATTTTTTCCTATAGGATGCCTTTGTATAGAAATTTTGGAGAATCTATGTTAAAGAGTAGGTAAGGATGGCTAAGCTGAGTGCAGCTAAGAGGGAGAGGACTAAATTGAGAGAGCGGAGGCAGAGAGCGATAAACATGAGAATATTTTAGGGCTTGTAGAAATATGGAAATTATAATCTTCCTCCCAGAGAAGACATTAATGAAGTTCTTCATGCCTTAGCAGAGGAAGCCAACTAGATTGTTGAAGCTGACAGTACTACATACAGAAATGTGGTATGTATTTTTGGCCTAAATTTTATTTTTTCATTTCTTTTAGGTCTTTAAAGGTGGCCAGCTAAATCTTTGTATTAAATGTCAGGGAATGGATGAAAATAATATGATTTTGAGCACGAGCATGAGTCCCTATAGGGGCATAGTTGTGCCTTTGATAGGCATCGTAAACCCTAGCTACGTAGAAATGGAGGCTTTGACGAATAGTTCATTAGAGGCAGAGAGAGAGAGAGAGAGAGAGAGACTCCTATGAAGTCCTATGGACCCATATGAAGTCCACATGACCCCTATAGACACATTGGAACCCTCAAGTGTGTCCTAAGGGGTCCTAAAACCCCTTCAGACACACTTGAGCATTCAAATGTGTCAAAAGGGGTCATGGGGACTTCCTAGGGGTCCTAGTATGCCTTATCACGTGTTAGGACCCCTAAGAAGTCCCCATGACCCCTATAGACATGTTGGACACATCAAGTGTGTCTTAAGGGGTCCTACGACCCCTTCAGACACACTTGAGTGTTCAAATGTGTCAAAAGGGGTCATGGGACTTCCTAGGGGTCCTAGTATGCCTTATCACGTGTTAGGACTCCTAGGAAGTCTGCATGACCCCTATGGACACATTGAAATGCTCAAGTGTGTCTTAAGGGGTCCTACGACCCCTTCGGACATACTTGAGTGTTCAAATGTGTCAAAAGGGATCATGGGAACTTCCTAGGGGTCCTAGTACGCTTTATCATGTGTTAGGACCCCTAAGAAGTTCGTATGACCCCTATGGACACATTGGAATGCTCAAGTGTGTCTTAAGGGGTCCTACGACCCCTTTGGACACACTTGAGCATTCAAATGTGTTAAAAAGGGTCATGTGGACTTCCTAGGGGTCCTAGTATGCCTTATCACGTGTTAGGACCCCTAGGAAGTCTACATGACCCCTATGGACACATTAGACACATCAAGTGTGTCTTAAGGGGTCCTACGACCCCTTCAGACACACTTGAGTGTTCAAATGTGTTAAAAGGGGTCATGGGGACTTCTTAGGGGTCCTAGTATGCCTTATCACATGTTAGGACCCCTAGGATGACCCCTATGGACACATTGGAATGCTCAAGTGTGTCTTAAGGAATCCTATGACCCCTTCAGACACACTTGAGTATTCAAATGTGTCAAAAGGGGTCATGGGGACTTCCTAGGGGTCCTAGTATGTCTTATCACATGTTAGGACCCCTAGGAAGTCCGCATGACCCCTATGGACACATTGGAATGCTCAAGTGTGTCTTAAGGGGTCCTACAACCCCTTCGGACACACTTAAGCATTTAAATGTGTCAAAAGGGGTCATGAGGACTTCCTAGGCATCCTAGTACACCTTATCATTGTATACACCTAAAAATGGTCACCTAGACTATTAGCCCCTTGCTAGCATTTTTGCTAAAATCATCAATTGCTTGCTCTTGATCAAATCCTCGCTCTATCATTTATTCAATTATTTTCTATGGGCTAACCATCTTAACCTAAGTCTTTATTTAATTAAAAGGAATATTTCCTCCCCTTTTATTAAATAAAAAACCCCCACTTTTCCTCTTATCCTAAGTTGCACAAATAAAGCATTATTCTTATTTTATAAAAAAGGGAAAAACACTTTTTGTCTCATATGGACACAAAAGTCAACTCCTATTTTCTCATTAGAGGATATTTGTGCACATGGATTGCTCCTCTTTCAAGGTCCACCCTTGATTAAATCTTTTGCCTCTTAATCTCCATGGCCCATTCCTTCTCATTTCCTTTAAAAGGAGAACTCTCTTCTTCATTCTAGATCCTCAACTTTTTATGCTAACTTTATGCTGCAGGATTTATAGGTCACTTTGGAGCTTTTGAAGATTTGGAGCATTCTTAGCATCTACATCTCATTCTTGCATTCTACATCTCATTCTTGCATTCTTAGCTTAGCTTCATATTTATGCTTTCTTAGATTAGCTTCATTTCTATGCTCTAGATTAGCTCACATAGATTAATTAGCTTGGGTTGTAACACTTGCATATTTCCTTTCATAGCTTAGCTTGCATTTCCATTTCTAGCATAGCATTGCATTGCATTTTCATTCTTGATTCTTGAGGATATTGGCATTCTTGCCCTTATCTTTATTGAATCCCCCATTGCATGGTTTACTAGCAAGGTTATTGGCTTAATAGCTCTAGCTGAGAGCATTCTTAAAAACCCTTGCACTCCATGCCTAAGGAGCTATGGATCGATTTGTGAGGGCTCATTCTTGAGTTTCCTTGCATGTAATGATCCATAGAAGTGTGACACATTTATAGCACACATTTTTGGCACCCACCGTGGGGTGGAGTAGATAGGCTTTGCCCTTTAGTTTTTTGCATTTTCGTCATTTTTTGGATTATTTTTTTGAAATTTTGCAGGTTCTGATTCTCTGTCTCAGAGTATCGTGCGATACTTCTCAGGTATATCATGTGATATACCTTACTATACGTGTGCGACACTTCATGCCAAAGAATAATTGCATGACAATATTGAGGTATATTGCTTGGTGTCGTGTGAAGTATCACCTGCCTATTGTGCAGTATATCGCCTGGACTGAGGTATATCACCCGGCTATAGGAAACTGTGTCGCGCGATACTGGTGAAGTCTGAGGTATATCGCCCGAACCTAACAAAGAGATATTTTTGGGCTATTTTATCTATCTTGCAAGTTTCAGGTTCTTAGCTATCTTTTTAAAATTTTCTAAAATTTTTAGTGTTTTCAAATCCATGCCACTCTGGAAAACGGGTGCCCATTTTTTTTGAAATTTTGCAAATGGTATCAAAAGTTTAAGTGTGATATATCATTGGAAAGGTCTTTCCGAGCCTAATCCAACCATGATGGTTTTATTTTCAGATTTTATCATTTGATCAGTTATTTTTGCACATTATCTGATTTTTTCATGTACTAATCATTGTTAGATTTTGGATTTTGATTCTCCTAACTCTTGTTGGTCTAACAAGTTGTGGTTGTAGGTGCTTCTTCCTTGAAATTTGCTAAAATCGCATGTCAAAGAGGGATACTAATGGTTTTTGTAGGGCTGCCCTAAGCATAAAAACCAAATCAAGTGCTTGTTTAATTGCTTTCTTTATTAAGTGCGGCATATACTAGTTGTTTCCTTTCATAGGCACTTAATACCTTGTTGTAGAAATTTTGAGGTGGTAGGAGAGTATGCTCTTCACCCTTGTGGTGAAACAAAAATCTTGACCCATCTTGGGATTTTGAAAGCAAGGGGGTAATTGAATTTTTGCTTGGTGTGTTTGGGAGAGATTCTTGAGATAGGGGAGTATGCTCTTCACCCTTGTGGTGAACCAAAAACCTTGAACCTCAAGAATTAATCCACTCTTTGTTTAGCTTAGGATCCTTTAGCGGGCCTACTCTTGAGCAATCAAGAGGAACGAACCAAGTGGGGACAACCTTGTCATCATTTTCCTTGATGGCGAGTGATTCCAACTCACTATAATCTCAAGGCTATCGAGGACACAAAACCTTGGTAGACATAGTACTTATCTTCGCTTGATGTGAGTAACTTGTGGGATTGTGACCATGAGGAAAGAATTAAGCAAGAATGCTTAAGGTACTCTTGAGGCTGCGAGGTCCTAGTCCTTTATGAGGAGCAAGAGGGGTGCTATGAACGGAAACCCTTACTATGAACCATTAGATAGAGGCCACCCTATTTTAGCCGCTTAGCTTCTTGGTGCAAGGATTGATCCAAGTGGACTTACCCGGATCACCCCAAGACACTCACCATATGTGTTCCTTTGGTTGTGTTTTTGACACTTCCATGACAATGCCAATATCTCTTGTGGGCAACCACTTGGTGTGAGGCAAGGGAGCATCAAGTTGTGGGCCACGTTGCTAAGTAATGAGCCTTGTCCTTCTAGGTAGTAATTGCTTGAATTGTCTTCGATTGTGCTATGCCCGTGTAAATGTTTTCAACATTCAAACACACGGTAGCATTCATAAGGTTTTCTATTTTGATATCACAAGTTCTTGTCTTGGCAAGGTTGCTTTTGCCCTTGTTTCAAGTGTTCTATGACATGTTTGATCACCTACCATTTGCAAACCTATCTTTTATCTACTATTACTGCTTGTCAAACTGAGAAATTGCACTATCCAACCTTTGAACTTGATCAAAATGCTTTAAAACTAAGAATTTTATGTTCACTGGTCAAAAAGTCATATGAATCTGCAATAGTATCGCACGCCTTACTGAGAAATATCGTGCGATAGTTCGCGCCCTGCTATTTTATTGCGCGCTTTGCTGAGGTATATCACATGATAGTTCGTGCCTTCTAGACTATCGCCTCGCTAGCCTGGAGTCTATGACCCAACCATACTACAGTCTATCACCTGGCTTAAGGTGAAGTATCACCCGAACTGAGAAGTATCGCTCTGTCTACCTAGAAAGTATCGCCCAAAATCTTTTTGCTGTCCTATCATTGCTGCAATTCGGAGTGGCTAAAATTGCACTTTAACCTGTGGTAGAGTGTCTTTTTCTATTCTTACCTGAAACTGGTTTGTTACCTACATGCTTAGATTTGTTCTAGACTGAAACAAATGAGCTAAAACTATTGGGTTTGAGTTTAACGAATGCTACTCTTGATCACTTGTCGCATCACAGTTACCTCTCTAGCTACTTGCTTATTGAGCTTCTTGCTCATTGCTCGGCTTTAATCAATTGATTGTTGTAAGTGCTTGAGCACTTTTGACGAGCCATCTCTCTATTGTTCTACTTTGACAAGTGATCTTTATTAGCTTTGCTTATCTCAAATCTAAGAAACTTTGTCTCATTCTATTAGTCAACCAACATCTCTTTTCATGCCGGTTACAACTCGGTCTCAATTTGAGCAGGAGAGTCATCCTCCGTTCAATTATACATAGTTACCTTCTCCAACTAGACGTTCAAAAGCACCCATTAGCAACAACAGTTCTAGTTCTGACCAATCTAAGAATTCTAAGGCTACACCGTGGTATAAAGGAGGTTTCCTCTTTTCCGCATTCAAGACCCCCAAAAACACAGACAGTGTCTCACTCACTTTGACTGAACAAGAAAAGTTTCAACTCTTGCAAGAACACTTTGAGCGTAAGGATAATCAAGCGCGCTTAGACAAAGAACACAATCAACAAAGGATGGATGCTACTAGGTGCATGGCTTATAGAGGGACATTTCATGAGCAACCTGAGACTAGTAATCATGAGCATAGACCTCTTTTTAACAATGGCAACAATGACAACAACACGCCACCAAGATCTCCTCCGAGGCCAACTTTTGCTATGCCTTCTTCACCACCTAGACCTCCTCCCTCTCAACATCAGGCAAAGGCTAATGATGAGATTTCTAGTGAGGATCTTATGAGATGTGAACAAGATGTGGATTTCCAATGAATGATGCATAAGCTTTTAGAGCGTAATGGCGATCAATATTTTCAATATATGACTTATAGAGGATACAAGCTTCCTCCGGGCTATGATGTCAGACAAATTGTCCAACAAAGAGTACCAACTGAATTGGAAGTCCTTCAAGAAGAATTACGTCAGACAAATCAACGCCTTACCCAAATGGCATTAGAAAGAGAGCCTCCAAAGGTCTCTTTTGTAGAATCAATTTGTGCTCTTCCTTTTGATAAAGATCTATACATGGTCCCATTTCCTAAGGATATTGAGGTTCCTAAATATGACAAGTATGATGGAAATGGTGACCCTCATGACCATGTGTGTCATTTTTATGCTCTTAGTATGGACTTTCTTCATGAAGACACATATCTTCTACGCTTATTCCCTCGAAGCTTAAGAGGCCAAGCTTTGGAATGGTTTGCGAAATTGACACCACCGCTTAAGACTTTTGATGAGTTAGCTCAGCGATTTACCTAGCAGTACTCTTACAACATCCAACAACCTATCACTGTGATAGATCTCGATAATCTAAGACAACATCAAGGTGAGCCATTTGCAACTTACTTACAACGTTGGAGGTCATTGTATTCTCGATATCCTCATCAGCTACCCGAAAGAGAAAAGATTGACATTTTCGTCAACACACTTGTGCCTGAGCTATTTTATGATCTAAGGAAGAAACTGTTCTCCTCCTTCCATGACATGGTTGAAAGTGCATATCAGATTGAGGATGTAGCTATAAGAAAAGGGGATATTGTTATTAATAAAGATGCTAAAGGCAATGGTAAAGACAAGAACAAACCTTGGAATAAGAACAAGTATGTTGTTAATGATGGGGTTGTTGATGCTCCTAAAGTTAAAGAGCCCGCTTTCAATCTCTCCAATGCTATCTATGAAGCAAAACAACAAGAAGCTGGCAATGCTCACAATGCTCCTAAACCTCAATATGTAGATAAGCCTAAGAAGTCATTTCGAAAGCGAGTCTATACCAAGTTGGTAGAACCTTACGATGTGATCCTTAAGACTTTGGTTGACAATGGATATCTTACGCTTCCTGATAAACCTGGTAACTGGGATCCGATAAATAAGCCTGATTGGTGGAGAGAGGATCATTACTACCATTATCACAAAAACAAGGGACATCCAATAGACAATTGTTTTAGGCTTAAGGATGATATTCAGGATCTTATTGAGAATGGCACAATCTCCACTGATGGCTTAACTAAAAATTCTAATCACACAGCTTTGAAAGATCCTCTACCTAAGCATGATAAGGGGGAAACCTCTCAAACACATCAGAAGAATCATGATGCAAAGATCAATTACACGTATCCTTCTAATACGCTTGTGATTAACATGGTAGAGCCCATTGAGAGTGTTCTAATGATGAGGTCTCAAGATGATAATAACACCAATCATGGTAAGCCAAAGTTATTCTTGCAAACACATGGAAGTTCATCTTCCCGAAGTGAGACACTGAATGCTGTTATTAGGGGGCAAGCCAAGATTGTCCTTAAAACTGTGCAAGATCCCAAGCAAGCTTTTCCTTCCAAACAAGTGGCTCCTTCAGCCACCCCTAGCTATGATCTTGTCCAACATTTGCAAAAGACACCAGCACAGATATCTATCCTTGAGTTGCTTCGGTTATCCTCTTCGCATAGAGAGATTCTTGATGAGGCTCTACGTACAACACATGTTCCCAATGACATTGATCCAGATCAATTTCAGGCTATGGTCAACCACATTTCATCTTCGCTATCTCTCTCCTTTTCTGCAGAAGATGACATATCTATTGCTCACCCACATAATCTAGCTTTACACATTGAAGTTCTAGTCTACAATACCCGAGTCCACCGAGTCCTGATAGACAATGGTGCAGGGTTAAATATTGTTTCTTTCAATGTCATACAACAATTGGGTTTGTCAGAATTGGCTGTGGATTCCAAGAAGAAGATTACTATAAAAGCTTATGATGAAGTGGAAAGATCTTCCAAAGGTCTTGTCACGCTGCCTGTCTGAGTGGGCCCTATCACGAAAGATATTAGCTTCCAAGTATTGGACATCCCACTCGCATATAACATTCTTTTGGGTCATCCTTGGATCCATGACATGCATGCTATTCCTTCCACTTATCATCAGTGCGTCAAATTTCCATACAATGGCACTGAGGTTGTGATTCTTGGAGACCATACTATTGCTATTAATGCTCTTGCTGCTGCTGAAAAATTTGTTCCTCACAATGAACCTTCTATTCATCCTAGTACGTCTCTAGTTGCTGCTGAGAAAACACTTAAGATGATGAGCCTTGGTATGGGTGAATATACGCTGGATTCCTTTGCTTCTATACCTGTTTCTCCTAGGTCATATGGGAGACCTTCTGATTAGATGAAGCCTTCCACTTCTACTATGGTGATCTTTGATAATTTTGTTCCTTCATCCATTCCTTTAGAAGCAGAAAGAGAAGAACAATCTATTCAAGAGTGGATCTATAGAGAGGATTCTAGAAATACTCCCATGCTCAGTAATTTAGACACAGATACAAATGAGTCACCACTACACACTATGGCTCAAATGGGATTTGATCTTCCTTCTACTTCACTCCTTTGGGGAGAAGAATGTATATCTACTGATGATATGGCTGAGGCCTCTATGTCTAGAACCTATGTGCCTAAAGAATCATTGCACTATGATAGACAATGTCACAACATTGCACGACTGCTACAAAGAGGTGATCTCTCACATAATGAAATGAGTATCTCTACTTCTCGGCATCTTAAGCCTCTTCCAGAAGATCCTCCCATGACAGATATGGATGTTGATGTGGTTCATACCTCTCGTAACCCACCTGACGTGGTTGATGGGTCTTGTGTGGGGTCTGATGAGTTTATTCCTCGTATTGCCTTAGTGGACCACGCTGGTTCTTCTATGACAAGTCTAGATCTAGCTACTTTTGGAGCTTACCCTATAGGCTCAACCTCTCATGTCACCAAAGAAGACATCCTTCACATAAATACTATTGAACCAATCACTTCATTTCATCTCACATCAACACCTGTTACTTCTTCCACCAAAGAATTAGCAACCAAAAAGATTGAATCAGCAATCACACATCACGGTCATCAAGTCAAAAGAAAAGAGCAATGGTCGGATGGCGAAAACCACATTGTGGTGGTATCCAAACCTAAGAAAAGTAAAAATAAAAATATGCTCAAAAATACTGATTATCAAATAAAAGATGACAAGTTGATTCTCTACAAAAAAATGATGCACTACCTCAAGCATGATCTCATATCTATTATACTTCAGCCCATTCCTAGAGCTAAGAAAAAAGTTGGTAATGCCTTGGTTACTTCAACATCCATCTTACAAATGAAAAAGCATAAATTTCGCTTCAAGTTCCTAGTGGATGAATTACACTATCCTGCTCACAAATCTTACAATCCTACCATCTTTTCATGTCTTCCACCTCATATTCCTCCTAGCAATCCACCACGCCATTCCTTCTACCATCCCTTACACTTTTCCTTTGTCTCTGGTGACTTGTATAGGAAGGGTCTAGACGGAACTCTCCTTAAGTGTCTAGAAATAGAGGAGTTAGAAAAAGTGCTAGCTGAAATCCACGATGGCATATGTGGATCACATTCTAACGATCCTCCACTAGCTCAGACATTGCTTAGGGCTGGTTATTATTGGTCGAACTGGTTGAGACCTCCTATTGTCATAGTTGCAGCATTTGGACCTGGGGCCTATCAGTTCTCTACATCAGAGGAAGCAGATTCTTGATGCCCATCTCTGTCTGGGGCATCCTTTGTACATATTTTATGATCCTGAAAAAACTCCAAAAAAATTCATATATGATGCTGTAAAAATCCTAAAAAGCATAAAAAGTACTGAAAAAATGAGCATCCTAGTGAAAACCTAGCAATAGGCACTTTGATGTCTCACCAAAAAAAATCAAAAAAATTCAAAAAATTGAAAAAATTGAAAAAATTGAAAAAGTGCCTTGGTGAAAACCTGGAAATAGGCGCCTTGGTAGCAAAAATACAAAAAAAATTATAAAAAGTCCTGAAAAAATTGCAAAAAAATCTATCAAGTGGTGAAAACTCGGAAACAGGCGCTGCTTGAGACCCTCTGCACCTATGTCTATTAGTCTTGCGTGGTGCTCTTTCACTCCACTTCTCGCTTTGCCTCTCCTAGCCTGGAATTGACTCTTGTCTTAGTCTAGGGGGCATCCATTGTTTTAAGCTTATCTTGGGTCTCTTTGTGCGTCTGGATTTCTTAGGCACCTCGCAAACAGTGTTTTTCAACATCACCCCAATTGTATTTTTCAACACTACCCTAGCGTCGAGTGTTTCTTAACACTTATCAGATGTCCTACCCTACAGTCTAGTATGATATGATATTTCTCACTGGCAGATGCGATACTCAAAGTTTGACTCTATGACCTACACACACGCACTTGACTTGCTGAGATTTGTTTGACTTTATTTCTTTGTGTGCTGTCTATGATGATTTCTTTGCTGAGTGTTCTCCCCCTATGATCATTTTCGATGATGCATAGCTAGAAGACTGAGGGAATGAGAACATGTTTTATTTCTTTTTCTGCTTGTGGGTATATTTTGTTGGTCCTAACTGTCATGAGCATTTATGCTGGTCTTACTTGACACTTTGGACCTACAAGGTATTATCCTTGATTGTTTTGCAAGTGCATGCTTATAGACATCTTGACTTTCTTGTGTCTTGATGTGAGCATTATCTTTCTATATCAAACTTAGGTAATCTCACTACACTAGTCATCTTGACCTACATGTCTTTGATGCCTAGGTGGGATTTTCACATTTCTATCTGATAAAGATCATATTCATATCTACATAGTTATGCTAGTGTGTATTGTATGATCTTGCGACGCTACCAATAACGCTCAATGATGAATATTAGATGTCTATTAGCATTGTGACCTTGCAAGTAAACCACTTTTCATGTCGCTTGCATTCTTAGGTTCATGTTAGTTAGTTTTGCATCTTGCATATGGAGAGAGCTCTCCTTTATCTTTCGTGGACTTGTTAATCAACTGCGCTCACCTTTCACTTCTGGTCTTTCATATCACATCATTTTCTCTTCATTTTAGGATCGAAACCAAAATTTGCGTTCATCTTTCTCCTTCTTCCATGCAGTTGGCTGATCTATTGAGGCCTGATCCTTCCATCTTCGCTGGGGCATTCTTCCCTTCTTCATCTCCATCTCTTTCAAACTTCTAGTCTTTCATTCACTTTCGATCTCAAGTTCAAATTCTTCCCCCTCCATGGTGTTTTCAGGTTGAGGGACCGCTTGGTTCGTGCCCCGTGTCCCATGTGTGGGGCATATCTTCACTGCTTGATGGTTATTCTATTCTCTTTCTTTGATTATGATTTCTAGTGATTTGATCCTGCTACTCTTGCTTCTGCTTTCCCTCTACTTGGATTTCACTTTTGATCCCGAGGGGGCAGACACAACATATATTATTGGCTATCTCTTTCCTAAGTGTTCAGTACTGTCGCTACCAGGCTGATCATGCAGGATTTGCTATCTCTCTGCACTTCATTCTTTGGAGTCAGATCGCTATCTCTTGCTTTCTTGGCTGATCTGAGTTGCTTTGTGATCCCAAATCGATCTCACATTTCAACTTCATTCTTTGACTACATGTGTTCCCAGATCGATCACACATTAGTCAAAGAGGGGAAAATCTATACACCTAAAAATGGTCACCTAGACTATTAGCCCCTTGCTAGCATTTTTGCTAAAATCATCAATTGCTTGCTCTTGATCAAATCCTAGCTCTATCATTTATTTGATTATTTTCTATGGGCTAACCATCTTATCCTAAGTCTTTATTTAATTAAAAGGAATATTTCCTCCCCTTTTATTAAATAAAAAGCTCCCACTTTTCCTCTTATCCTAAGTTGCACAAATAAAGCATTATTCTTATTTTATAAAAAAGGGAAAAAACACTTTTTGTCTCATATGGACACAAAAGTCAACTCCTATTTTCTCATTAGAGGATATTTGTGCACATGGATTGCTCCTCTTTCAAGGTCCACCCTTGATTAAATCTTTTGCCTCTTAATCTCCATGGTCCATTCCTTCTCATTTCCTTTAAAAGGAGAACTCTCTTCTTCATTCTAGATCCTCAACTTTTTATGCTAACTTTATGCTGCAGGATTTATAGGTCACTTTGGAGCTTTTGAAGATTTGGAGCATTCTTAGCATCTACATCTCATTCTTGCATTCTTAGCTTAGCTTCATATTTATGCTTTCTTAGATTAGCTTCATTGCTATGCTCTAGATTAGCTCACATAGATTAATTAGCTTGGGTTGTAACACTTGCATATTTCCTTTCATAGCTTAGCTTGCATTTCCATTTCTAGCATAGCATTGCATTGCATTTTCATTCTTGATTCTTGAGGATATTGGCATTCTTGCCCTTATCTTTATTAATCTCCCATTGCATGGTTTACTAGCAAGGTTATTGGCTTAATAGCTCTAGATGAGAGCATTCTTAAAAACCCTTGCACTCCATGCCTAAGGAGCTATGGATCGATTTGTGAGGGCTCATTCTTGAATTTCCTTGCATGTAATGATCCATAGAAGTGTGACACATTTATAGCACACAATTATGATTTAGGACTCCTAGGAAGTCTGCATGACCCCTATGGACACATTGGAATACTCAAGTGTGTCTTATGGGGTCCTACAACCCCTTCGGACACACTTGAGCTTTCAAATGTGTAAGAAGGGGTCATGGGGACTTCCTAGGAGTCCTAGTATGCCTTATCACATTTTAGGACCCCTAGGAAGTGCCCATGACCCCTATGGACACATTGGAATGCTCAACTATGTCTTAAGGGGTCTTACGACCCCTTCAGACACACTTGAGCATTCAAATGTGTCAAAAGGGGTCATGGGGACTTCCTAGGGGTCCTAGTATGCCTTATCACATGTTAGGACCCCTAAGAAGTCTGCATGACCCCTATGGACACATTAGACACATCAAGTGTGTCTTAAGGGGTCCTATGACCCCTTCGAACACACTTGAGCATTCAAATGTATCAAAAGGGGTCATGGGGACTTCCTAGGGGTTCTAGTATGCCTTATCACGCGTTAGGACCCCTAAGAAGTCTGCATGATCCCTATGGACACATTAGAATGCTAAAGTGTGTCTTAAGGGGTCCTACAACCCCTTCGGACACACTTGAGTGTTCAAATGTGTTAAAAGGGGTCATGGGGACTTCCTAGGGGTCCTAGTATGCCTTATCACACGTTAGGACCCCTAGGAAGTTTGCATGACCCCTATGGACACATTGGAATGCTCAAGTGTGTCTTAAGGGGTCCTATGACCCCTTCAGACACACTTGAGCATTCAAATGTGTCAAAAGGGGTCATGGGGACTTCGTAGGGGTCCTAGTACACCTTATCACATGTTAGGACCCCTAGGAAGTCTGCATGACCCTTGTAGACACATTGGAATGCTCAAGTGTGTCTTAAGGGGTCCTATGACCCCTTCAGACACACTTGAGTGTTCAAATGTGTTAAAATTGGTCATGGGGACTTCCTAGGGGTCCTAGTATGCCTTATCACGTGTTAGGACCCCTAGGAAGTCCACACGACCCCTATGGACACATTAGACACATCAAGTGTTTCTTAAGGGGTCCTACAACCCCTTCGGACACACTTGAGTATTCAAATGTGTCAAAAGGGGTCATGGGGACTTCCTAGGGGTCCTAGTATGCCTTATGACGCGTTAGGACCCCTAGGAAGTCCGCATGACCCCTATGGACATATTGGAATGCTCAAGTGTGTCTTAAGGGGTCCTATGACCCCTTTGGATACACTTGAGCATTCAAATGTGTCAGAAGGGGTCATGGGGACTTCCTAGGGGTCCTAGTATGCCTTATCACGCGTTAGGACCCCTAGGAAGTCCCCATGACCCCTATGGACACATTGGAATGCTCAAGTGTGTCTTAATGGGTCCTACGACCCCTTTGAACACACTTGAGTGTTCAAATGTGTCAGAAGGGGTCATGGGGACTTATTCAATATAGTAAAAGCACCGACATTAGAAGGAGTCTATAGAAAAATCTTGTGCTAGATACTTTCAAGAGGACTTGAGTTGAAACTGTCTGTCATCAAATCAACTGTGTAGGTATTTTTTCGAATACATTATATATATATAATACATTATATACATTAGTATATATATTATATACATTAATATATAGTACATTATATATATTATATACATTAGTATATAATACATTAATATATATATATATATATATATATATATATATATATATATATATTAATGTATTATATACTAATGTATATAATATATATAATGTACTATATATTAATGTATATAATATATATACTATATATATATATATATATATATATATATATATATATATATATATATATATATATATATATATATTAATACATATAATACATTAGTATATATAATCTATACATTATATACATATATATTAAATACCCCATTATATATATGTGTATATATATATATATATATATATATATATATATATATATATATATATATATATATATATATATATATATATATATATATTAATACATATAATACATTAGTATATATAATCTATACATTATATACATATATATTATATACCCCATTTTATATGTAAAAGTTTAATTTTTTCATTTGCTCCCGCCCTTTTTTTCATCTGCCTAGAAATATCAGGTACCCGATTTGGACTGGTCATATTTGACCAAAATATTCCCTATCCCCACAGACCAGAGAAGCACAAGATTTCAAACTTTTTCACGGGTTGTAGGAAAAAAAACATGATTTGGGGCCCATTTTTTGTTTTTTGTCAACTTGTGGTCTCACCATGGGAAGCAACAGTCATCAAAAGGCTAAACGGAAGAGGAAGGTAACGAATGAAAAAATTCAAGCATATAGGGAAAAAGATAGGGAAAATCACTAAAGAAGGAGAGAAGGTATGTTAAACATTAATCAAGGTGACCCCGTAAATGTAGTTGCAAGTGAAGAGGATGTTGAATTTGAAAATAATATGGAAATTAATTTTGTGAATGAAAACGTAGATTTGGGGAATGACAATGAATGGAATGAAGATGAAAATGTACAGATGGAGATTGAAATGTAGACTTGGGGAATGAAAATGTTGCACAAGAACCACACAAACATTACACATCTCCAAATTATATGCGAAATGAAGTCCCTTGCAATAAAGATAATCAATCTTCAAAATTGGGGCTTTCAAGAACACCTAAATGGTTAATTGAAATTGAGGAGAACATTATGAATAATTGGGAAGGAAAGAGGTCACATAGAACCATTAGGGTGTGGGCTTCAAGACTTTATGATCAATTTTTTGGAAACAAGACATTGGTTGAGCAATGTCAATTTTTTGTGCAGTTGTTAAAGATGCAAAAGATGAGACTTGTGCTTGTGAAATTGAAGATTCGTGTGAACAAGAAAATGGGGAGAAATGTCATTGTTGTGAAGAATCTTTTCAGTGCTCTCAATAGCATTGGGAAGACTACTAGAGAAAAAGACAAGAGAGTTTCTCGAAGGGTTATTACAACCTCCTTAGTAAGTCATCAGTTGAGAAAGGCTCGTTTGATGAGACAAACTTGTGTTGACTTTAATATAGACCGTAAAACTTTGGGTAGAGCACTTGCAAGAAGAGAAAGACTTGATGATCTGCTTCAAATTGATACATGGGCTTATGGTGGGAGACTTCTACGTTTCGATAAGAAGCTAACAAATTTTGTCAAGGATGAAATTCAAGAATTTTGGGATGCTAACTCAAGAGTGTCACCAAATGTAAAGGATGTCTTGAAGTTAAGAGTTGGCAATCGAGACCGCACTCCAAATCCTAAACATTATGTGGAGGTAAGTCAAATAATGTTGTATACATTTTTTTGTGAGACACATCTAACATTGAAAATATCACAAAGGTCTTTTGAATCTGTGAAGCCATTTTATTGTGTACCCCTTAAGATTTGGAATACATGTTGCAAATATCATGTTGAGTTTTCAATGCATCATGAATTATTACGGTCCATTCATTCTACTTTGCATACTAATAAAATGCTAGAGGATTGTGGTGCAAGTGGTCTTCCCAAATCATCAAGAGACTTTCTAGATCAATTTTTATGTCATAGAGATGATGGTTGTTTATTTTATAAAAACAATTGCTTAAATGCCAAGTGCTCAAAATGTGGTGGCTTGTCCAAGTTTAGAACATGTTTTCATGAGGGTTTGGAACACAATTTTGAAAAGACACTCGTCCAAAAAAAGGTATATGAAACAGTGAAATATACATTGAAGAGTGGAGGTGAAGGCTCTAGATGTGAGTTAGTTGCAAAAGAATACAATGTTGTTGATTTTATCTCGGATTTCAAGACAAATCTTTTTTACAAGTATGCAAGGCATAGTCACAAGTCTCAATGGTTGGATCAACAATTCAGGATGTGTAAGGACACTTTCCCCATTGGAACTATTATATCCATTGTAGACTTTGCAGAGAACTATACATTGCAGCCCCAAAATGAGACTCAAGCTCAATATTACAATTCCATTCAGGTTGCTATTTTTGTACACATCACATATAGACATTCCCCTGATAGCACAAAAGATGAGCGGAAGATAATTAGAGAGTACCATTTTTATATGAGCGACGACAAGTCTCACTCTCGTGAGTTTTTTCAACATTATTTCCAAAACTATTTTTACTTCTTGCAGGAAAATGGTATTGCTATGGATAGGCATCTCATTTGGTCAGATAATTGCACCAGTCAATTTAAGAATGCCAAAATGTTTTATTTGTTGTGTAGAATGCATGTGGAGAGAGGTGTACCTCATATTTGGAGTTTTTTTGAGTCAGGGCATGGGAAAGGGGAGCATGATGGAGCAGGTGCATGTGTGAAGAGAGCTCTAGTTAAGGAGCAATTAAGGATTTTAGGTGTTTTACTTCTTGATGCTCATTCTATTGTTGATTGGTGTACTTTAGCATTGTCACAGGGGGGACTCTTGATTCTATAGTATGTAGATTCTTTTGGTTGGTTGAGGAGGGAACTATAGGAGATAGATTGGATTGTCAAATAGTGAAAGACTCTTCAAAAATGCATTCATTCCGAAGCTCCAATAGTAGTACATGGACCATTTGGACACAAGAGTTGGCTTGTTTTTTCCCCGTGTGTTTTCAGTATGATTGGGATCATTGTGAGTCAAGTGAGTGGGTGGATACATGGGTTCCACAGTATCTAACTCCTTTATCTTTGACACTCTCTATAAGAAATGATGACATGGACACTTCAGTTGAGTATGACCATCTTTCAGATCTTCTGAAGCTAGGAGATGTTTTTGCATTGGTTGCACCATAGGGGAATGATAAGAGGTCAGATTATTGGTTAGCACGTTGTGTATGAGGTAAACAAAAGCTTGTACAACCGATGACAGATGGTGATGGGTTCACATATCATACTGGCTCAATTGTTGTTGCGGGAACATGGCTGTGAAGATACATGATTAGAAAGAATGGAATTCCCACATTTGAAGACTATGAGAAGCACAAAACTATTCTCATGTATTCACACCTTGTTATAGTAACAAATGTCAAGTTGTCAAAGCATCAAGGAAGACTAAAGACAAAAGAACTTTGGACTATTAGTACTGCTGATCATGAAGCACTATTGGAGACCTTGAAGCAAAGAGATGACCCTTCAAGAACACTTGACTAGGTAATAAGTTAACTTATTACATTGTTTTCTAAGTTCATTAAGCTTAATTTCAATACATTAATTTCACCTTTCTTAGATTGTATTTTGAGTCAATAAACTTGGTTTTGTATGTGGATTGTAACTTGTGCAGGAGCACCTATGAAGACACCTACGGTCACCGTGGATCCAATCAAAGATAGAAGGACAATAGTATCCTTAATGGTTAATTGAGATCTTTTGAAGCCTATAATGGCAATTTGTAACAATCAATTTGATTTAAAAGTTAAATGTCCTAGAAGTCTTGATAAGGACTTATGACCAAAATCATGTATGGGTGGCCAATAGTGCCAACAAGGGATCTTACAGGTCATTTACTTATGTCATTTGCATGGTTTGAATTCTTACATGTTTGATTGTTGTTTCTAATGCTTTAAGGATATTATTTTTTATCATTTCAAACAATCTATAGAAGTTAAACCTCAAACATAATAAGCACCATGAACAGGGTATTCCAGAGTAAAGAAAAACAAATGTCCTAATATTCAGTCTTTGTTATTGGGTTTTGGGAGGGGTGGCATAAAATTAAAAATAATTGAATTTTAGTAGAGTGTTAACTAGCTTAATCATGATTAGTTTCACAGTTCAAATTTCAAACATACCACTAACAGTCATTACAACTGAACTGGGTCAAGAAAAGAAGTGTGCATGCTCTCCCATTTGGGTCTTCTCTTGTTTCAAAATGAAAACCTAATTGTTTCCACTGTAGACAAGGACATGTTCCCAAGGACTACTTACTCAATCTATAAAACACAACTGCTTGCAGGCTGCCCAATGTACCATAATGCATTGTGTGTTTTATGGTCTGCAAGTGACATGCTTTATGAGTTTGCACGGGAGAGTAAAAGGGTTAAATTTTTTGTTACTGAAAATGGTGTGGGCTATAAGTTGGTGGTTCACTTTCATGACATTGTAGACATGAGTGACAACCCCATTCCACCCATGAAGTCACTGGAACACTCACGAGCACGCTCGACCCAAGTGACCCCAAGGTGCACTAAGCACGATTGGGAAACAATCTTTCGAGGCTCATATCTTGGACCTCATGAGAGGTATCAAAAAACCATCAAGGGCTACGAGATGGTGTTTCTGAGGTTTATAATAACCTCTCTTTGTTTTGCGCAATTCAACTTCATTTGCATTTGGCAAGGTGATCTCAGTCGATGCCAAAACTTGCAGTGAGGGTCAATTGAACGTAGCTCAATAGTGTATCTTTCAAACCATCTGTCCTAGGATCAAACCATTTTCTCTATTAGCTCCGGTTGGCCAGGTAAACACCAGTGAAAACCCCATTCTACCCATGGATTCACTGGAACGCTCACGACCATGCTCGACCCAAGTGACCCCAAGGTGCACTAAGCACGATTGGGAAGCGATCTTCTGAGGCTCGTATCTTAGACCTCATGAGAGATATTAACAAACCATCAGGGGCTAAAGGATCTTGATTCTAAGTTCTACAATAACCTCTCTCAGTTTTGGGTGATTTGACTTTGTTTGCATTTGGTAAGGCGATCTCAATCGATGTCAAAACTTGCAGTGAGGGTCAGTTGAAAGTAGCTCAGCAGTGTATCTTTCAAACCATCCATCCTGGCATTGAACCATCTATTCCATCAGCTCTAGTTGATTGGGTAAATGCTAGTGATAACCCCATTCTTCCCATGGAGTCATTGGAATGCTCACGACCACGCTCAACCCAAGTGACCCCAAGGTGCACTAAGCATGATTGGGTAGCAATCTTCCAAGGCTCGTATCTCAGACCTTGTGAGAGGTATTGACAAACCATCAAGGGCTACATGATCATGTTTCCAAGGTCTACAATAACCTCTCTTAGTTTTGGGCAATTCAACTTCGTTTGCATTTGGCAAGGCGATCTCAGTTGATGCCAAAACTTGCAGTGAGGGTTAGTTGAAAGTAGCTCAGCAGTGTATCTTTCAAACCATTTTTCCTGGGATCAAACTGTCTGCTCCATCAGCTCTAGTTGGTTGGGTAAACACTAATGACAACTCTGATCTGCCCACGGAGTCATTGGAACACTCGTGACCATGCTCGACCCAAGTGACCCCAAGGTGCACTAAGCATGATTGGGCAGCGATCTTCTGAGGCTCATATCTCAGACCTCATGAGAGGTATCAACAAACTGTTAGGGGCTACGGGTTCATGATTCTAATTTCTACAATAACCTCTCTTAGTTTTGGGCAATTTGACTTCATTTGCATTTGGCAAGTCAATCTCAATCGATGCCAAAACTTGCAGTGAGGGTCAGTTGAAAGTAGCTCAATAGTGTATCTTTTAAACCATCTGTCCTGGGATTGAACTGCCTACTCCATCCACTCTGGTTGGCCAGGTAAATTCCTATGACAACCTCGTTCCACCCATGGAGTCACTGGAATGCTCACGACCACGCTCAACCCAAGTGACCCCAAGGTGCACTAAGCACGATTAGGTAGTGATCTTCTGAGGCTTGTGGCTTGGACCTCGTGAGACGTATCAACAAACTATTATAGGCTATGAGATTGTGTATCTGAGTTCTACAATAACCTCTCTCGATTTTGGGCGATTCGAATTTTTTTGCATTTGGCAAGGCAATCTCAATCGATGCCAAAACTTGCAGTGAGGGTCAGTTGAAAGTAGCTCGGTAGTGTATCTTTCGAACCACCTATCCTGGCATCAAACCATTTTGTCCATCAGCTCTGGTTGGTCGGGTAAACACCAGTGACAACCCCATTCTGCCCACGGAGTCACTGGAATGCTCGCGACCACGCTCGACCCAAGTGACCCCAAGGTGCACTAAGCACAATTGGGCAGCGATCTTCTGAGGCTCGTACCTTGGACCTCATGAGAGGTATCAACAAACTATTAGGGGCTACAAGATTGTGTTTTTGAGGTCTACAATAACCTCTCTTAGTTTTGGGTGATTTGACTTTGTTTGCATTTGGCAAGGCAATCTCAGTCGATGCCAAAACTTGCAGTGAGGATCAGTTGAAAATAGCTCAGCAGTGTATCTTTCAAACCATCTGTCCTAGCATCGAACCATCTACTCCATCAGCTTTGGTTGGTTAGGAAAATGTCAGTGACAAACTCGTTCCACCCACAAAGTCACTAGAACGCTCGCGACCACGCTCAACCCAAGTGACCCCAAGGTGCACTAAGCACAATTGGGCAGCGATCTTCTGAGGCTCGTATCTTAGACCTCATGAGAGGTATCAACAAACTATCAAGGGATACAAGATCATGTTTCTGAGGTCTACAATAACCTCTCTCAGTTTTGGGCGATTCAACTTTGTTTGTATTTGGCAAGGTGATCTCAGTCGATGCCAAAACTTGTAGTGAGGGTCAGTTGAAAGTAGCTTAGCAATGTATCTTTCAAACCATCCATCCTGGCATCGAATCGTCTGCTCCATCAGCTCCATTTGGCTGGGTAAATGCCACTGACAACCCCATTTCACCCATAGAGTCACTGGAATGCTCGCGACCACGCTCGACCCAAGTGACCCCAAGGTGCACTAAGCACGATTGGGCAGCGATCTTCTGAGAATTGTATCTTGGACCTTGTGAGAGGTATCAACAAACCTTTAGGGGCTACAGGATCATGTTTTCAAGGTCTACAATAACCTCTCTCAGTTTTGGGCAATTCGACTTCGTTTACATTTGGTAAGGTGATCTCAGTCGATGCCAAAACTTGCAGTGAGGGTCAGTTGAAAGTAGCTCAGCAGTGTATCTTTCAAACCGTCCATCCTGGCATTGAACCATCTCCTCCATCGGCTCCAATTGGTCTGGTAAATTCCACTAACAACCCCATTCCACCCATGGAGTCACTGGAACACTCGTGACCATGCTCGACCCAAGTGACCCCAAGGTGCACTAAGCACGATTGGGTAACAATCTTCTGAGGCTCTTATCTAGGACCTCGTGAGAGGTATTGACAAACCATTAGGGGATATGAGATCATGTTTTCGAGGTCTACAATAACCTCTCTTAGTTTTGGGCGATTTGACTTCATTTGCATTTGGCAAGGCGATCTTAGTCAATGCCAAAACTTGCAGTGAGGGTCAGTTGAAAGTAGCTCAACAGTGTATCTTTCAAACCATCCATCTTGGCACCGAACCATCTACTCCATCAGCTTCAGTTGGTTAGGTAAACACCACTGACAACCCTATTCCACCCACGGAGTCACTAAAATGCTCGCGACCACGCTCGACCCAAGTGACCTAACAACACAAGTGCTACATTTCTCTATGAATTTAGTAAACCCCAATATGATGAGTTATACACATAGTGAGTATATACATAGTATTGAAACAATGTAGTACTAAGTGGCTCAAGTGAGTATATATAATGGTATGAAACATAAGAACATAGGAAATCTATAGAAGTTAAACCTCAAACCTAATAAGCTCCATGAACAGGGTATTCCAAAGTAAAGAAAAATAAATGTAACTTCAACAAGATATAATTTAAATCATAATGATAATCATAGTCAAGATATAACTTCACCATCCAATTTCATAAACATGTATACAAAAGATGACAAAAATATAACATAAAAATGAACATGTTCTATATATAGAAAGTATCAAATATATCAAAAGTATCTCCATATACAAATATGGCACATGCCATTTCAAAATTTCTATAAAATCAATGTTTCAAGGTGTACAATGTGGCATATATGCCATCTCAAAATGTGCCAAGTGGCATCTCTAAATGACCACAAAACTAAAACTACATCCTATGTCGTAGGGGGATCATCAAAATGTAGCCTCTTTGAAGAAGTGTTTGGCTCTGATTGATCCTGCATAAAAAATGAGTTCAAACCCAAGCTAGATTGCTTACTTTATATGATTTGTACACACACACACACACACACACACATATATATATATATATAATTCATAATTCAAACAGTAATTTAATTAAAATTATAAATGAATACAAATATATGTACCTGGTCTCTCTCGGTCGCTACCAAGATCAAGTGTCCTTGCATAAGTCCTTGGTAGCTAAGGGTCCATGCCAACAATACCAAATCTAACCTATAAATATATATTTGCAATAATGAGATTAGTAGAGTGGTGCAACATAGAGTAATAAATCTACAAAATAGGATGATTTGAACTAAAATTAAAACTTACATCTGGTGATCCCTCCTTTGGAATAGTGGGTTGGGTCAACAAAGATACGAAAGATTCTCGTGGGCCCTCCCTCACACTAGGAGTAACCTATGAGAGTAAAAAGATTGTCAATTATATATAAATTTACTTCATCATAACAACCCTAGTTACAAAATACAAATAACAATATGTAAAATTCTACGTACAATCAGGCTATCACTCCGAATCGAGATGTCTGTCAGCCTAGGCTCCTGAACCCATGTCAGGACATCATCAATAGCCACACCCTATACAATAAATTCAAGTAAAATATTTATTACTACACACAAGTTGCATACATATGAATGCATAATTAATCTTAAACAATTAATTACCTTTCCTTTGTTGACACCTGATGAAGGAACCCCCTTGTGCCCCCCACTGACATCGGTTGTAGCCTGCAAGAGTACAATAAGATGACAATATATTAGTAAATGTATGAATTTTATTGCTCTAATTGATAGAGATTTAAGCATGTACACAAAATGATATAAAAAAAACTAATGGGTACATAATTTATAATATACCATATAGGCATCAAGGCCAAATGAAATGGCCAAAACTATGGACTCATCCACCTGTCTCAACTCCTCCTGTGTCATCAACTGGACATAAATGGAAAAAATATATATACATAAGTGCATGCAATCATTAAAACTAATCTAAATAAATAAATTAAATAAGTCATGTGACAAATTTATTTATAATGTTTACTCTTACCATATCAATGTGAGTCCATGGCTTTGCGTACACCTCCTGAGCACTCTCATGAGATGTAGATGATCCATGAGGTGTTGCAACCTCTGCAGCTATGTCTCCTACATCCTCCTCATCAATAACATACTGACATATATCAACATCAGTAAGCAGTTCGAGGCACATATTCTTGCATATAATGCAAATATGGGGCTCACATACATGTGAACTCTAGCGAGATGTCGATGTGCCAGCATCATCCACACCAGGAGGCAACACTAACCTGGTCTACGTGATCAACTAATCACTCAGCAATTGAATGACCCTAATAGTCTGCAAGGCAGCCTTTGCAATGATATCAGGATGTTGCACTCAAGGAGGGGGTGCGACATTAGTGGGGGGGACAAAGGTAGTGGCCTTTTGCACTGGGCAAATGGCCTAGTCTGAGGAGTTCCTCTGCCTACGCCCATGTTGGGCCTCATACTCCAATAATTAACATTGTGACCAAGCACAAACTTAGCATACAATTTTTTTATGAAATATAAAGGGAGCTCCAAATTGTTATGGGGTGGTTTATCAAAAACCATCCACTAGCGATCCCAAAAGTGTGTGCGCATTGCTTCATTTGTGCACCATTTTATTGATAATTTGGGCTTTTTGGGGTCAACTTGTAATCCGGTTTTAGGATTCACAAAAAGGGAGGCTATATCTTCCTTACTTATATTAAGGGCCGCAATCCCATCATGGTCAAGCCCATCATCAAATTGGGCGTGCATATCATCACACCAATGAAGAGCAACATTATGTTGTCGCATGAGTGTGTCAATATTTTCAACAATAGTATTTAATGTGGCAAGCATGGGACCTAATGTAGGTATATTCTAATATGTGTTTTGGAAACCTCGTATTGTGTTCAAATTATCTTATATCAAATCTTCTAAAGATCGAGGGTTTTGAGATGGGGGATTGTTTTGGGGATCGTTATTTGGTGTGGGAGGGTTATCTTCTTCATTATTGTCAGCCATGCCTGATTAAAGAAAAAATAAATCTAAATTTCAATTTGATTTCATATATTATTACAAAAATAAATACAAAACCCCATTTCAACCAAAAAAACTACATTTAGCATCAAAATGAAATAAAATAATCAAAATATACAAAGAATTTACTTATCGTATATATTGCGGAGATTGAATTTATTGTTGCAAAAATTAGATACCCGAAAATATCATGTATATGATATTTGCAGCCGTTTTCCAAACCCAAAACGTGAGAAATGAGGAAAACGGCTTGCGGGTTTTGATTTATGCCACAGGTTTCGAGTACCCGATATAATATCGGATACTCGATATGTTTTCGGGTACCCGATTAAGCCTATGCTTTGGTGTTAGGTTTGCCCAGGTGTACTGACACCCAGGCCTACTAAAAAGTCAACAAGCATTTTCATGCGCTTTTGGACGAGTGAAAAGTGAATCTTTTTCACATCGCCACTTTTTGGCCCCTCATGATCTTGCACATACCCCCCTACCTAGATAGAAGGCAACAGGTTGAATCATTTAGACAAGCAAGGTGAATAATCTCATATTCATTCTTGTCTGCAACTGGTGAACAATGACTATGTTGAAGCGTGTAGCTAAATTAGAGGCCCATATTTATTTCATACACTTGGGAGAAGGAAATCATGGAAAAAATACAAAAATTATTAGTGGAAAAGCCTACGTCTATAAGTTATGGATGAGGACATTTATTCAACTAGGAGAAAATGATGAGTCAAAATTTTTTCTATTTTCTTTGTTTATTTTAATCCATATTTTATCCTTCCTCTTTAAATTCCATAATAATTTTATAAAATAAAATGTTGATTAATATGGGTCAAGAATGAAAATGCCTTAGAGATTAATCACTTAAGAGGTATTAATGATAGCAATTGGAATTGAAATTAATCTTCTGAAGTTGTGGACAAAAGTGATGGAGGTTATAGTGGCCAAGATATTCTCCCTTATTGTTATTAGCATTAAATATCTTGATAGCATATTGTTTTATAATCCTAATTTGTATCTTAAGAAAGATTCATTGTAGGCCACTTCACTCTTTCTTATTTTAGTTGATGTATTCTTGGTCCCAAATTGCAAATCATATTCGTCTAGTTTGATATATTTTCTTTCGATGAAAAACATTATATTTATTGTCTGATTTTGCATTTAAAAGATAATTTATATGAAATAAAATTATTCCATAAAGGTATTTTTTTGTTTTACATCTAACCATGGGAATTCTCTAAGTGCTTTCTTCATTCAGGTGACTAGGAGGCAAGGTCCACTCCTTAGCCACTAATTGATTGTGTCTTGTTTTTCTTATTAGCAAGGTATGGTTTTTGAATGAATAATTAATTTGATAAATTTTATGAAGTGTTGATTTGAATTCTTGGTGTGGTAAGTTGTGAAGAGAAGATTGCATGTTCATAGTTAAAGAGTGTTTATTTAAAGTTATAATTACGTTCACATAGATCTTGTCATCGGGGCTATTACAGTTCATATCACTAGAATTGTTAGATTGAAGTTTGTATATTATAATTTTCTATATTTTTATTTCTTAGGCTTGGAATAACATTTAAAGTATGTTAGTAATCTGGGAGTGTTGATCTAAAGAAGAATTTAAAAGGATAAAGTAACTTACAAGATATTTCATTAGTATAAATTTTCATTCTAAAGTTAATGGTACATTTCCATCTTCAACGTTTAAGCATATAGTTGTTACACCTTTTTAAAACTTATGTCTCCTAGATTAACACATGAAATAAATTGAATTTCTCCACCAAAATCTCAAAATTTGTATCTATAGTTTTGTCCCAACAAGTGGAATCTCATTGAGATGGGACCATAAACCCTTGGATTAAACAAATTTGGTCATACCCCATTTCTAGGTGTATAATTAAGGGGTGTGAAGTTTTCAACAAAATCCTCCATTGGAATTAGATTTTAGATTAGGTAAGGGCTAAGACAAGAGGGCTAAGACAAGATGGAATTTGAAAGAGGATGATTCTTACTCCTCATAGAAAGATAAAATAACTTCTATGCAATTGTATAAGTTGAGATCACATTTTAGTTTATGCAAGATTCCAACAAAATAGATGGAAGATCTTGATAGAGCATTGAACTAGCTTCAAACGATATCCGATTTTCAAAAAATGAAGTTCAAATGCACAAGTTACGAACCTAAAAGCATAAAATAGAAGAAGTGACCTCACAAGCCTAGTATGAAATATGTGAAGAATCTAACATAATGACCACCACTACTAGATTGACACCAAAAATAGCTTTTCAAGGATATCTTGTTTGTGCAATTTTGAGTTTGTATGCTCAAGTTATGGAAACAAGACTAGAGGTAGGTCAAAATGCATTTTGAATGCTTGAGGAGGGTGTTGATGTGGCATCTATCATGCAAATATTAGTAGAATATCCCTAAAATATCCCCTTCATCGGGAAAAAGATGCCCTTCACCAAAAAAATTCCAGAATCATCCAAAAAGTTGTAGGTTGCTAAAATATTCTTGAAATTCAAATATTGGCAAAGGAATGTTCTCCAGCAATATGCGTTGATGTTACTTGGTACAACATACACAATTTGGTACAAACTACTACACAAAAAATTCACTATAATTATTTTTCTCTCCTTCATGTTTTTCCAATATGTTGATAACTGTGTATGTACTAACTGTGCAACAAGCCTATACAGTTGTATATATAGCCTCATAAATCATTCTAGCCACCAAAAAATATTTGCCTAGTTTTCATGGTGATAAAAAATGATAATTTGATAGGCAATTTAAGGGTTTTTAGGCATCTTGAACATGATGGTGAGATCTTTTTTGTTCCATAATGCTTAGATTTTTTTTTGACCTTAGATTTTGTCTCAATTTAATTACCCTTAGTCAAATTGACCCAAAACTTTAATTTCTCACTTTTTAATGAAACAACAATCA
Source organism: Chamaecyparis obtusa (assembly GCA_027943335.1). Lineage (NCBI taxonomy): Eukaryota > Viridiplantae > Streptophyta > Pinopsida > Cupressales > Cupressaceae > Chamaecyparis > Chamaecyparis obtusa. The sequence goes on from BSBK01001093.1 coordinate 1,412,187, forward strand.
ATCTATAGGTTTTGGGACATTGCAAATGCAATGATGACCTATATTTTAGCCTAATGAGCACACAAAAAATTTCTCAAGGTTAGATCTTTCAAGAATATGGATAAGATCTTAGTAGACTAACCTTTGATAGGAGCTGATGATGATTTCAACCCACAAGCCAATAATCGTTTACAAGCACACCACTTGTCACGAAGAGAAATCAAGCAAGATAATTTTCTCAACACAACTTGAGTATTTTGTATTGATTACACATAAAGAATTGGGATTACAAATGATATTAATTATAACATATAGATAAATTGATTTTATAGAAAACACTAGCTAGGTGATAATAACAAGCTAAGAAGAAGACTAAAGCTCAAGTAGAGCACAACTAGACCCGACTAGCATAAATTAAGCACAACTATAGCTCCACTAAGTGAACTTAAGCTAAGCATGCATGCGCAAACATGCACTCAATTATGCATGAAAGTATGCATGAGCATGTGCATGATTATGACATGCAACATTATGCAAATATGCATGGTGCAACAAACCTATGTATTAGGCAACATATATCTAGATACGTGTCTAGGACAAGTTTCACCTATCAACATTGTTAAAGTGTATTACTAGGTATTATATTCTCTTAAACCAATTATTCAAGTCCTTAGTACCAATCACTAATAGAGATAATAAAGGCACCAAATGTGTAGAGAAGTATCTTCCTCTATGGATTTCAAATTTGAAATGTTAAAGGGGAGACTCATTTTAGGTTGGGTAGGCTAGTCCATAAATATTAATCTAAGTGCATGTTTGTAGCTTAGACAATGTGTCATACAACTAAGCTATATAGTTTAATGTATTGGCTAATTCTCAAGTAATTAACTCTATATTTCCAAGATTTTGAGCCTAACACGCATGATAATCCTAGCCCCTCTTATCTACTACATAGGGAGCCTCATCACATGTTTCAAAAATTGCATATTATCTAACATTGATTGATCCATGAACTTAATAAGAAGCATGTTGTTCTCTAAATTATTATAGTTCATTTTTACTATTGTATAAGAATGTTTCCTTCTATTAATTATTGCAAGGTGAGCTATTAAGTTATTGTAGTTAAAATAATTTTATTATTTGACATGAGATTTTTGTTATATTTTTTTTGCTTTCTATAATCTCTAAATCTTTTCAACCACCTATCACAATAAATTTTGGTTTATCTTAGTATAATTAAGGGGTAGATATTCAATCTTGACGATTGGCTTATAGGTCATTCTTGGTCCTATATTACTTTTTGTTGTTAGTATTTCATGTGTAGTGGATTTGACCCTTGAGGGAGGAATTTGAAAAACTCCTCTATCTAAATTGAGTAATAACTTCTAATGCACCTGTGAAACTTTGAGGCAATTAGTGGAAACCAACCAATAATTATCTAGTAGTTTTAATTCACATTTCTTAAAGTAGTTCCTACATCAACATAAAGTCATGTAATTGAGATCATAACCAAGTAATATTTATCACTATGTATTTGTTGTTGCTATTTTCATGTTGGTCTATTTGTTATTAGTTGGTTGTATTAGCATTAATTAGTTTTACTTGTCAGCTATCTATTAGCATATGGGAAGACTAAGACATGAGTCACAATTGAGATGCAATAGAAGAAGGGAAAATAAAAGAAGATGATACCCAAATGATATGCTTTAAGTGGATATTCTAAAAGTGGCATGCATTGCAAACACAATGACAATTTACCCTTCACTTTCCTTGTGTTGCATTCCCATTCTCCTTTCCAACATCACATAGTTAGATATATATTGGCATATGGTCATTTTTCATTTAATATGCTAAGACATCAACAAATTAGTGATACATGTATATTTAATTTATAATTTAAAATTTGTTGTTTAACAAATGTGTAAGTTCACTATAAAAGAACAAATATTATTGATGGGAAAGCAAATCTACTTTCCATTGACTACAAGGTACATTAATTTGAATAATTAGCTTTCTGTCTAAATAAGGGGTAATTAAAAAAAAACATTAGCTAGTGATTATAGACACAATATTTGCCAATCTACATATCTGCGATCTATGGGAAAACATTATCATATTTTTAACAAATAATTATAGAGTTTTTTCTATGGACATATGTTAGAAATAGGGAATACTGAGAGGGGGGGGGTGAATCAGTATTCTACAAACTTTATCTTTTGCCCAATTATGGATATAACAGATTATCTTTATACATGCATAACATAAGAAGCTAAACAACATGCATAACAATAAAGAACTCATAACACATTATTTGTTCTTGAGGAAACCCTGGCCAAGGGAAAACCCCGGTGGGGATGGTACCCACAAAGATCCACTAATCAAAAGTATCTTGTTAAGGATGTTGACCCTGTTAGGAGTCTATTACAAGCATATAGTGTATAAGTCCTGATTAAGGGACTATAGGCCTTGTTAGAACCCTCAACCTTGTTAGGAGTTGTAGTACAAAATGTGATTACCAGATGAGCCCACTACCCAAACAAGTAATGTACAATATATACTGATTACAAAATAGGTTAAGGTACATAACCTTATACTGCTTTCATCAATACCTCTTTGCTGCTCTTTTACTATCCCTATTTACATATGCTTCATATACTTCGCATCATATCACTGCTTCATTACATTTCATTACTACTTCATAATGCTTCATCTAACTTTACAATTACAATTACATTTATACCAATAGCTTTATCCAAGAGTTAACATCTAGGATGTCATCCCTTTATATTGTTAAGTCATTATTTTGATAAACAAAATAATCCCTTAACTCTTTACTAGTTCTGTCTTCATATTCTGTCCTGTTAGCTTCACACTATCTTCGGTAAAACTGTCATAACTTCTTCCGTACATGTCGTACTGACTTGCACTTTGAGATGGGTGATCAATAGACATCATAGAGTCTATGTTCAAGTGCACAAGCACTGAACTTACTCTAGTCAATGTCGCAAACAAAAACTGTGTCCAGGTTCACTGGTAAAACACTATCTCACACTTAGACAAATTTGCAATGCGCTCTGTTATACTTGCTCTCTGACTTGTGCGATCTTCATGTGGATCATATGTTTCCATAATGACAACATCTATGTAATCAACTCAGCCAAAGTGCCAACAACATATCTAATCACACTCTATAATCAATCATAATTTTATTTTACACGATTATCTACCAATAATATTATAATTTTATTATTTGACATGACATGATAATTTATATGAAATACACTTATTCATAAAGGTATTTTTTGTTTGACATCTAACCATGGGAGTTCTCTAAGTGCTTTCTTCATTCAAGTGACTAGGAGGCAAGGTCCACTCTTTAGCCACTAATTGATTGTGTTTTATTTTACTTCTTAGCAAGGTATGATTTTTGAATGAATAATTAATTTAAGAAATTTTATGAAGTGTTGATCTAAATTCTTGGTGTGGTAAGTTGTGACAAAGAATATTGTATGTTCACAATTAATGAGTGTGTGTGTTTTTTATAGTTATAATCAAGTTTACATAGATATTATCATCAAGATTATTACAATTCCTATCGCTAGAATTGTTTGACTAAAATTTCTAAATTTAAAATTCAAAAGTATGTTAGTGATCTGAGAGTGTTGATCCAAAGAAGAATTTAAAAGGTTAAAGTAACTTAGAGGATATTTCATTAGTAGGAATTTTCATTCTAAAGTTAATGGTGCATTTCTATCTTCAACACTTTTAAGCATATAGTTGTTACACCTTTTTAAAAATTATGTTTCTTATATCAATACATGAAACAAATTGAATTTGTCCACCAAATCTCAACCACAATCTCAAAATCTTTATTTGTAGTTTTATCCCCAAAAGTGGAACCTCATTGAGACAGGACCATAAACCCCTGGATTGAAGCAATTTGGTCATCCCCCATTTCCAGGTGTATAGTTATGGGGTGTGAATTTATCAACAAATTTCTCCATTGGAATCGGCTTTTAGATGAGGTAAGGGATAAGACAAGATGGAATTTGGAAGAGGATGATTCTTCCCCCTCATAGCAAGATAAAACAACTTCTATACAACTGTACAAGTTGAGAAATGAACAAATTGAGATCACTTTTTAGTTGATGCAAGATTTAGAAAAATAGATGGAATATCTTAACAAAGCACTGAACTAGCTTCAAACAATATCCATTTTTCAAAAAATAAAGTCCAAATGCACAAGTTATGTCCCTAAAAGCATAAAATAGAAGATCTGACTTCACAAACCTAGTATGAAAAATATGTAAAGAATTTGACATAATGACCCCCACTACTAGATCGACGCCAAAATAGCTTTCCAAGGATATTTCATTTGTGCAATTTTGAGTTTGTATGCTCAAGTAATGGAAAAAGACCAAAGGTGGGTCAAAATTCATTTTGAATACTTGAGGAGGGTGTTGATGTGACATCTATCATGCTAATATTAGTAGAATATCCCTAAAATATTCCCTTCATTGGAAAAATGATGCCCTTTGCCAAAAAAAATCCAAAATCATCAAAAAAGTTGTAGGTTGCCAAAATATTCTTGAAATTCAAATATTGGAAAAGGAATATTCCTTTTGGAATGTTCTCAAGCAATATGTGTTGATGTTACATAGTACAACATATGCAATTTGGTTTGAGCTTCTACCCATCAGCGATAGACCACCAACAGATCCTGGCGATGACACCATACCCATATTCTTCCGAGTCTCTATCCTTTTGTGTTGGATTTCTTTCTGCAAGGGAAGGACCCCTAGTCCTTGCCTTGGTGGTTCTTTGTTCTTTGCTTCTTCTTGTTTGGTTCCTTGTTCTTTTAGCATGTTCCCCCGACCACTGTTTGGTGGTCTCCTAGTTTCTTTCTTTTTTGGCTGTATGATTCTTGTCCCATAGACCCTTGTTGGTCTTTTGTTGGACATTAATACATTTATCTTATCTTATCTTATCTTATCTTATGAACTGCTACAAAAATTTTCACTATAATTATTTTTTTCCCCTTCTTGTTTTTCCAATATGCTGATAACTGTGTGTGCACTAACTATGCAACAAGCCTATACAGTTGTATAAATAGCCTCATAAAGCATTCTAGCCACCAAAAAATATTTGTCTAGTTTTCATGGTGAAAAAAATTGATAATTTGATAGGCAATTTAAGGGTTTTTAGGCATCTTGAGCATGATGGTGAGGTCCTTTTTGCTCCTCAATGCTTAGATTTTTTTTTTTACCTTAGATTTTGTCTCAATTTAATTACCCTTAGTCAAATTGACCCAAAACTTTAATTGCTTAGATTTTTATGAAACAACAATCAATCTATAGGTTTTGGGACATTGCAAATGCAATGATGACCTATATTTAAGCCTAATGAGCACACACAAAATTTCTCAAAGTTAGATCTTTCAAGAATATGGATAAGATCTTAGTAGACTAACCTTTGATAGGAGCTGATGATGATTTCAACCCACAAGCCAATAATCGTTTACAAGCACACCACCTGTCACGAAGATAAATCAAGCAAGATAATTTTCTCAACACAACTTGAGTATTTTGTATTGATTGCACATAAAGAATTGGGATTACAAATGATATTAATTATAACATATAGATAAATTGATTTTCTAGAAAACACTAGTTAGGTGCTAATAACAAGCTAAAAAGAAGACTAAAGCTCAAGTAGAGCACAACTAGACCCGACTAGCATAAATTAAGCACAACTATAGCTCCGCTAAGTGAACTTAAGCTAAGCATGCATGGGCAAATATGCACTCAATTATGCATGAAAATATGCATGAGCATGTGCATGATTATGACATGCAACACTATGCATATATGCATGGTGCAACAAACCTATGTATTAGGCAGCATATATGCATGCTATAACATTCACTACTAGATACATGTCTAGGACATGTTTCACCTATCAACATTGTTAAAGTGTATTACTAGGTATTATATTCTCTTAAACCAATTATTCAAGTCCTTAGTACCAATCACTAATAGAGATAATAAAGGCACCAAATGTGTAGAGAAGTATCTTCCTCTATGGATTTCAAATTTGAAATGTTAAAGGGGAGACTCATTTTGGGTGGGGTAGGCTAGTCCATAAATATTAATTTAAGTGCATGTTTGTAGCTTAGACAATGTGCCATACAACTAAGCTATATAGTTTAATGTATTGGCTAATTCTCAAGTAATTAACTCTGTATTGCCAAGATTTTGAGCCTAACATGCATGATAATCCTAGCCCCTCTTATCTACTACATAGGGAGCCTCATCACATGTTTCAAAAATAACACGTTGTCTAACACTGATTGATCCATGAACTTAATAAGAAGTGTGTTGTTCTCTAAATGATTATAGTTCATTTTTACTATTGTACATAAGAATGTTTCCTTCTATTAATTATTACAAGGTGAGCTATTAAGTTATTGTAGTTAAAATAATTTTATTATTTGACATGAGATTTTTGTTATATTTTCTTTTCTTTCTATAATCTCTAAACCTTTTCAACCACCCATCACAATAACTTTTGGTTTATCTGGGTATAATTAAGGAGTAGATCTTTCAATCTTGACGATTGGCTTATAGGTCATTCTTGGTCCTATATTACTTTTTATTGTTAAAGTATTTCATGTGTAGTGAATTTGACCATTGAGGGAGAAATTTGAAAAAAACCTCTATCTAAATTGAGTAATAACTCCTAATGCACATGTGAAACTTTGAGGCAATTAGTGGAAACCAACCAATAATTATCTAGTAGTTTTAATTCACATTTCTTAAAGTAGTTCCTACATCAACATAAAGTCATGTAGTTGGGATCATAACCTTAATATTTATCAATATGTATTTGTTGTTGCTATTTTCATGTTGGTCTATTTGTTATTAATTGGTTGTATTAACATTGTTTAGTTTTAGTTGTCAGCCATCTATTAGCATATGGGATGTAACGGGTCCAGCCTTGATGTCAGTTTTGAAGCCGACCTTTGCAGGTTACATTGGTGCGACTTGAGATGTGACAGTATTTTCCATGCTGACATTGCCTTGGTGAATTAATTAATGTGCAACGGACTTTGAAAGTGGAATTCTTTTTAAGGGCCAACGACATTGCATTGGTGGCGGCATTTGTGGGCGTCAATTGCGCTAACGGTTATGTGTTCACGTTTCGCCATTTGTTGGCACTGAACTAGACGTTATACATTTATTTGGGGTTGTTAAGATTTGGGTGCGGACCTAAATTCCCGCCATGCATTGCCCAAGGGGCAAGTTCACTATAAAGGTAGAGCGACATGCTCATTTTGGTATCGGCATCGGAGCAGCAGCAGCAGAGTGCGAATTCAGGGCGTCAAGGAGCAGAGATCTGCGAATTGCATTGCAGTGTTCTTGAAGTTCTGTAAGGTGTTGTACTCTGTTGTAATATTGTAATAAGCAAATCGGCTAAGTGTTATTAGCTGAATGCATTCATTTAGAGGCGATCTGTGTTTTTGAACATAGCTCGAACTGGCTTTGTAATCTTGGTGATTGATAAAGTAATTCTGAGGTATTGCCTCGCCAACATATTTGTACTGGCTTGGATCTGTGTTGTTTTGCTTCTTTGCTTTCATTGCAGTAATTGGGATGGATCGGATCTAATTTATGGTGGAGGCGTAGTCTGGATTTCGGACAAGCTTAGCTTCATTGGCTACTGACTTGGACGAATTGCCAGTGTCGCACGGGTTCCTCCCAAAGCCCATGACAGTTGGTATTAGAGCAAAGGTTTTGCTTAGATCTGATTGGGAAGCAACATGGCAGACGCTGACAGTCAGCTTGATGGAGATCAGGTGCAAGGTCAGGAACAAGGCCGTGTCAACTGCAACCTTAAACACAAGCATTGGTTGCAGGATCATGAATTTCGTCTAGAGGCATTGGAAGATGTTGGCATAGATGAAAGAGTGACTGAGGAATTGACGAAGCTGGGTGAATAGCTTGAGACAATGCGTGAGGAAATGAAGTTCCTTAAGGAAGGTTAGCAGCTTCATCATGCTCTTTTGTGTGGAGGTCAAGGGACCAAGCCGGCATAGATCTCTACCTATGATGGGGATCATGACGACAAGGTGTTGGATAATTTCTTCTGGGATGTGGAAGAATTCTTGTCGGTGGCACCAGATCTGAGCGATGAAGCGCAAGTCAAAAAAGTCACTTCTTATTTCACTGGAAGTGCAAAACTGTGGTGGCGCACTCATCTGTCTGATGAGCGAGCAGGCAAGCCTGTCAGATCGATTAAGTCATGGGTCGAATTGAAGGCTGCACTAGAAGATCAATTTAAGCCTAGCAACTCGGACTAGGTTGTGAGGGCGCGTTTTGATGAATTGAAGCATACTGGGAAGATTCGTGAATATGTTCATGCATTTCAAAGCTTGGATCTGGAATGTGACAAACTGAGCGACTTTGATAGATTATACTTGTTCATGCGAAATCTTTAGCCTTGGGCTGCTGAAGAATTGCGAAGGCGTAAGGTGCAGTCTCTGCCTGAAGCTATTACTGCGGCAGATGGGTTGCTCGATTATAAGGGCGACGCTGCTAAGGGATTTGGGGGAGCCAAATTTGACTTTGACAAGAAGAGGCAGTTTCGGCGCAATGACAAGAAAAATGCTTCAGCTCAAAACGGAGATCAAAAAGGGAAGGAGCCTAAGGTGAATGGTGGAAACCCTTCCAAGAAGAAAGAACAAGTTCTGACAAAGAAGAAAAGAGATCAGAATTGCTTCATTTGTGGGCATCCAGATCACTGGGCTCGTGAGTGTCCAGAACGAGCTAGGGTTAGTGCATTGCTGGGTGATGAAAATAAGATGCTGGAAATGGGAGGATTGAGGCTTCTTAATTCATTGCATGATTCGGTGAACCCATAGAACACCAATCGTCATGAGTTGTGTTATGTTGAGGTCTTCTTTGGAGGGCAGAAGGTCATCGCAATGGTGGATTCCGGAGCGACACACAACTACATTTCAGCGCACCATGCTAAGACTCTTGGACTTGCAATGGTGGCGACTGAGACTTGTTTTAAGGCTGTCACTGTACCTGTACAGAAAGTTGCTGGCGACATCCGTAGTGCCACAGTGCGGATTGGTCCTTGGCAAGGCGCAATAGATCTTGTTGCAATTGAGATGACTGATTTTGATCTGATTCTCGGGCAAGACTTCATCAGACAGGCGGTCGTGGCAGTGATTCCACACTTGAGTTGTATCTTGGTGTTAGATCCAGCAAGGGCTTGCATGATTCCCACAATTCGGTGCAAAGATTCAGAAAGAGTGCTTAGTGCATTAAGTATGAAAAGAGTGAGTAGAAATGGGCGCGGTGATTTGTATCTTGCTGCATTGCTTGGAGGCTGGGATGAAGGAGGATCTTCTGAGTCTTCTAACACTTCAGCAGTTCAAGATGTGCTTGACGCAAATGCAGATTTGATGCCTGAGAACCTACCTACAGAGCTACCGCCACGGAGGCATGTGGATCATAAGATTGAATTGGAGAAGGGAGCAAGACCACCGGCAAGAGCTCCTTATCGCCTTTCAGGGCCAGAAATGGCCGAGCTGAAGAAGCAACTGGCAGAGTTAATGAATGCTGGGTTTTTGAGGCCATCTCGTTCTCCATATGCAGCCCCAGTCCTGTTCCAAAGGAAGAAGGAAGGGACATTGCGACTCTGTTGCGATTTCAGAGCTTTGAACAAGCTTACAATAAAGAATAAGTACCCATTGCCCCTCATTGCAGATAGTTTTGACAGATTGGTGGATGCTAGGGTGTTCAACAAGTTAGATCTGCGTCATGGGTATTATCAGATCCGGATTGCTCCTGGAGATGAGGAGAAGACGGCTATCACCACTAGGTATGGAAGTTTTGAATTTCTGGTCATGCCTTTTGGGTTGACGAATGCTCCAGCTACTTTCAGTACCTTAATGAATGATGTATTTAGGCCACTGTTAGATAGTTGTGTAGTAGTGTATTTGGATGATATATTGGTGTATAGTAAGAGTTTGGATGAACATAAGAAACACTTAGGTAAAGTGTTCAACTTGCTGAGGATGCACAAGCTCTTTGTGAAAAAGGAGAAGTGTGTCTTTGCCGCAGAAGAAGTGCCTTTCTTGGGTCATTTTGTGGGCCATGGTTAGATTCGTCTGGATCCGGAGAAATTGGCTGTGATTGATGACTGGGAGCCCTTAAAGAATGTGCACGAGGTGAGGCAGTTTCTTGGGCTAGCTAACTACTACCACAAGTTTGTGGAAGGCTACTCAAAGATTGTTGGGCCACTCACAGATCTGTTGAAGAAGGATCGTGCCTGGAAGTGGACAGTGAAACAGCAAGATGCCTTTGATCTGTTGAAGGCAAGACTTACGGAAGAACCAATACTTTCCTTGCCGAAGTATGGTGAACCGTTTGAGGTCCAAACCGATGCATCAGACTATGCAATTGGGGGTGTGCTCATGCAGAATGGTCATCCCATTGCATATGAATCCAGAAAACTCAATGACAGAGAAAAGAAGCAAAACAACACAGATCCAAGACAGTACAAATATGTTGGCGAGGCGATACCTCAGAATTACTTTATCAATCACCAAGATTACAAAGCCAGTTTGAGCTATGTTCAAAAACACAGATCGCCTCTAAATGAATGCATTCAGCTAATAACACTTAGCCGATTTGCTTATTACAATATTACAACAGAGTACAACACCTTCAAGAACTTCAAGAACACTGCAATGCAATTCGCAGATCTCTGCTCCTTGATGCCCTGAATTCGCACTCTGCTGCTGCTGCTCCGATGCCGATACCAAAATGAGCATGTCGCTCTACCTTTATAGTGAACTTGCCCCTTGGGCAATGCATGGCGGGAATTTAGGTCTGCACCCAAATCTTAACGGCCCCAAATAAATGTATAACGGCTAGTTCAGTGCCAGCAAATGCCGAAACGTGAACACATAACCATTAGCGCAATTGACGCCCGCAAATGCCGCCACCAATGCAATGTCGTCGGCCCTTAAAAAGAATTCCACTTTCAAAGTCCATTGCACATTAATTAATTCACCAAGGCAATGTCGGCATGGAAAATACCGTCACATCTCAAGTCGCACCAATGTAACCTGCAAAGGTCGGCTTCAAAACTGACATCAAGGCTGGACCTGTTACATGGGAAGACTAAGACACAAGTCACAATTGAGATGCAATAGAAGAAGGGAAAATAAAAGAAGATGATGCCCAAATGATATGCTTTAAGTGGATGTTCTAAAAGTGGCATGCATTGCAAACAGATTGACAACTTACCCTTCACTTTCCTTGTGTTGCATTCCCATTCTCCTTTCCAACATCACATAGTTAGATATATATTGGCATATCGTCATTTTTCATTTGATATGCTAAGACATCAACAAATTAGTGATACATGTATATTGATTTCTTTTGTTCATTAAAAATGACAAGATATTCTTCTTGATTCATGCGATGGTTCAAATAAGAACTTATAACATGTAATTGTATAAATAATTCATCATTTAAATTTGTTGTTTAACAAATGTGTAAGTTCAGCATAAAAGAACAAATCTCATTGATGGGAAAACAAATCTACTTTCCATTGACTACAAGGTACATTAATTTGAATAATTAGCTTTCTGTCTAAATAGGGGGTAATAAAAACAAAACATTAGCTGGTCATTATAGACACAATATTTGCCAATCTACATGATCCCGCAATCTACGGGAAAACATTATCATATTTTTAACAAATAATTATAGAATTTTTTCTATGGACATATCTAATCATACTCTATAATCAATCATAAATTTTTTTACACGATTATCTACCAATAATATTATAATAAACGGACCAATAATTATAACCAATAATATTATAATAAACGGACCAATAATTATAACCAAAAAAATCTCACAACCCCCACATGAAAAAGATGAAACCTCCATTACCTAAATTTCAAACGTACTATTTAAGTTGTGAACCGTGTCCAAAGAAAGTTTAGCTTTATTAATTTATTGGGCAACAGAGATACATCCGTATGCCTAAATTTCAAACGAGATTTTAAAGAGGATTTGAGAGGACTAGAGTTACTATTTTTACCCACTAATTCACCCAACTGTGTAATTATATAGCAATAGTATGGTCGTACAATAAAGCACTTTTCGTCAATGAAAGGAAATATGGAATTATCTTTCCTCTGGAAGAGTCTCTTTCATATGAACTATCCTGCACTACCTATCAATTACAAAATCATAATCATGATTTACCTAGTAAGGAAGCTATACCCAGTTAAAGTATTTGACGACCTCATCATTTCTTCTGGTAAAATATTCTGTTCAGGTAAATTTTCTCATGACTTACTTATTCCGGTAAATTTCCTCACAACTTGCTGCTTCTGGTTTAGAAAATATAGCTTCAAACTTGGAAGTCGAAATGAGCTAGTCAGGCAGGGCTTAAATTTGATAGTTTGAAATGAAATGAATTTTTTTAATAAAGTACAGGAATTAACAAAAGTTTTAATGAATAAATTACGATATCTCTTTCTGATAGCGTTTAATTTATTTGCGGATCATATCGACAATCTATGAGATCCCATAATTGAATAGTGGAGACACCAACAACTCAGAATATCTCTTTTTGTCTGTCTCCTGTTAGTTTGCGGATAACTTTTTGACATCCGTGATCTATCATCAGAATAATAAAGTGTTAACAGAGATAAAGGTTTTTAATGACATTCAGGTGATCAAAAATCTATAAGATGTGAGAGTTGAATTGTATAGAAACCAACAAAAGTTCCAAGCAACGAACCTCAATTTCTGACAATCTTCTATTTGTTTGCGGATCATGATTCTTTGGTATCCATGATCTATTATCAAGATGATAGCATGCTAATAGAGATGAAATTTTAATGACATTCTCATGATCAACAATCTATGAGATCCCGTAATTGAAGAGCAGAGAAACCAACAAAAGTTCTAACCAAGTAATGGCAATCTTTCTTTTTGACTACCTCCTATTTGATTGCGATCATGATTCTTTTGATATCTATGGTCCATCAAAGGAATAATAGAGTGCTAGTAGAGATGAAAGTTTTAAATGACATTCTTATGATTAACAATTTATGAGATCTTAGAATGGAATAGTTCTAGCCAATTAATTGCTATCTCTCTTTCTAATTCTCTCCTTTTTGTTTGTCAAGATTCTTTATTGATGATCTATCATCAGAATAATAAAGTCTTAATAGAAATAAAAAGTTTTTAATGACTTTCACTTGATCAAGATGAGGGAGTTAAACAGTACATTAACCAACAAAAGTTCCAAACCAGGAAATTCATAGACTTACTCTTATTGGTCTCTTATTTGTTTGTCCATATGCTATAAATTTTGAATAAGTAATTTGCTGCTTTTGCTTTTGAACAAAACTTTTACAGACCATCAAATTTAGGGCCTGCGGAGACGGTACTTGCTGGCAAGTGCACAGTATTTAACCATGGGTTGGTGGGGTTGTTCAATAGGGATACAAAAACAGAAATAGTAAGCTGGGGTTGCATCAAATGATTCATTTAATCAAGTTTTGGATTTAAACCAAGGGATACGTTATTAGGATTAGGCAGACATTAATCACGTGAGGAACAACTTCTAAAGCAAGGGAAAAAAATCAGACAGGTGTTTTTTGGGTTTTGAGTAGAAAATTTCAATTGCTCATCAATGTCCGCCTTGGCGCCGTACACCAGTCAGCATCAGTGGCAGTCTTTCGCAGAAGACCAAAATGCCCGCTACCTACATACCCACATACATATATGCGTAGATAGTCCTGCTGCTGCCTCTGCACCACACATAATTTAAAGAAAAATAAATTACCAGTAAACAAAATATAGTCAATCAATGAGGAGAAGAGATGGGACAGGACGATATTAGAGCAGGAAGGGATTGGTATACCGGGCAGTGTGCAACCGCCAGAGCACTCATATACAGAGTTTTTCGCATTTGGGCTTTGGTATGAGCAACAGAACAAAAAGGCACACAAATACAAATACAAAAAAATAGATCTCATCATAAAATTAGAGAGGGAGAAAAAGATACAAGCTTTTACTTACTGTGTCAATGCCTGCAGCCGCCTGCTTGTTTGTCTGCCTCTGCTAATTAACAAATCCTTTTTTATTTTGGGCGCAGGAGAATTGCCTGCCTGCATTCTCTGCAGGTGCCAATCCAGAACCCTACCGAATTTCAATGGAGAACTAGAAGCCGCGCCTTTTGCTGCTCCTGCTTTCCCCCCACTTTTTTATAATTTATTTTCTTTGTCTTTTGCAGCCCTCCATTTGTTCCTACAGATGTCTTGAAGGTGGTTTCGCCTTGAACAAGGAAAGAAAAACACTTTACAGAATGTTGGGATCTGCATGTACAGAACTATAGTATGTAATAATATGTATGTGTATCATACCTGCACGCATTTCATTACATTACACTGCATTACTTTACCCAGAACGTATATAGAGCTCTTCTTCAGAGGCCCAGGAATGTGATTCAAGGAGCGTCCGGCTGACGTTTATAAAGAAAGGCTGGGATTAAAATAAAATTTCTGTTTGAATTTTGTATTGGGTTCTGCCGTAACAACCTTGAGCTGCCTGACTGCCCTTGGGATTTTTTTGGGGCCCCCAAATGGATTTCGAAAAGGGCAAGCTTAATAAGCTTTGGGCTGTGTGGGATTCATTCAAGGACTTAAACTGCGTTTTTGTTTAGCAGTTTGGGTGCCATTTGGGATCAAAGGGGAGGGAGTAGTATTAGCTTCTGTTGTTGGATCGACGGATGGGATGAACTCTCCGGCAAGTTCAGAGACGCAGCAACTCGATCAGAGCTGGGGATGGGATCATCAGCACCACCATCATCAGCATAATCATCATCATCAGAGTGTGGGAGTGACGATGTCTGTGGGGCTGGAGCCCAGAGTATATCAGGACTACAACTGGGGTTCGAGTCCCATGCTGGCAATGAACGATACAGAACGTAAGCCGCAGATTATGTCCGGAGCTCTGGTTGACAGTCACAGTCAGAGTCACAACAACATAGGGCAGTACAATGGGAACGGAGGTCATGTAAATCTGAATGTTGTTGCTTTGAATGGAATGCTTTCTTCCCGTATGTCCCATGACAGCATCATAGCTGCTGCTGCTGCAGCGCAGCAGCCCAATAATCCTCTGGCTAGTTTACTTAGTACCAGGGGGTATGGGGGCTCACCTGGGCATCATCATGTACTGGACGGGATTCGATCCTCGTCTTGTCTGTTTGGGAACGGTCACAATGTTTTCTCTGGGTACAACGGCTGCAGTGATTCACGGGCGGGTCTGGAAGAGCAGAGGCACCATCTCCTAGGAATGATGAGCATGGACCAAAAAAGTATTTTCCACAATATTGTGAAGCATGAGGATCTCTGCGCAGGGGATTTCCAGGCGAGAATCGGGCTCAACTTAGGGGGAAGGACATATTTCTCCGCAGAAGACAACATTGTGAACAGGCTATACAAAAGGGCTAGGGCAATTTCACCAGGTTCTCAGGTTCCCAGATGTCAAGCAGAGGGCTGCAAGGCGGATTTGAGTAATGCCAAGCACTATCACAGGCGCCACAAGGTCTGCGAATTGCACTCCAAGGCGCCCACGGTTGTAAGCGGCGGCATCAGCCAGCGCTTTTGCCAGCAATGCAGCAGGTATTCCGTTTTGCTTTTCTTCTGTGCCGACATTATTAACGAGTATTTTGAGCTGAAGCAAAAGTTGCCTTTGTTGCAGATTCCATGTCTTGTCTGAATTCGACGAGGGCAAAAGAAGCTGTAGGAAACGGCTTGCGGATCACAATCGTCGGAGAAGAAAACCTCAGCCCAATACAACTCTGAATGCCCCCAACGGTGAAGCCCCTGCTGCTGCTGGTGGTGGTTCGCCTGTGAAGGCCGCTGAAACCGATCATGATACAAACAGCGGAAGCAATCAGTCAAGTAGGTTTGGTTTGGTTTGGCTCGCTCACCTATGATTTAACGCACTTTCTTTGAAAGTTTCCAGGATTTTTAATATTTTGCCCAATGTCTTGGCAGATGTGCACTCGGATTCCATTCCGAGGACAGAACCGCAGGCTTTGCTTACTGGAATTTCTTTATCTCCATCATTACCTCTGGTTCTGCACAACGGCAATGCGAAAGAACAGTATGTGCAACAGTCCCAGGCCAGTCCAAGTCTGTCTCGAGGTGAAATGGGTATCAACTATTCCAGGCAAACCGCAGCGGAAAAGTATAACGGGCTCGAAATTGCAATTCCATGGCTGAAATCAGCAGATTCGGGCTCTGAATTTGGTCGATCTGAGAAGAACAACAGTTCCAGCGGTGGTCAAGTTTCAGAATCCGGAACAAGCAGTTCTACTGTTCAGGTCTTCTCATCCATTCAAAGCCTTCTCCCCAATCTGCAATCCTCTGCAGAACTCGGGAGCTCAGATTGGATAATGAGCGGTAACCTGACGCCCGGCTCCAATAATGCTCGGAACCAGCAGCATTATGGATCGGCCGATCTCAACCTTCAGGCCAATTTTGAAGGCCAGCGTATGCTTAGCTTGCAAGAGAAAAATGTGGGTGATGTAAGAGGCCGCCAAAATGCTCAGAATGCAGTGGAGTACTTGTCACAAGGAGGATTGAACTCCAAACCTGCGGTGGATGGGCATTCCGAGGGCTTCTCGGGGATCCAATCGTTCAGATCTCTGGGGCAGTCAATGTATCAGAACATTTTGTGAATCGGGAAGGAGGCATTAAAGCACCCGGTTTTAATATCATTCAAGATAGTTTTCAGGTTTTCCCCTAGGGCATATTTACTACTTTATTCTGATTTCCAGATATTTTTATTGGAAATAGCGAAAATTAGGAGACAAGCTTTAATGGCAGCACTGCCTGTATAGGATTTAATTTCACTTAAAAGAGTTCGTATATAGCTCCGCACATATTCTCATTCTTACTGTGTAGATTCTCATCTCACAAACTTTCTTTTCTAAAATCTCCCAATTTTAACTGCAAATAAATTCGGAAAGAGACATCGTTATCCTAGCTTGTATATTGTATACGCTCTAAAAATCGTGAAATTTTTTGACGGATGATCGAACCCGTTCCGCTCCCGGCAAAATATTTGATTGCCTGCAAAACGATGGAACGCAAATCGGCTCGAGCCTTACCCATGATAATATTCTCATCAGGGTTTTAGTCTATTTCCTTCAAGCTTTAAAGACATTTCAACCGAAGAACATAATATATAAAAATATTACATAGCATATTAAAATCTCGAAATCGCTCCGGAACATTTTAAATTCCATGAATGTGATGTCGTAACGTTGAACTCGATAACAAATCTTTCTCCACCAGGATTCGATCATTCATCCGGCGGGATGAAACCGTTTAAATTTTAGTAGACACCCTGGAATTTCACTAGGGTTTCATGTCGCCGTGAAAATTACGGTGTTGAACAGGCGAGCTGTGATGTCTGCAGATGAATTCGCGACATTTGCGACTCTTTTACATCCAAGCTTATTATTTTTTGTTCTTTGCTATTGTACTGCAATAACTTACGATATTCAATAGTCACATAATATACGCTGATATAAAATCTGAATCGAAGTTAAAAATTCTACGCTACCTATCCTAATCTAGTTTATTACGGCATATTGCAAATTGAAATTTTATAGGGCTCGTTTGGTACATACAGCACGGAAATCGTAATATAGTCCAAAGAATCTGTACAATGTGATTTTCAGTTGCAGAACAAGATTTTCATGTCGTTCTTCTGTGCCAGCCGTAGTAATGGATTCTGTAGGCTTCGCTTCGAATTGTGTGCATTTTGAATTTCTGAGTATCATACAAGAAGATTTTTCTTAAACTTTAGCAGCAACAGACGAGTAGCTAGTGACTCCAAAAATTGAAGGATTTATATGAGTACGAGATTTGATCTGCAGTATAAAAAAAAAATGTACTATATTTGAGGCTGTACCGTATGAGAAAAAAAACTTACTCGAATATTCATATCTGAACAGCAGGTTAGTCTGAGCGAGCTAATGTAGTCGAGAGCATTCAGGTATATATTTTGTTCATCTGCCTACATTTCTTCTCGAATGCGGGACTAAAAACTATCCCAATAAGTGCAATTCAATGGCGAATCGCATATATATACTTCGATTCAAGAGCTCTGGTATGAATATAGTTGTACACTAACATAAAAATGGATCAATATGGGTGAAGAGTAATTAAGGATCTGCACCTTGTTGAATAAACGATTAAATTTTAATGATGTTTATGAGACTGAGAAGTCTAAGGGACTAAGGAATAGCAGTCTTAAATAATCTTTATGTTTTTTTGTATGTCAGATTTTCTACTATGAATCTTGATTAGTAAGCTAACAGTTGGTTGATTTTATCTTCATCAAATAAATGGTGTATGTTGTCAATCTTGAAGTTGTTTTCAAATTAAGTACAAATATCCTCACGAGTTGTGTGTTCTATAATGAAGTGTCATTCCGTCTCCACTATTCCTTTATTGCAGAAGATGCAAGCTCTCTCTTTGATTGTGGTATTTGAGAATTTGTACAACAAAGAGCGGACTATTAGCCTTGATTTGCCAATCTTCACCTAAATCACTAGACATACTAGATTAGGGGAGATCTTAATAAAGTTCACAAAGTTAACAAGGAAAGTGAAAACTAGTAGCTTTGATGTGTTAATCTTGATTGACAAGGTTATAGGAAGATCTTAATAAAGGTTACAAAATTGAAGAGAGAATTATTACTTTTGATGTACCAATCTTTGATTAAAGGTTGAGAGATAATAAGTTATAGAGATAATTTAATAAAAGGTTAGAAATTTAGAGAGATAATAGACTTTTCTAAATTGTCGCAACGTCTTTAAGTATTCCAAAGGAGTCTTAGCAAAAGGGACAATAATCTTGTAAGCCTAGTTAAACTTTTAAGTCGCAACTCTATACCACTAGAATGAGAGTGGAGTGGAGAATTTGAGATATGTTTAATGCTTGTGATGGCCTAGATAAGATTAACCAAATGGTTTCCCTTCTATATTATTTTATAATAGGATTGAAGTCAATTGATGTCAATCGTAGTTGAAGGTCTATAGATTATACTTGGCATGTGGTGTGGGAGAGTAGATGAAAGTAGGATAGAGGATGATCAATGTTTTTTTAAAGGGTAAAGGAATAGACAATTTGAGATTTGTTTAAAGTCTTGTGGTAGCCTAGATAATTTTCACTAAATGGTTTTCCATTTATATTATTTTATAATAGGATGAGTGAAGTCAATCATAGTTAAACTCTATATATTATACACAGGATGTGGTGTAGGAAAGTAGAGGAAAGCACACCAAAGGATGGTAAATGTATATGTGAAGGGAAGGGAACATAGAGGTTACTTGAAGGCAATTGAGTCTAGCCATTTCAATTTGTTTCTATGCTTTTCCATGTTTAATGTTGCTAGGAGGTCAAGACATACCATAGGGAATAAGTCTTGATTATGTGCATACAATAGGCACAACTTTTTTCAAGCATATTAAATTGTTGCAACACAATATCCAACTACATACAAAGAGTGTAATTCCATAAGATTATTCGTGATATACAATAATTATCTTAACAAACTATTGTTTCCATATCTAACTTGGGTGTTGGGTTTCATTCATAAAAATATTACCGACATGCCATTGTTTAAGGTTCTTATTATTTCTTAAATGTTTAAGTACATGGCATGTGAAACAATACAAATAAGGTAGGTCAATTGGTAAGTTCCTCATATTTACTTATGTTCAATAAATCTTATGCTATACATTCTCCCAACAAATTTATAATCTATATAATTAGACAAATAATGTCACAAGTAATTTACATGTAGAATATGAGTTCACATTAACATGGTTGAATCTACCTCATTACACACTAGAAAATGGAAAATATAATTTTTATTAGAATATCAATATCCATAAATAAGAATAGAAGCATAGTCTACACTAAAGTCTAGCACAATGTATCACATAGTTAATAAACTCTATTCAACTCTATTTACTTTAGTTTCAAAGAACTCTTGAATTAGAAAAGAGTATACATCACTTAAAGTTGAATAAACAACACTTTTTTATTGTATCAAGATGAATTCATGACTAGATGCACAATCCTTTGTCATATTGATGTAATTTCAAGATGGCCCCTATATCTCATGTCAAAGATACTTATAAACATTAATTTTCATTTTTCTAATGTTTTTGGCATTTTTCTATTATGGATTATCACTTGAATGAGATCAAAACAACATTCATAATGAGTTAAAAGATTAGCATTTTCAACTCTAGATTCTCTACACCACCAATATCTGTTGTAACTTCATAAAAAATATTGTAACTTGTGGCTTATACATGATGATGTCATATTCCAGTTTCATATTTATGTTCAATTTCATAAGTGGTCTTTGGATTCTTTATATCACCCAATACATTCTCATAATTATTGAACTCTATTATTACATATAGGTACATTTATTTTCTCTAGAAGATTGAGTGTATGACATTATCTATAGTACCAAGTACTCCAACCACATATTAATCACTAACATTCCCCAAATTATGGGGACATTATTTTAAATACAACTTATTAACAAGTCAACTAGCATGTTGTCTAAGTTATCCATGGACTAGGATATAAACATCATTTAAACCTTTCTCTTGATTTTTCCTTTTTAGTTGAGCACCCTCAAATTCATGGCTTTGTTTATTTTTGAGCCTACAAAACTCACACAATCTTCAAGGAACCTTTTATAAACACCTATGATTCTTTGCACCAATGCACTAGCTTCTATGACATGGAATAGTAAACATGGACTTAATGATTGGTAGTTGGAAGACAAAGTGATGCTTGTTATGGAATATAAGTTATTTTGTAATTAGACATAGCTATTTTGTACATATAGACATATGATCCTTCATGTTATGATGTGTTTACCCCTTTCTAGTAATGGGAGTTCTATAGGGCTCATATATATTAGTGTATAATTTTCTATATCTACTAAATCGAGAATTATCGTGATGTTATTTTGATCCATTTTGTTGGCATCTTGTACATGATTTAATATGGCAATTTACATTATATGATATAAATGTTTTATACCTTCATTATTTCCATATGATATTATGAAATGCCAGTCATCAATATATGATGTTAAATCCTAAATTATGAAGATTGTGACGTGTCATATTGTTATTTGGATTATTAATAGAATGGAGTTTGCTAAACAACACCTTATGAGCCTCTTAGCTTTATTATCCATCATATCCCAAACATCTTGGGCCACGGTGATAGGATTTACTCTATATATCATAACCCATACACCTCGATCTATGAGCATACCTACAATCTTCAACTTTCGTAGTTCAAAGTTGCTGCCATTGAACTTCTCAATCTCAAATTTTTTGGATGTGCTTGACATATTATTCCTACAACAAGATTTTTAAAAATAATTTTCCAATGCTACCACTCAAATTGTGACTAGAATAAATAACCTTCTACCCAACAATGAGACCAAAATTGACCAAGATCTGATACAAAGTAAAAGAAAGAAAAGTGTGAAAAATGTGGAAACACTAATCTAGTGATGAATTATGAAATTTCCTAAAAATATTAACTATTATAGTAAAAGAAACACATATAGAAAGAGATAATAAACATGCATGATGATTACCATAATGAACACATGATATATATGGGGAAAATCCTTTTAGGATAAAAAACACAAACTCCAAAACCACAACACTTTGTATTATCCATAAACAAAGCAATTACAATACAATGACAACATTAGGCTCCTTAAACATGATTATACTATAATCAATACTATACTCAAAATGATTTTGGCAACTCAACTTCACCTAGAAAAAACTTCTCGTAAAATTGATACTATAAGCTCTCTATGATCTCCAATTTATAAAGAAATCGAGCAAGGAGGCTAGCTCAAAATAGATGGGTCATCCAAAACCAGGTGGCACATTTCCCAACCACATGTAAGCATGCAAATGACACGTGCATCATTTTATAGCCTCTTACACATACCTCCAAACTTGGGCACCCAAAATTTACTATTATAAGTTGCTACGGGCATTCTCACACACCTAATAGTTGTCATAATTTTTCCATATTTGACAACAATTACAACTATAAGAAAGACCATCATAATTGACCACTATTAGTTGTTCTTCTTACAACCTATGATAAGCCAACTTGGGCACCCACCTTCTCAAAGTAAATGTATCTTTGACACTTCTCCATTCTATCATAAAGTTAGGTCCATACACTTCATAACTTGTCATAAGTCATTATAGCCAGCTCTTATAGATTGCACAAGGTGTTGATACATAAAAATAAGTCTTCCACAAAGTAGAATGCCTATTTTCTCATATGAGGAAAAAAAATCCTTGTTACATCCCATGTTACCTCCCAGTATGATGGCAAATCACTAGGTCATGCAAATAAGATGACAAAATGATGTGCAAGAAAATACGACACATGCATAATTAAAGGCATTTATAAATAAATCAATGCTAGGAGATACTAAGGTTGAGATACCTTAGTATAAAAATTACAACAATCTTGAGATTGAGATTCCCAACAATCTTGTCCCCAAGTCACAAATTTTAGACAACTATAATTCCTTGTAAATAAATTTAATTGAATCTATAATGAAGTAAATTTGACTCTTACTAAGGACACTAAGCTCCTTTGGGAGTAAAATTTACTTATTGCACATGGAGATAAACCACTAATATTAGATAAGTAGAAAAATATATAGTTGGAATGCTTATAGAAATAAATCAGCCAAAATATGTGAAAATAAAGAAGTAAATATAACTTTTAGATTATTAAAAAAATATAGATAGTAGAGAATAAAAGATTAATATTTGGAAGTCCTTGGTGAGGACACTAGCATGCCATGCCAATGTCCATGCATCACATTGTTGTTTGTATGAACAACAAATAGAAAAAAAATCCAAAAAGCATGGAGACCAAAATTCACAATTCATCTAACCTGCAAGACTAATAATAGAAAACTAACTAGATAACAAAAAAATAAAGAAACAAACTAATAACAAGATTTACAATATTTTCAATGAGTAACAAAAACAAAAGTTTAGAAAAAAAATCACTTGCAAAACTTCATGGAGTTGAGTGTTCTTATAATACTTGCAAAACAAAGAGGAGGAAAAATGCTTTTGGTTGTTTGGGGAGTTTCCCCAATATAGTTTTTTAACATCCATGGCAAGCAAGATAGAGAAAAAAATAATTGTGCGTATAGTCCCTATCCCAAGTGTATCTTCTAATGGTCAAAATTGTAATGTGCAATAGTGAAACTAATACTAAAGAAAGAGGGATATGATAATCTCAAGGTGCTTGAGAGCACAAGTAAAAAATATGTAATAGCATGAGAGATAAAAATAATCACTTATAAAGGATGAAGAAATCCAAACATAAAGAGAGCTTGAATAGATTTTTATATGATATTTTAAAGAGAGATTAAAGGTGATGTGGGGGGCCTAGAAAGTCAAGAGAGAGAAAGAGACTCCAAAATAAAAATTTAATTTTAGAAATAAGAAGAGAAGGGAAAAGGAAGGGGTTAATGAGGCGTTTGGAATCATCTTGAACCATGTTCATTAACTTGATAATGTAAAAAATGAAAACAAAATGTTTGTGAAACAAAAACTATCATGAGATGCTAGCATAACACACAAACATTTGCATGAAGAACTAGTGTCTAGACAATTTATGCTAAAATATAATGAGAGATGAGACAAACATAGGGCTAACACAAAGACAATATAAAAAAGTGAGCACTAAGAAGGAAAACGGATTTTGCAAGGGCTAAAATGAACCTGCATAAGCATTAAGAGAATGGATACTAAAGTGGACACAAACTATACTTGTGAATTTGCAAGGTATAAAAATTACAATTCTACATGTTGTCTCCATTTTAGTGTACTTGTGAACCTATGTGAATATACATACTAAAGTAAATGGGAAACATATTGAAAATAAATAAAATTATGGAAGCCAATAGGATACTATAAAGGATGATGGAAATATTCAAAAAGAGGAACCATGCCTATGATTGAGAACCTATAAAATAAATATATTAGATAACAAAAATCCGCACAAGATAACATAATAAAACAATATTACAAAACCACTAGGTTAGAACATCTCTCTCTCTCTCTCTCTCTCTCTCTCTCACACACACACACACACACACACACACAATGAAAATTAACACATAGAAGAAAACACAAGAAAATATTGAGTAAAAAAAGTGAAAGAGGCCTCAATATGGGAGGTTGTCTCAATACTATGCATCATCCCTAAAATACAATAGAGAATTCTTGAACGATAAGAAGGATTTCACGACTATTTTCTTCAAAAGAGAATATATTACAAAGGATAGGGGAGATCTAAATATAGAAGAGAGTGCATGACTTGGATATACTCTAGCTTACTCTATCACTACAGATCATGTCATTGATAATGAAAATATGGGCTATAGTATAGGAAGCTATGTTATGCTAGGTGAGTTCATACATACATATTAAATTCAATTATGAAACAAACACATAGAAATTTGAATTATGCTAGGCTACTCATAGATTAAAACAAGGAAGGTTATATAAAGCCTCATCAACTAGAAAGCATATGCTACCAATGCTATGTGGAGTATTAAAAAATAAACAATTCTCTAGGAGGTTAAAATAGATAAGAGCCAACAAGGTGAAAGTAGACAAGGTATATGAAAGTATGGTCATATAAACAAATATATATGTTCCCCCATTAAAATATTACAACGTATGGTATGATAATATTTTAAGACAAAGAAAAGGGGAAGAAAGAAGAGAGGGTGGTCCTTAGGAAGGATGTGCACCTCTGAAATAAGTTGTCCTTTTTCCCTAGAATATATGTGAGGAAAATTATGATATTAATATTTTTTTGGTACCAAAGATAAAGTATGGTTGCACAAGAGATTGTATGGCCTTAAATGGAAATGAGTAAAAATAGAAAGCTAAGAGTGCCATGTAGTTGTAACAAAACAATAGAAGGGAGGTGTAAGATAATCTTAGAATGTAGAATGAACCAAACAAGGGTGGATCTCACAATCACTTGTCATGTGAAGAATAAATAGATGTATCAATAGGTAGAAGAGTGAAGCTACATGAGTTAGAAGTTTGTGTTTGATCTTGAAATCCTTGATATTCACATGTGGAATGTCTAGGAACTTGATGTCATGCACAAAAACAAAGTTTTAATAGAATACATTTTTATAAAATTTCATGTGTAAGAGGAGTAAGAATAATTAAGCCAACTTGTTTAGATAAAGGAGAATGAGTATGAAGCAATCCTTTTTTCTTGTGGGGGAAGTTTCAACTTCTAAAAAGAAGTCATAGAGCCATCAGATAATTTGTAGGAGAATATTGTTAACTTAAATCCACTATATAATAGTGTGGTGCTAGTTCAACAAGGATTTTAAATCTCTATTCCATGCATTGAAGACTGTTTCTTTTATATCCATGCTTAAAATTATTAGGATCCAAGCTTGTAACATTATCCAAAGAAGAGAGAAGGAGAGTCAACATCACTATCCATGAAAAAATGAAAAGTATAATTATGTAAACTTGAAAGAAGTACTAGTTGAATTCATAGAAGAATTGATTGTAATGTGAAATGCATCTCCAAGTGCTAAATTAAGGAATGTAAAAGACCTCATGGTGCTGAAGTCTAGAGACTGAATCATCATCAAGACATACATTGTAGAAGAGCGTCATCATCATCATCATAGATATTTTCAACGGTGTTTTAGAGCTTGTTATAAAAAAAGGTACACAATAATGAAGAGAAAAAAAAGTTTAGCATGTTGACAATATTAAAATGGGTTGAAAGTTGTTTGTATTTTATTTTCTTATTATTATATAATTTTATAGACTAGTGCAAAATAGATGAGATTACACCAATCATATGGATCCACAATTGAATTAGAATAAGATTATATGATAAAATGATAGAGTTCCTAGCATAACATATACTAAGGTAGGTAAGGTAAAAGGTCCTAACTAAATAGATAGAATTACTATGCTAAGATCTTGTCAACCAACATAATAAAAACCATTAATAATGAGAGATGTAGGAACAAGAGAATATAAGGATCAATATGCATGCAATATAATAAATCATCACCGCAAATATTAGGGCTTGATTTATGGTGATGAGATTGATCCTACAATATCAATGCCAATAATTATAATAATGTGATGCTCGATTGAGTTTGTACTTCAAGAGTAAGTTAATGTATATGGATATAATGTTTAGAGTATTGAAGAATGAATACATTCTATTAAAGAATTGATATCACTTGGTTTAGTATAATATGGTACCATGATAGATAGGAGAAGTTTGTGAAGGTCCTAGAGAGAACTATTAGTAGGATTAAATTTTTTTCTGTTGAGATCATACTCTCTTTGGGACTTAGAAAAAAATTTAGGAGCAAATGGAAGAATAGGTTGAGAAGCAAGAAGAGAGGTTGATATATTCGTATTTTATTTATTTTTACAAGTGTTATTTGTCTCTAGGCTATTGAAGTATAATCATTAATGATAAACACATTAGAGGTGACACATTTAACAATGTGAACATAACATCTCAAAGGTTGTGGAGCATTTGAAATATCCTTAATAGTTACTATGGGCTTCTATGTTAGAAAGACTTCTTATTCTCCATCCATAATTTCTTTTTGCTTCTCAAGTGTTTCATGGACAAATATTTTACTATGAAAAAGTATATTTTAAACATTAATATACTTATCCAACATTCTCTTATCAAGTGAGATAAATTATTGAATTAGCATTATTATTTTCTCATTGAATATGGGATGCAAGAAAAGTATAGTCAACATTTATCCATGGACAATCTGACGTGCAATGAGGGTCTTTACACAACAATCATTTGAATCTCTAGTAGAGAGAAAAATTGCATGAAGAGAAGACATAGAAATGTTTAGAAAAGTATCAATATTTTCATTCTCTTATACCATAATATCTTCAATATGAAGAATTTCAAGAGAGATTAAGGAAATATAGTAAAATGGAAAAAGGTAAAATAAGTCTAACACAAAGGTAATAGAAAAGGTGATCACTAAAAACAAGGTCAAAGTACTTTGAGAAGGAAACATGCTAATGTAAGTGATAAGCCTACAAAATCACTAAAGAAATAAACATCAAAATGAGCACAAAACATAAATAAAATTACAAGAATATAAATTTATAACACTAGAGAATCTTTTTTAAAATAGAAATTTCCACTCAATAATTAAATACCAATATCTCTTAAAGTTCCTTGTACTAGAGACTTGTACAACCTTCTAAATTCTTTTTGAATTCATAGAGTGAATTATAATAAATAGCCATAAGCTAGTTATTTTTTTTCTTTGAAATGCTAATCATGTGCCTTATTTTCTTTTCAAGACTAGATTTTTGATGAATTATAAGAGCATCAAATCATAAAGACACAAAATTTATGCTTGAAATTTTTTGAAAAAAAATATATTTTGGGATAAAGTACATTGAGCACACCACCACCATCTAATAGATATACATGATTTATTATGATAAAATGTTTATCAAGTTTACAAATATTGAATTCTAGATAACAAACAACAACTCTAATTTATTTTTCATTAAATAAATCTTTTATACTTACAAATTCAATAATAATCTAGTGGATTGTTGTATAAATTATCCCAAGTTCATCACTCCTAGAAATCCAAATATTCATTTGTAAATTTAACATCATAGTTAATTTTTGTGGATATATCAAAATTGAGATTTTTCAAAATATTTTATTCTCATTAATAACTCCAATTAAAATTATTTTTCTTAATATTTTTTTTTCTTAATAAAAAATAGCAAATTGAATAAAATGATTTCATTTTGAAAATAATTTATCCTCATCAACAATAGGGAAAAAGAGAGATGATAGGTATGCTAAAATGTACCACTTGTACAATTTATAATCATCCAAATCAACAAAAATTGTTTCAAAGCTCTCTTTTGCAAATTTTAGAAAAGTTCCCAATTTTTTTATTTAATGAATTTGCCTTAAATTGTCTCTGATAGAAACACACATTATGTTCTATGGATATTTTGATCTCTAAAGAAGCCATATTAAGTGTATATTCGCAAATATTTTGGCGTTTCATACCCTAATTAAATCTTGTATTGGAGAGGTGTGGGTGATTCAAATCAAAATCTAAAATATAAACTTCAAAATTTAAACTGTAATTGCAAATTTTAATTCATGCATTTTTTCTTTGCACCTATTTTTAAAAAATATCTCCTTTTCACAACTAGAGTTTAGAGAACTTAAGATTTCAACTCTCCACAATCACTTTTCATGCCTTCAAAATCTAAGTTCATAAGCTAAATCGTGAATTTTGGTTTGATCTACCATAGCCACAAAATTTATGCCCTTTATGAAATAGAGATTCATAAGATAGGGTTAAAATGCGTTGGAGTTAATTGAAAATGTAATTCTTAATCTTTGGAAATTTAAAAATTGAAATCTTATAAAAAAAATTATATGATAAATTAGTAGTTACCAAATCAAGGATTTGTATTGGTTAATGGGTAAGTGCACCAATATGGTTTGCAAAAAGGGGGTACTTGAGTGGCCACTTTCTTCTTCTTTTTTTTTTCCTGAAATCAGGTAAACCTGAACTTCATAGAGCAATTTGAGGGTCATGCACTCAAAACTAGGAGTTTTGCAAAGAATAAGAATTTTAGTATTCTGAATCTAGTTTCTAAACTACTAAAGTTTTTAAAAAAGGGATAAGATTAAGAGGGTCAAACCTATCGTGCATAAAAAACTATTCTTGATTTTTTTAGAAAAACATAACATAGTTGTTTTCGTGCGATTCACAAAATATATAGTTAGATTTAGTATTTTGCAAAAATCTTTGGTAGGATGATAGGTAAGAGTGAGATCTAGAAGTTGTGTATTTTTTTGTGATTTTACATTGAGTGTTTTTTTTTAATAATTTTTTGAAGTGACCACATCTTGGAAATCTAGTACTTGTTCGTGCACTAGGCATAACTTGCATCAAAATAATAAAAAATGCAAACTTTTTTAAAAAAGTGTATAGAATCTAGTGTAGAACAGTAATATGCAATTTTTTTACTTTGGTCAAGTAGACCAAAAGTTATTAAGAAATTGGTAGACATATGTTTGTGAGGACTGTCAAGACAGTGACAAAGAAAATTAAAGTTTACTATGCTAAAGTTGTCCAAAAATATCTAAAAAAATATTTAGTCAAAAAGATGAGAAGACGTGTGAGAGTATAGAGGTAATTTTAGAGATACCCACTTGATCATTTGTAAACCTGATGATGACGAAGTCAAGAAATCATGTTGGAAATTGGAAAAATATGTAAAAGGAAAAAATGGAGGGAAAATCACCTTGGAAGCGTTAGGGTCATTTTCCAACCCTTTTACCAAGTCAAAACCCATACGGGTTTTGATATGTACAAAATAACCCGCTCAGGTTTTAAAAAAAAAGCACAATTTTAAATTCTACATAACTCATACGGGTTATGAAGACATTAAAAAAATTCTTGTAAATGTGTAATACACTACACATATGTATAGATTTACATATGTGATATGTATTTATGTATGTACATATGTATATCTGTATTTATATATACATATATTTATATAGATATATATGTATATATATATGTTTATATACATGGATGACTCTTATCGTTTCCTCTCTCTCCCGTCTTCCTTCCCTCATCAATGTCTCTATCTATTCTAAGCCCTAATTATCCTTGTTGAGCTCAATCTCATCTCTCTCCCCCTCCCTCTTCTCTCTTTGTCTCAAGTATCTCACTCTTTTCCTTCTTGTGCTCTCTCTCTCTCTCTCTCTCTCTCTAGAAATGAGCCCGTCCTGTAGGTTGTAAAAAATTATATAGTTCTTCATAACCCATGCAGGTTATGAAGAACTTTTTTTAGATCTTCTTAACCCACATGGGTTATGAATAACTTTAAGTTTTTTAAATTTTTTTTAGGCTCGGCATGGCTTGGTTTTTCCAAGCCTAAATATTTTAAATTTCAAATAACCCACACAAGTTTTGTAAAATTTTGAGTTTTTTTTTTCTTTCATGTGGCCACTTTTTTGACCAGCAACTTGGTGCACTTACCTTAATACAAGTAGTTTACTCACGAGAAGGACAATAAATTAATTGATTCAAATAGTAATGTTAATAAATAAAGCCTTATTTGTTAAAGAAACAAAAACAACATAAAAGGGGACATTACATTATGAGTAACTTGGTTGGTTACAAAGAGAATTCTAGCAAGCTTATACCATTAAATGGAACCTCTCTATCAAGGTGGCCATATTAACACATGAACAAAAATCATATTGACACCAATAAACACATAATAACTAAACATGGCTAATACATTAAGAATTTTAGGAGATGAAAAAATACACATAAATGAGACAATTATATAATGACTTAAAATACAACAAATGACCATAGGACAAGTAACAAACTAAACTTTAAAAACTCATAAGTAATAATTGTTGGTGTAATTAAATATTCCTAATTACACTTTACTTAATCTTACTTAGGATAATGCATTGCATACTAGTTTGTGATTGAGACACCTAGGAGTTTGCACCTTAATTAAGCACATGGTGTAGGAGAAATTCCACTTTTGGTGTGAGATCCACCTTTAGTGCTCTTGTCACATTATCATCCTAATCCATTGCACATACTTCATTGCATAATGGAGGATGATCCATATTTGGTAGACATATGATTACACCTAACATAGGTGATAGCTTATCAACTCCTTATCATTCTCTCTTATCACCTTTCCTATATAAGGAGACCTATTATGTAATAATGTAAGGGGAATTCATTGGATCGATTCAATATCAATCATTGCATTCATATCATCTCTCTTGTGCTTTTCTTTAACCTCTAGATCCTTGGTTCAATATTTTCTATTTGCAAATTCGTACATGGTATCAGAGCCATTGGAGCGTTTTGATTAGCCTATTTGGAGAGATCAAGGTGCAAGCGTTGAAGGTCCAAATCTCAGATATGAAGATGAACATGTTGTAGAAGCGTCTTGGAGTAGATCTGACCTCACTATTACATCTAAGAGGCTATTTTGGTTAAGATCGACTATAAACTCGCCCATATTCGGCAAAAGTCCAAATCAAGGCAATTTTTTTTGCAAATCGAGTCGTACGACCTAATCTGCACCTTTGCGGTATGATTTTGAAATTTTTTTATTTTTATTCTGCATCTTCCAGAATTGTTTTTTCTTGTAAAACTTTGTTTCGAGTGAGGTATGACCCTATTTATTTCTCTGTTAGAACAATGACATTATCTGTCAGAAATTTGAGTCAACACACCAGTCACTGACATCATCAAGAGAGCCGGTGACATCAGTACGAGTACACCAAAATGAGCTGAAGCGGAGCTTGGGCCCAAGCCTGGCTAGCATTTTTACCCACGCAAGGCATGTGGGACTAAAAGTCCCACTACCCAGCGGTGCTCACCTCCACCGCTTCTCCCAGTAGCGGAAGCCACCGCCACCACCACTGCGCGGGAAGCCTCTGCCACGTGACGCTCCCTCCGCCACCCATGTGGCCCAACCAACGACATGCGTCGCTACCATAGGCCACCACATGGTGATAGACCCTGCACAACCACCGCTACCTCAGACAACAGTCAACAAATCAGTGGTTAACACATGGCACTTGCCACGTAGACTGTACGAAAGGCCACGCCACCTGCCCCATCATCATTGGTGATGTCATCACCCATACTTGCCACATCATCTCGTATGGACAACCCAATCAGCGAGCACATCACCTATAGTAACATCATTATTCGTACGCCACGTCAGCATCCCGACTCACTTTTTGCTGACATCACTAGTACCTTGAGCCTAAATTTGATGACCATCCAGCCATCAAAACATGCCAAATTGGGCTTTCTGTGACATCCATATGACTGCCAAATTTAACATAGTGAAATGCTGACATCAGCACGGGTTTGAAAATTTTTGCCTTCACCATTGGAATTTTTCATTTTGTAGTCCAACTTCAGAGGGCCATATCTTACTCATTTTTGCTCCTTTTTTTGAGAATTGTTTTTTGATTTTGGTTAGAATTTCCTAAATGATACAGTGGTGGTATTATTTTGTAATTTGGTGGCCATATTTATCAGAAATTGCATATTTTCTTGACTGTTCCTGAATGTTCCTAATTTCTACAACTTTCAGGGCTTCATTTGGGCACATATGGTAACATTTTGAGGTGAATTTTTTTTTGAAAGTACATGATTTTTTGTCTACTTTCTAGATCTGCAATAAGTTTTTAGTGATTTGGGGTGGATATATCACTTTTAGAAATAGGTCATTTTGGGGCTATATTTGCACTTGGTTAATCCTTGGATTTTAGTTTTTTGATTTGCATCAGTCATTTGAAGGAGTTATCAGTCATTATTTGGTTGTATTATGGATAATTAAAAGGTCAAAATCCTCACTCCATATAAGTACCATGAATGAAAATTATCTTTAAGTGATCATTTGTTGAGTATTAGATTGCTTAGAATGACTCTTGGGCAAGATCAAGAACCATAAACAGGTGTTGCAAAAAGGCAAAAATGGTTTGATCGAAGGGATAAAACACTTGGCTCTCTTAGATCATCCATCTCTTGTGGCTTTTACTTTCATATTGCATCTTGCACACATCCTCATGATGCTTGGGTCATATTTGAAGGACTCTTTGGTAAACCTGATAGAATGAGAAAATCCAGATTAGAGAATGAGGTCATAGGTCTAGATCCTAGTGATTTTGACAATATTCAAGACTTTTTCTCTAAGTTCAATTCTATTAGATTGGAAATTTCTACATGTGGAATTGTTAAAGCAGATGAACAATTGATATTTTATATTCTTTCCAAGCTAGGTCTTGATTATTCTATCTTTGTTTCTACATTCTATGCTACTATGGATGCTCTTGGTAGTGCATACAAATTGCCATCTCTTGATGAATTTGTAGCTCAACTCACAAGGGAACAAGCAAAGTTGGCACACATGGGTCAATTGAAGCCTTCCACACATCATGCATTGATTGCAAGTGAATCCACTTCAAAGGCTTCTAATGGAAAAGGAAAGAAACAACATAAGAATCCTAAGCCTCATGACAAAGGTAATGAATCTCTTTCACCCAATACTATTGAATCCAAGTCCTCTTCAAGAGAGGAATCATCTAGAAGATAGATGGATAAATGTGCATATTGTAAAAATCTAGGACATGATGAGCATAAGTGTTTTCAAAAGAAGATTGATGAGATAAATCACATTATTCAAAATCACAACATTAAGTTTCCCTCATCAGTGTCTACTCCTTCTACACATTTGGAAGCTTCTACATCTCCATCATCATCCAAAGATAAAGGTAAAGGACAAGCACTCTTGGCTTCCACACATCCTGAGAAAGGTAAATGGCTTCTTGATTCAGGTGCATCACATCATATGGCATCTTCTATGGATATGTTTTCTTCTATTGAGCCTTGTAATTCTCCTAATATTTTGATGGGTAACAAAACATTCATGAGAGTTTGTGGGAAAGGTTCTATTCCTATGGGAGAGGGGACATTTAATGATGTTCTTTGTGTACCATCCTTGACCACTAATCTCCCTTGTATTTACCAAATTACACATGGGGAACAAGGTAAAATTGTTGAGTTCACTCTTGATTTTGTCTATATTAGGGACATGGAGACTAGAGATGTCATATCTATGGGAGTTGTTGATCATACATCACGCTTGTATTATTTTTCACATTTTGTTGTTGATGATGATGATATTCATGATTTACACATCCCTTTTCCAAGGGATAATTATGTATATGAGGAGAACTTTGGACACTTGAATCATTTTGTTGTTCAAAAAAGTGTTGATCTTCCTACTCCTCTACCTCTTTCTTCTTCATACATGGGCTCTTCTATTCAGCAGGATGATCATAGTGTTTCAAATCTTGCAGAATGTGATGACTACTTGGATGCCTCTTCAACATTTGCTGATTCTCATGATGCATATTTGGGAGACATACATGAGGGGGTTTCTCTTTCCTTTTATGATAGCATCATAGTTGGGGATACTTCTTCACCTTCTTTGGAGATTGGCATTCTTGATTCTTCTCCTCCTTCACTTGATTTGTCACATGAGGTGATAGATTCTTTGAGTTTGGAGATTCCTATTCAGTCTTCAGAGATTAATACATGGAGACCTTCATCTTCTTCCTCCTTTCATTTGATGTATCTATTTCTTCCCAAGGGGAGACATGTTTCTTGTAAGCATTGGCTTATCTATTGTTTGTAGGTACTCCTCATCAACATGGGAGCTTCTACATTATGTGGGGGGATATCATGTCTCCAACTATCCAGCTTATGGGAGGATAATTATTTGTATATACATGATGTATGTAGTTATTGGGGGGTCTTTAGTACTCCATCCATCCATGCATCTTGTTTTCTTCTGTCTTTTTGGGGGAGGGTTTTTCCCATGAGGTTTTCCCTCTTTCTCCACTTTATGAAAGTTATGCATTTCATGTATTGCATTGCATATTGTACATGGGTACCTAACATGGCCTAGTAGCCAAGACCCATCTTGCATTTTTAGTTTAAGTGGATTCCCCTAAGTTGCACTTAAGGGGGGGTGTTGGTGTAATTAAATATTCCTAATTACACTTTACTTAATCTTACTTAGGATAATACATTGCATAGTAGTTTGTGATTGAGACACCTAGGAGTTTGCACCTCAATTAAAAACATGGTGCAGGAGAAATTCCACTTTTGGTGTGAGATCCACCTTTAGTGCTCTTATCACATTATCATTCTAATCCATTTCACATACTTCATTGAATAATGGAGGACGATCCACATTTGGTGGACATGTGATTACACCTAGCATAGGTGATAGCTTATCATCTCCTTATCATTCTCTCTTATCGCCTTTCCTATATAAGGAGGCCTATTATGTAATCATGTAAGGGGAATTCATTGGATCAATTCAATATCAATCATTGCATTCATATAATCTCTCTTGTGATTTTATTTAACCTCTAGATCCTTGGTTCAATCTTTTCTATTTGCAAATTCTTACAAAAATAAATACCAAAAAAATGAACATGAATACAATATGAGGGTGGGGGGACCCAAGTAATTTGGAAAGAATTAATGTATGTTGTGGAAATAATATTGTTCTTCTTTCCAATATATTATTCCTCATGAGTGGTATATAAATTATTGTTATTATTTCTAAACTAATTATTATATCATTGAATATAACATGATGCAGGGGCTTCTGACAGTCATAACTTTTGACTCAATTGTCTATTTTTGCTTAAATTTGATAGGTGGATTCTTCAGGAGTAGGCATTTGGATTTCCAACTCATCTCATCTTGGTAGGTGGTCATTTTGACATTTTTTAAGGAGCCATAAAGTTCATTTGGGCCTCCAAATTTAGCTTTTAAGAGGGTTCTTAAAAATTATATTTTCACAACTCTCACCATTAGAAATAATATTACAAATATTTCCTCCTAAAGTGCATTTTCTCTAGAAAATATTCATACACAACCATGAGTTATTATCGTAAGGTCGTTCCTTGGGAAAAAAATGTCCTTATCATAAGGTTCTCACCTAAATTGATTTACAACTTTACATCTTGTCTATTCTCTCAATCACAAGAAAACTCATTCTTAGAAAAACCTTATTTCCTCCTTTCTTTTCAATAATAGTTTCCAAGAACTTAAATTAGTTTTTCCCTTTCTTACCACATCTAAAGACAATAAAAGGCCTACAATGTACAAAAATTAGGGTAGTGGGACAACTTTCTACACTAATCTTGAGAGGAAGGTAATGCAAAAACTTTCTCAGATCTTTACAACAATTACAAAAATTAAGAGAATCAAAAATAAAAAACATGTATACTACTATGTTGTTTAAGTTATGTAGCTTTGATACCATGTTGAAGTTATGGATTTGTGTTGAAATTTACAACACAAGAACCTCTAGGTTCAAATAACAAGAGGGAAACAAGAAAATAATTGCTACATTTCTCAAGAAGAAAAGATTACACAATTGAAAGATTATGACTATAAAATTGTAGGATGAGTTACAATAAATATAATGTTATAATTTTATAGAAAAGCATGCCTCTAAAAATAGAGAAACAAACTAAGATATGCAAACTAAAGTTCATGATATGAAAACTAGAGCTGGAAAAGAAAAATGGAGATCAACTAAACTAAACTTAACTAAATTAGGCTCAACTAAGTAAACTTAAGCTAGGCATGCATGTGCAAACATGTTCTCAATTATGCATAAGAATATTCTTTAAGCATGTACACAATTATTTAATACAAAAATACTAAATGTGCCTAATGCAACAAAGCTATGTATGTGTAACATAAATGCATGCTCTAACAAGAAATTTAAGGAGACACAAAGGTCTAAGAATGAAATGTATGAATGTTTCCTAACAAAAAATTGGCCTGATTAGGTATGCATGTATAATGAAAGCTTCTTAAAGTGGAGAAAAGAGAGAAAACCACATGGGAGAAAAATCCTCTCCAAATGCAAGAGATGTACTACATGAAAGAAACATGAAACATAGAAGGAAGGACTAAGAAGCCTCCAATAAATTCCCCCCAAAAGAATAGGAACATGAAGAACATCCTCAAAGAATAAAGAAGCTATAAATAACTGTTGAATGATAATTGTTATAGTGTTGAGTGAAGAACACCCTCTGAAAAAGATGATGACCTGCATGAGTGCCCTAATGAAACTACTTGAACAATGAATAGATGGAAAAAAAGGCAAAACATCTATTAATCAAAGATACAAATGGCACATGAATTTGTACGAGTGACCCCAACGTCACTACTCAACTATGCTGGAGTAAACTGTTAGTTGAAACTACAAGTACCAATAACATAAATAATTGATCAACTAAGGATAAGTCACCTCCATAAAAATAGAATGCAAGAGTGTCTATATGGTAAAAGTTCCTTATCATGAAAATATAGCCACTACTTTTGCCAAGTACGTATGAATAAATACTGGATACATAGCTCGCTCCAAAGAAAAACCAAAGAAGCATTAGTGCCAATAGTAGAAACATCCCCATAATGATGATAAGGGAGAGACATGAAAGATCTACTGACATTGTGTGTCACCAAGTAGTACATGAAGGAGAATTTGAATGTGTACAACAAAGTACCTATAATTGGAAAAAGGGTATGCAACTAATGAACATACACATGGGACAATAATATCTAGGATTCAATGTTATCATGGAGGGACACTAATTGGACAACATTTTGATGGAAAAATAAAAGGTAATACACAATCCCTCCATCACACTTTATAATATAGTACACATACAAAATAAGGCACAATAGAATGTGCAAAATCACCAAAAAACCATACACAAGAATGGCACTCATCTCAGTGTGTCTAAAAATAGAGAAGTGGATGAAAAAGATGCTCCAAAATACCCAAATAGGACAAAGTGTTGGAAATACACGTAGAAGAACCCAAGTAAATTCATACTATTCAAATAAATCCATTTCAGGTGCTAAAACATCCAAGTAATTGACTAGATAGTGAAAACACAAAAAATGAATAGAATGTACCAAGAGCACAATTTGGAAAAAATATCGTAGATCTTGATAGAGGACTTTGAGAGCTTTTTGACAATGTCTTGTTTGCATGATTTTGAGGTTGTATGCTAAAGTTATGGGAAAAAATCCAACTATATGTCAATTAGGCCTTGAAAGGCTTGAAGGGTTTCCAAAAATAGAAAGTTTCAAAAAATGGAGAATTTTTTAAAGAAATTTTATTTTCAAAGAATTCCCAAAATAGAAACTTCTTCAAAATAGAAAGTTTCCAAAAATAGAAACTTTTTGAAAATGGAAAATTGCAAAAAATGGAAACTTTACAAAAATGGAAACTTTCCAAAACTAGAACTTTCCAAAAATAAAAATTTTCAAAAAAAAGAAATTTGCCAAAAAAATTCTAATGCTCATTTTGCTCCTAAATTTGATAAAAGTTGCCCAAATCCAAATCTACAGAGGAAGGAAAATTTGGAGACCCTACAATGCCCTTGAGAAAAGAAACTCTCAAATCGTGAGAAGGGGTTTGTTGAATCCATGCTCTTATACCATGTTGAATTTATGGATCCATGTTAAAATTCTCAACAAAAACACCTCCATGATCAAATAGAAAATAGGAACACCTTCCACACATAGGGAAACAAGAAAATAATTACTACATTTCTTAAGAAGAAAAACTTATACAATTGCAAGGTGAATTACAATGAATACAATACTATGCTTTTATAGAAAAGCATGACTAAAAAAATAGAGAATTTTCTTGAAAAGCTAAGATATGAAAACTAAAATGCATGATATGAAAACTAAATACATGATATGAAAACTAGAGTTGAAAATGCCAACTAGAGCCCAACTAGACTGAGCTAAACTAGATTAGGATCAATGAAGTGAACTTAAGCTAGGAATGCATGTACAAACATGTGCTCAATTATGCATGATAATTTTTTTTGAGCATGTGCACAATTATTTAATGCAACAATACCAAATGTTCCTAATGCAACAAAACTATGTATGTAAAACATAAATGCATGATCTAACATATACAATGATTTATGTTGGGGAAACCCTATTGGGAGAAAAACCCCACACTCCAAATGCCACCCAATATATTATTCATAAATCAACAACATATTACAATATACTTGTAGATTGAGTTTCTTAAAGGAGTGTTTCCAATGGAGATCTAGATACAACTCAATAGCTACCAGAGTCTTACACACCACCTCAGTTGAACATGTTGAATAACTAAGAGTGGGGGTGAGTTTGTTATTCCCAAACACTTTACAAAACTTTTTGTCTATTGGAAACTATTAAACATCAACAACAAATGCTTCTGATTTATAGGTTAAGCACATAAACATCCATAGAAAATGTAAACATGTAAACATAGGAACACCAA
Source organism: Chamaecyparis obtusa (assembly GCA_027943335.1). NCBI lineage: Eukaryota > Viridiplantae > Streptophyta > Pinopsida > Cupressales > Cupressaceae > Chamaecyparis > Chamaecyparis obtusa. The sequence continues at coordinate 1,451,391 of BSBK01001093.1, forward strand.
AATAGAGAACACCAAGATTTACATGTGTGTGTGAAAATTGTACCTAGCCAGGGACACAACACTTCAGTAAAACATAAGAGGTTAGCAAATCAAGAAATCTGCAAATGAAACAAACAATGCTAACCAGGCGATTTACTGCCTTCTAGTAGGTATGAGTTTTATATTCTCAGAATTAGACCGAGACCAGTGATAATGCAATACCTAAACGAAGGATTTAATGATAAAAGATGGATGAAATTGAATGCAGATTAATCTATTTTTTTGATTTTTTCTATGCAATATGGATGAAAGACTGTATGGAATTGATATATAATTGAAATGAATGCAAATGGATGCAATCTAATCTAACAATGATATGCTATGCTATGAAAAATGAATGAAAGCAAGAATATTAGAAATAGCACAATCTCATAATATCGCCATATCACACAAGCCAAATTCTCCAAATTCGCAGGTGTGATTTTGAAGGACTGAACCTCATTTATATAGAAATCCAGTTTCTAGGGAAGCTCATGGAAAGCCAAAAATCTCTCCCTGATCAACTCAGATTGATTATTGAGTTATCAGAAAATCAAAAAGAGTTAGCTCACAAAATCATGCAAAATCAGCTTTTTAACTCGAATCAGAGTTCAGATCACTTTTTCCACTCACAATCACATGTTGAGTTCGAAAAGTTAACAAATTGAATTGATTTGTTGATTCAAAGTTTAACTGCTCTTTTGAATGTGCATGGATAATTATGAATTTATTTAATAATTCAAGTGATTTATTCTCAACTTAACTGATTTTTGAATAAAAATAACTGATTTATGGGTTAATCAATTATTTAATCAAACTTTATCCCAAAACTATATCATTAATTTTGACAACTTGATTTAATCAATTAAATGAACATTTAATCAATTATTTCTAGGAATTTGATTTATTGTCAAATAAAAATAATATTATTTAGGAATAAATGCAATTAAATCTAATTAAATAATTAGGTGGCAAAAATAAGTTTAATTAATCAAATATTCAACATATTCAATTAATTAACTTTTAGGATAAATAATGTCATTTATCGCCAAATAATATTTAATTAAAGATAATTAGGATAAATTAGGAATATTAGGAATATTCCCCGATGCAGAATTTAGATAGATCGATTAGGGTTTTGGATAGTTCGATGTGCAGATGTGCCTTAGGTTAGGACTTTTATGTCGATTTTGATCGATTTGTCGATGTAGGAGGTCAATGGTCCTATAGCCCATTTTTGGGGTATTACAACATGGAGAACCCAAACTGGGAAAAACCACGGAGAAGATAATGTTAGATAACTGAGAGGGGGGGGGGGGAATCAGTTAAGTCTAGTTATCCTATAGTCCTAAATAATCTTAGATGTATAAAACAAATCTAACATATAAACTTAAATAACTCGGTAATAGTTAACTGTGTCTTTTTGATTCATTTAGCAAATGCCAGTAAAATCATCTAGCATATACCGGTCAAACCAGTAATTATAATGTGTAAAGTAAAATAAAAAATCATCACATCCGTACACACATATAACTTGATTTTTAATGTGGAAACCCTGTTAGGAGGAAAACCACTTGGGACCGGTACCCGAAATAATTTTACTCTTCTGAAGTGAGCTTAGTTAAGAGCCAACCCTGTTAAATGTTACAAAACACACTATAGGGTGTGACCTTGTTAGAGGCTTTATCACTAATAGTTCCCCATGACCATACATTCACTTAGGTCAACAAGAAAACAATTAACACTTATTGAATGTTATAAAGAAATAAACAAAGACTATTAAGTCCCACTCGGTTAAGAGATTTTGTCTATAGCAATGGTTAGAATGCATCCGTAAATGATCTGATTCAAATACAACTTCCTTTGCAGATATTCATATCTATGCTACGCTCATATACCTTTGGCCATCATAATCTCTTCAATTTCTTTCTATCCTCCAATTTTGTTATGCTCAGTTAATCTCCTTTTTGTGATGCTCGATGTAGTCTATAGAATTGCTTGGTTCTCACTTCAACCTATTTGACCAGCTTCACATGAATACAATCCTCTCCTCACATGCATAATTCATTATGAATCTCTTGTCTCCTTTTATAGACATGATAAACCATTTTGTTCTCATCCATAGATTTTTCCGCTTAATATCCATTGTTGTTTTTGCCATTTTAACCTTCCTCAGAACTTGTACCTTAAACACATTTTGATCTTTATCATCCGATCAACCTTGAATTTTGTCAGCCATAGATATTTATAACAAAATTTATCTTTGTCCTCATAATCATCCCAATTTGTCCAGCTCATCATCTCAAGTCGGCAATCACATGTTCCATCTTATTTCTTTCACTCGGTCAATACCTTGATGTGTCAGTGACTTCTAGCTTGGTTAATACCCCACTCTGTATACACTACACTTTCTAGGTGTACACTATATCTACTCAGTGTATACTAAGTTCTTCATAACTGATCTAATGTCTCACATATACCTTTGTAGCCCGGTGATCATCTTCACATTCTATTCTCCAACTGTCAATCAGTTGTAGTCTAAAAATCTCTCCCTTTGGCATTGATGGAAATATAATATGAAATATTCCATAAAATACAAAACATCTTAAGTTTCTACAACTCTGTCTATATGTTGTGACCTGGTAAGATCTCCCTTAGCTTATGCATTTAATATATTTAATCACTACACAAAATCTTTGTCTCTCCCTTTTGGTTAGCTTCACTTCTAATTGATATTTCTTGTAGTCTTCTCTCCCTATTGTGTGTGTGAATTTTTTACCTGATCTGTAGACACAACACTTCAGTAAAACATTAGAGGTTAGCAAAAATGAAATCGTGCAATGAATTGAAAGCTAAACTAACTAGGTGATTTACTGCCTTCTAATAGGTGCGAGTATGATGTTCTCAGATTGTTATTCGAGATCAATGACCTTGACGACACCTAAATGAAGGATTTGAATGCAAAACTAATATGAAATATGAATGCAATTAATCTATTTTTTTGATTTTCTATGCAATGATATGAAAACTTGATATGAATCTATGATATGCTGAAAAAATGATATGCTATGATATGCTAAATGATCTAACAAATGAAAACAAATATGATATGAAAAACTATGCAATATTGATCTCACAAAGCTTGGATTCGCAAAGATGATTCTTCAGTCTCCAATTCGACAGCATGATTATGCAATTCTTGTGGATTTGAGAGATGATTTGTGAAGAGCTAAAGCCTTAATTTATAGAAATCCAGGGATTTGAGGATGCATGAAAGAAAGCCATAAATCACTCAAATAACTCAGCTTGATTTTGAGTTTATTTTTAAATAAAGATAATTTAATTCACAAAAACATGCAAATCATGCAAAAATAACTTTTTAACTCAAATTAGAAGTTTAGATCAACTTTAAAACTCAAAAATGATGTTGAGTTCCAAAAAGTCAATAACTTGCATTGATTTTCTGATTTGGAGTTTAACTGCTCTTTGATTGTGCACATGGATAATTATGAATTAATAAATAAATAAATTGATTTATTCTCAACTTAACTGATTTTTGAAATAAAACAATTGATTTATGGGTTAATCAATCATTTAATCAAACTTTTATTCAAAAATAATATCATCAAATATGACAACTTTCTTTAATTAATTAAATAAGAATTTAATCAATTAATGATAGAAATTTTGATTTATTGTCAAATTTAAATAATAATACCTAGGAATAAATACAATTAAATTCAATTAAATAATTAAGTGGCATAATTAAATCAATTAATTTAAATATTCATCATATTCAATTAATCAACTTTAGGATAAGTGTGATTTATCGCCAAATAATCATTAAATTAAAGATAATTAAGATGATTAGGAATATTACTAGGAATATTCCCTGATGCAGAATTTAAGATAATCAATTAGAATTCGATGATGTGCCGATGTGCCTTAGGTTAGGACTTTGATGTCGATTTCGTTCGATGTTGATGTAGGAGATTAATGAACCTATAGCCCATTTTTGGGGTATTACATTTTGCCCCTCTTTGAATTACTATGCGAAGCGCAGTGGTTCAAAGATAGTCTGTGTTTGATAGAGATATGAAACTGATTCAAAATTGATAATTGATATGAGATAGAAGTTGATTGAAAGATTTGATATGAAGATAATAGGTCCTGAATGACCAAAGATAATGTTAACTATAACAGTAAATGAACCGATGATTGCAAAAAAGTGTCAAAATGCCTGATTCCGAACCTTATGATTGTGAAGAAGTGAGTGACCGATTCCAAACTTGATTGTCCTTATATGAATCACGTAGGTATCACATCTGAACCCTTCAGTTACCAAAGAATCAAGGAAATAACACAATTGAATTGATAGTTGCAAAAACTGATACAATTTACAAGATTAGGAGAATACCAGATTGATATGGATTTCGATGAATCTGATATGCCTCGAGTGATGATTGATTTACCCCAAGCGATGAGGAGTTTTGATGAATCAGTAACTAGACGTGGTTGTTATCTTGATTACTGAGGAAAGATATGATATCAATAAAGATATGATTATAGACTTTGAATGATATGCAATACCATGCCCCCTTCGGGATTAAAATTGAAATCTGACAAGAAAAGTCAATGTTATAGTTTAGAAGCATGTTAATTGATTTGAGAAGTGGTTATATACGTTTGAGAATGCATTCTGCATCGTTTAGAGGTCTAGAAGACCAAGTTTGACTAGGTTTGACCATGAGTTGACCATGGTTGATCAAGTTGAAATTTTGATAGTTTGATGTAAGATAATCAGTTAGGTTGAATTTTAGATTTCTATGATGATCAAAGGTTGATTATGCAAGTAGTTAATAATATGAATGATCTCAGATTTTGATTTTGATCCCAAAAAAGGATTCTACTTGCTATTTCGTAGGAGGAACCTTCATGTGAGATTCAACTCTTGTTAGATTAGAAGATGTGATTGAAGAATCATTTAAACTTTGAAGTGTTTCCAAACATTTGTGAGATCATGCAGACATGCAAAATGCAAAGAGATATGCAGAATGAAATGCAACCTAAGACCTAGGACCTAGTCACTGATCATGTGTTGATTTGTTATCATCATTGAACTTTTAGGTAACCGGATAAATCAATACAATGCCTAGTAGCTATGAAACCATAGACATATGAATATCAATTTGTATGTGCAAGAATCAATACAACACCCATTGGTCAACAACCATGGATATATGAATATTGATTTTGTTTTCAAAATGTTGGATTAGATATAAGCACCAAGGCACAAGCGCCAGGATGACCTGAATATCATGTCCATTTTGATATAGAAATTTGTATAAGCATCAAAATATAAATGTCATGATGACCTGAATACGCCTTGCGGTACAAACACATCAAGCGGTCAAGAGATCATTCTAAATCCAATGTGAATTACCCGTAGTGACCCTTTATCATTCACATCCTTAGGTAAGATCGTATTTCACAATAGGAGAAAGAACTCACTCAAAATGACAATAGTTAGATCAAACTTCCTTGAATTTTTTGGGTATCAATGGTTGAGGTACACATGGCCATCCAATTCGAGATAGAGGCTCTTACAGTCGGACACCATTTCAATCCAGAATTTCCAAGATTGTTAGATTTTCACGTACAAGCAGAAGACAAAGAAAAGATTATGCCCCCAGTCATCACTCTTTAAATCCTATAAAGGACATCATTGAAGAGCTCAAAGAGACACAATATGCAAAAATCTCAATGCGAATCAGTAAGCATACAAGGAGATAAAAGCATGTAAAAAGCATAGATTATTTTCAGTTTGCATTTGATGTTGATTGCATTGTTGTAGATGAAAAATCCTTCCTGGAGACAAGACTGACTAACTGACTCACATGAAGCTTCAAAGGACTCTGACTGGATATGATACGTCTAAGATACACTAGAGACCATAGGATACAACATTGATTGCCCCCAAGTGTTAAGCATTGATAGGATACAGACGCTGGAGTTGATTGGTGTACAAACTGACTTATTGGAAACTGGAAATGTAGAAACAAACTGGGAGATATGTACAAACTAAAGCAAAACTAAAAGTTGGGAAAGACCAAGACTGCATTGATAGATGGAGCATTTTGAAACAAGTGGCGCCCGTTTGCCGGGTTTCCACCAAGGTGCTTTTTTCTTTTTCTCATTTTTTTGTATTTTTCCTTTTTTCAATTTTTTTGTGAATCATCAAGGTGCCCATTGCTAGGTTTTCACCAAGATGTTCATTTTTTCAAGAATTTTTCTATTTTTTATAATTTTTTCAGGACATTTTACCATAGACTGAATGCCTTAGGCATATAATTTCTTTAGATGGAGAACGTTGATTGGTTCTCAGAGCTGTTCTCCTTCAGTCATTGAGAGTTGATAGGCACCAGAGCCAAAAGTAGCAGTGATTACAAAGGGACCCAGCCAGTTGGGTTCAAACTTCCCCTTGCATTCTCGATGTGATTGATTTTTAGGATTTTCTCTCAAGACTAGATCACCAACCTGAAATTCTCTGTATCTGACTTTCTTGTTGTAGCCTCTAGACATTATTTTCTGATACACTTTGAGATGATCATACGCTGCTTGTCTGCGCTCATCTAGTAGTTCAAGTTCTTGCAACCTAGACACTCTGTAGTCATCATCAGTTACTAGACCATGCATTCTGATTCTTAGTGATGGGATTTCAACCTCAATAGGCAGTACCACTTCAGATCCATAAAGTAAAGTGAAAGGTGTAGCCCCTATAGGTGTTTTGATACTTGTTCTGTAGGCCCAGAGAGTTGGATTGATCATGAGATGCTAGTCTCTTCCTATTTTATTAACAGTTTGATGCAAGATTTTCAATAGATTCTTATTAGATGCCTCTGCTTGTCCATTCCCTTGAGGATAGTAGATAGAAGACCAATGTTGTGTGATCTTGAATTTGGAACATAGATCATCTAGGTCTTTGTTCTTGAATTGTCCACCATTATCTATGATTATGGAATGAGGTATCCCATATCTGCATATGATATAGTTCAATATGAACATAGATGTTTGCTTTCCAGTTGCTTGTGTCAAAGGGACTGCTTCTACCCATTTTTAAAAATAATCTTTAGCTATGATTATATGGGTATGTCCATTAGAAGAATGAGGATGAATCAACCCGATAAGATCAAATGCCTATTGATGGAAAGGCCATTGTGTTGTAAAGGGGATTAGATCTCTCCCTGGAGCATGAATTAAGTTTCCATGCACTTGGCACTTTTGACAATTCTTAGCAAACTTGATAGCCTCTTTCTCCATTTCAGGCCAATAGTACCCAGCCCTAATAAGTTTTCGAGCTAGTGTTAAACCATTCGAGTGTGACCCAAAAATACCATCATGGACTTCCTCTAACGCATGTTGAGACTCTTCCCATTATAAACATCTAAGTAGCGTACCATCTAGACCTAATTTGTATAGATCGTGACCAATGATGACATATCGGGAGGCATTATGGATAAGGTATCTTTTTTCATGGCAGTTAAAGGTATCAGGAATGATTTGGTCTTGGAGATAGGAAAATAGGTTTTTGTATCTGGATGAATCATGACCAACAACAGTGTAGATCATGTGGGTTTTAGGGGAATCATATGCAGGATAAGATAGTGCTTCCACTAGAAACTCATAGCGTAGCTCATGTTCAAGCTATTGTAATAAAGTAGATAGTGTTGCCATTGCATCAACAACCTTGTTCTCCATTCTAGGAATTTTATCAAATGTGATAGATATGAAATACTTCTTTAAATCATCTACCATTCTCTTGTAAGGAATGAGCTTTTCATCTTTAGTTTGGTACACATCATTGACTTGATGAATAATAAGTTGAGAGTCTCCATAAATGTGTAGCTCTGTTACTCTCCATTCAATTGCTATTTTCATACCATTCAAAAGGGCTTCATATTCAACAATATTGTTTGTGCAAGGAAACTTTAATCTGAATGCTTTGGGTATGGAGTATCCTTGAGGAGTTATGAACAATATTCCCACTCTGGATCCATTCTGTGTATAGGAGCCATCAAAGAATAATTGCCATTCTCTAGAAGAAAGATGCATGATAGAGGAATCTGGGAATTCCATTTATAGTGGTGTATTATCAATCATAGGTGCATCTTCTAATTGATCAGCAATAACCTATCCTTTGATAGCCTTTCTTTCCACATATTCAATGTCAAATTCACTTAAGAGCATAACCCATTTAGCTAATCTACCTGTGAGGGCAACTTTGCTTAGTAGGTACTTGAGTGGATCAATCTTAGCTACCAATTGTGTGGTATGAGCTAACATGTAGTGTCTCAGTTTATATGATGCAAAGATCATAGCTAGACAAGCCTTCTCAATCATTGAATAGTTCTTCTCATATGCAACCAATGTTCTATTGATATAGTATATAGCTCTTTCCTTTTTATTCTCATCATGTTGCGCTAGAAATGCCCCCAATGATGTATCTGTAGCGGAGACATATAAGATCAAAGGCTTCCCATGAATAGGAGGCATCAAGATAGGAGGATTGGATAGATACTTCTTGATATGATTGAAGTTCTGTTCACATTCTTTGTTCCATGCAAAGGTCACACCTTTATGTAATGTTTTTGTAAATGGCTGTGATATGTCTGCTAGCTGTGATATGAATCTCCTGATAGATTGAACTCTTCCTTGCAATGTCCTCATCTGACTGATATTCTTAGGGGGTTGCATCTCCATTATAGCCTTTACTTTAGCTGGATCAACCTCAATTCCCTTCTTTGAAATGATGTATCCTAAGAGCTTTCCAGAAGTGACACCAAAAGCACACTTCTTAGGATTTAGTCGGAGACTAAACTTTTCCATTCTGTCTAGGATCATGCTCAAGTCCTTTAGATGTTCAGTTCTGATCATAGATTTTTCTAATGTGTCATCAACATAATCTTCCATAGTTCAATGCATCATGTCATGGAAAATAGATGTCATTGCTCTTTGATATGTAGTACCAGCATTTTTAAGCCCAAATGGCATGACATTCCAACAGAAGGTACCCCATGCACATGTGAAAGCAGTTTTCTCTTGATCCTCTGGAGCAATTTTTATTTGGTTATATCCAGAGAAACCATCCATTAAGGAATACATCTCAAAACCCGTAGTCATGTCCACTATCATATCAATGTTAGGTAGTGGAAAATCATCCTTAGGGCACGCTCTATTCACATCTCTAAAGTCTATGCACACTTTGATTGAACCATCTAGTTTAGAAATAGGTACAATATTAGAGATCCACTCTACATAGTCAATAACTTGGATGAATCCAGCTTTTAGGAGCTTCTCTAATTCAGCTTTACCAATAGTGCAACATGAGGATGCATCTTTTGCAATTTTTGCTTGACATGTTTTACATTAGGAGCTATAGATAAATGGTGCATGATAAGATTAGGATCCAACCTGGGCATATCTGAGTATTTCCATGCAAAGTTGATCTTTTTTTCTGTTAGGAATGTAGTAAATTTTTTCTTCTCTTCTTCTGATAATGATTGTGCTACATGTACCAATTGTGGTTCCTCTGTTGTACCCAAATTGATGAATTGAGTGGGCTCAATTAGAACTGGAGATTTGTCTTGTAAATGACTCAGAAGGACATCAAATATCTCATCCTTAGGTGCCTTAGAGAGGTTTTCACCTTCAGATACATCTTTTATTTTTACTTTTGTAGGTTCTGAGACTGCCACAAAGTGGTTTTCACCCTCATAACTCCTTTTCTTTTTATTCTTATTCTTATTTTTCTGACTAAGATATTTGATGTCTGACTCAGTCATGTTGACGCTCAGTTCACTGATGGAAGTCCTCATAGGCTCAACTACATTTAGGTAGCAAGCAAGGGCATAGTCATTTGGGAAGGTATAAATACCATGGCTCAGATTTGTGGAGGTTTGATCAATAAGGTTTGGATATTGGATAGTCAAAGTAGGGAAAGATTGGGAATAGTGTTTATGGATATGGATATGTCATCATTGGTCCTAACCTAACACTTGAGTTCAAAGGTGATATTACAACTTAAGACATTCAATTCATGAATAGGCTCAATGTCATCGTGGGAGTCCAATTTAGCGATAGGTGGATTAGACTCGATAAGTTCATCATTTCATTCTAGACTTACGTTGGGTTGAGGTGCATATTGGTGAATAACATCAACATGTTTCTCTGTGATAAGCTTATCTGGTTCTGGAATGATTCCCCATTCATAGTCATTAGATTCATCTTCTGATTCAGGATCTCTAGGAAATCTTAGAACATGAGTAAAGTCAGGGTGAATACCCCAAGAAGGGTTACCCTCAGATTCTAATTTGAATTCATACTCATGGGAATCTATCTCAGAATCACTACCACTTCCCTCTTCTTGATTGTTTTCAAGATTAGCTGGTTCTTATGTTGCAACTATCTCTTGATTGATAGTGGGTTCTTGTGTTTCTACTACATTAATTATTTTGATTGGATCATCTTTATCATCAAGAAGGTCTTTCGTCTCCTTAGGCAATTTTTCATAGGGGATGAGTTCTGAGCTATCTGAATCACTATCTAATGGTTTTGTTTCCTCTTTCTTAAGAAGAGGTTCTCCTGGTGTGATCTACTCTATGACATGAGAACAATTACCTTTGAGGTGATAGGGTTTATTCTTAAAGCCTAGGCTAACAGTATTCTTATTTGCTCTACCAGTATGTGGGAGAGGTGCCTCAAGACCTTTTCCTCTGATTCCTAGAGGTCCTTTATTTGAATATCCCATCTTATCTATTAATTTATCTCCTGGACCATATGACTTAGAAGGGAGTTTGGATATTGTAGAGTCACTAGTTTGAACAACTTGAGATTCAGGTTCGTCTTTGTATAGCCATGATAGCACAGCTTCATCCTCTTCAAACTCTTCCTTGGATACTTGTTCTGCTACAAAATTCTTTTTATATGCTTCAAGAGGTTCTTTAGAGTCTGGTTTGGATTGTTTCAAAGATTGCCCATAAGACTTAGGTGAGATAGGGAGAGATGTCAAAGATAAGACTGGCTCAATAGTATATTCTCCCATACTATTTTCTTTGATATTAACCTCTTTTGCAAGATCTTCCATTTTAGATGTGGATGCTTCTTTAGTTGATTTAATGGAAGATTCTTTGTTATTAGGCACAAGCTTATCTGCACTTTCCTTCAATGTATTGCAAGTTGTATTTAGATCTACGGGGATAGTAACCTCTACTCCTTCATAAGAAAACTTCAAACATTGATGGTATGTAGAAGGAATAGCTTGCATTTCATGTATCCATGGTCTCCCTAGAAGAATGTTGTAAGCCAAAGGTAGATCAAGAAATTGACAGATGGTGTCTTTGATAACTGGACCCACTCGGACGGGTAAGACAATGGTGCCTTTAGAAGATCTTTCTTGTTCATCATAGGCTTTTATGGTTATCTTCTTTCGAGGATCAATAGCCAATTCTTAAAATCCCAATTGTGTGATCAAGCTGTAAGAACAAATGTTTAGGCCAGCGCCCCCATCTATCAACACACATTTGACTCTATGGTTCTAGATCAAGACTTCTATATGCAAAGGCTGATTATGTGGGTGACTCAAGGAGTTGTCATCTTCCTTTGAAAAGGAGATATATTGCAGAGATGTAAGATGTCCAACCATAGTCTGGAACCTATCTAAATCAAGGTCATCAGGAACATTGGAACCGAGCAAAGCTTTGTCTAGTATGGCTCTGTGAGCTAGAAATATTCGAAGCAACTCAAACATGGAGATTTTGGCATTAGTGTGCTGGAGTTGTTGAACGATGCTATAAGATGTAGGCCTTGTATCCTTTGGATTGGAAGATTTGGAAGCAACCTTCTGTTTAGAAGCAGATGAAAGATTGAAGGGCACCTTAGGGACATTTGATGAATCTGGGATTTGTCCTTTCAGATGTGCTTGGGCTTGTGATTGAGTAACTGCATTGGTGGATTGATTTTGTCTATCTCTTCGTATAATTGTGATGACATTGCAATGCTCTGAGAGATAGGGTTCAACCATATTGATGGTAGCATTATTTCCAGGGTAAGCATAATTGACTTTTGCCCCCATATTAGGTTGAGAAGATGAAACTTCTTGACCATGTTTCAGAAATGGTTATGTGAATGCTATATGATCATTATTGCTCTTAGGATTGTCAACTATGATGTCTCCCCTATCGATCAAATCTTGAATGGTGTGTTTTAGCCAAAAGCAGTTATTAGTTTTGTGACCTTTACCTCGATGGAAATCACATAATTCATTTTCTCTCCACCATTTTGGCTTAGGCTTAGAATCAGGTGGTCGGATTTTTGGCAAAGAGATGATGTTATCAACCAGTAGAGTTTTGATAGCTGATTCTAAATATTCTCCAAGAGGAGTGAACTTTTGTTGTTTATCCCAAGATTTGTATTCTGGCTTCTTTTGAAATGGTTCGGATGACTTTTGTTCTGAAGCTTTAATGGCTTGGGAACCAAGAGTTAGATTATAGGCTGGTGCCTTTGATGGGGCATAGATAGTGTCAAAAACACCATCTGTGATGATGCCTTTATTGTTGTTCCAGTTTTTGTTCTTGTCTTTAGAACTGGATCCTAATTCATACTTGTCTTTTTGAAGTGTGATTTCTCTTTTTTTCACAAGCACTTTTTTGATTTGATAGCATTGTCCACCATCTTTTCAAAAGATGTATGATCTTTCATTTGTAGAGGATAATTGATTTTTGGAACCAGGTTATTGATGAAGATTTCCAGTTTTTCTATTTCTGGAATAGGTCTAGCATATAGAGAGAACTTCTTCCTCCATCTCTTGAGAAATGTTAGGAATGGTTCTCCTGGATATTGCTTGAGATTACAGATATCAATCATGGTGACTGGATGTTGAATATTGTAGGAGTATTGCTGATAAAAAAATTTGATCAACTCCTCAAAAGTTTTGATAGTGGAAGGTAATTGAGAGAACCATTGAATGACCGCTCCTCCTAGAGATCGAGGGAAGAGATGCATCAGATAGGTTGGTTCATGCATGAACTCCATTGATTGTGTACAGAATTCTCTAACATGATCCTGAGGGTCAAAGTGTCCATCATATTTATCATACTTTGGCATCTCCACTCTTTTTGGAAATGGCAACATGTACAAGCCTTTGTCAAATGGAAAAGGGCATAGAGCCTCCATGGAGAAATCTTTGGGTTCCTTCTCTTTTTCGAGTTGATTTAGTTTGACTTGTAAAGCATGTATCTATTTCATCATGGTCATTATCAGAGTTTCTTCCTCATGTGTGATGATAGATTTGACATTAAAATTAGGAGGAAGCTTAGCTCCTTGATGAGCTAATTGTAAAAAGTATGCCTCTCTATCTTCTTTCAAGAAATGCTTCATCATTCATTTGAAGTTATCATCATTTTGATATTGAGCAATTTCTTCAGGCATGGGTTCCTGATCTGCACCATGTTGAGATTGAGTTCTTTGAGAGCCAAAGTTTGTCCCTGCTTGAGACATGGTAGGAGTTTGTGGACTCCTTGGAATAGATTGATGTGGGGTTTTTTGGGTACCTCCGTGAGTTGATGAAGGAGGAATGTAACCAGTTTTTAATCAAAGGTTGCCAGCACCATCGTCTTTGTAAAGACCAGAATCGATGAGTTGCTCAAGAGTTGGACCCCTGGTAGTGGTTATAGGTAAGGTCTGGGATGCTTCTCTAGATTTCTTGTGTGAGGAAGCTCTAGTTTCCACCATCAACTTTGAGTGAAACAAAAGAATAAGATCCAGATGACTGAAGAATGAATGGAATCAAGATGATCAGATGACACAACCTCGTCAAGGTTTGATTGATTTGAAGATTTGATTAGACATGGGTGAAGGATACTATGCCCTGGATGTATGGGTAGATTTCCCAAAAGATAGCGGACACGAGCTCACAACACTTAGTCTATTTTTGAAGATTTGATAGAAGATTGATAGTTATGACAAGGTTTTGACACAAGATGAAAATGACTCAAATCGATTAAACAAAAGGCTGGATTGGATTCAAAAGGCCACTCTTGGAAAATGATAGGGTTCTCAAAAGCTATTGCTCTATTCCTGACACAGTGATTTGTTCGACAGATTCTGGAAATAGGCTGAAAAGCTAAATATCTGGCAATTCTGACAATTTTCTGACAACTTTCAAAATTTTCCCAAATCACACTCTGTAGACTCATATGAAAATGGGTATGCTATGAAATGATAGTTGAAAAGTTCATACGACAGTGGGTATGCTATGAAACAATAGTTGAAAAGATCGTACGATAGTTGCTAGTAGGATTTGACTTTTTTGAATTTGACTAGCAGAAAGACTCGTATGACACTGGGTTCCTTACCATACGACAGTTGGGAATGGATGAAATGACATTTGATAAAAAAATCATATGAATTTTTGACCTCCTGAGATGACTTCTGACTCCAGAAAGGAATTTCACTTCAATTTTTGCAAATTTAGGGTTTTTAGTGTCAGATTGTTTGCAAATTGTACTGTCTAGATTTGAGGATTGTAACATATTTGTTCATTTTCAGTAACCAGATAGATAAAAAAGTACACCAAATAGCAAGCAAGTGATTTCAAGCATGTCTAAAAATAATGAACAAGGGCAAAAGCAACCTTGCGCATGGACAATCGAGTGATTTTATTCATTCTAATCCTTAGAAGTGCTAATTGTGTATGTTCCAAAATGTTTTGCAATGACGCACATATATCCTAGAAAAATGAAAATTTGGCCTCTCTAGGGTTTTTAGTAATGGTTTGACTCTGCAAATTTTATGATCCAAAGGGGTGAACTCCAATCCCGGCGCACCAAGGTTTTGATACAGTCCAAGAATTTAATCAATTAGGAGCTGCTAGGGAGATCTGACAACCCAAAAATGAACCACACTTGTGAAGATTTCTTCCACAAGGACATTTATATAGCAGCTGTCACTACCATGATGAAAATGGCTATTACCGCTTGAGGTTTTGTCAACACAGTTTGCCCTATGAAGGGAGTGTTCGCTACGGTTAACCCTCTCTAAAGGTGACTCACAATAGTATACCACAAGGGGACTTGGCTCCATATCCAAGGGTTTGATGCCTTTTCAATTTTAACCTAGACAAAGTAGGCAGATAAATCTGACACGCTAAGATGAAGATTATCTCACCAAGGTCTATGATATTAACCCCACGTGATCTATCAACCTCTCTGGAGAGAGAATGTATCAATCAGTAAGGGAAGATGCACAGACCAAGTAGAACATGAGACACACTAAGTATCCTCCCTACCTACAAGGATTTCATTGTCAAGAAGGATTTCACTAGGAATCCAATCTCTCAAGAACCACAAATAGTGTTCATAGGGCCTAATTACTATGTTTTCACAGATATATCCAAAAACAAATCTATCCAAAAGCATTCAAAAGAAAAAAATGTGGTACACTTAATGCTCCAAATAAATGTGAGGTGAGTCCACAAAGTGGTGCATTTAACTCCTCACAAAAATTTAAAAGCAAGTCCACACCCTAGAATACTAATGAGATAAAAAAAGCACAAAATGGGAAAGAACTGGTGGAACAATTAACACTCTTTCTAAGTAGACCCCTCCCCTGAATATGGCACTGACCTTGCAACCACGGGGTGAAATAAGGGGAAAGTAAGAATAAGTGAGTCCAATATCCCAATTTCGCTAATAAGATCAATCAAAAATATCCTAAGACTACCTATCAATACTTAAGGTGTTACAACCTAGTATTCAATTATGCAAATTTGAAGAAAAGCATGCAAAGAAAACACTCAAGCCAAACACATGAGAGATTCATTTTAGGATCCAAATTGAAATGTTATTAGATTGAGGAGAATACCTAGAATCCTTGCCGCTTAGTAGATGTTTACCCGCTTTTAGCAATTCTTGCACTTTTTCCAATCAAAACCAGCAGGAGTCGATAAAAAACAAAGAATTTCAATTGTTAAGATTAGCCGTTAGTCAAAATCTGAAAACCAAATATGACAAACTGCCCTGAAAAATGAAATGACAGTTGGAATTTGATACTGAAACTCATACGACAGTGGGTATGTTACCAGACGACAGTATGAAACTCGTACGATAGTGGGTGTGCTCCCAGATGATAGTCTAGAAACTCGTACGACACTGGGTGTTCTATGAAATGACAGTTGAACTTTCAAATGATAGTGTGTACAGCATGACACAATCCTCAATCTGATAGACTATCGTATGACAGTGGGTACAGTGCGAAATGACTTTTGTTAGAAACTCGTACGAAGATTGTACGGACAAAAATTAAAAATCATAGTTTTGCATGGAAGCTGAGGAGAAAAAGACAAAAATTGATAGAATTGAAATGGAAACCCATTTCAGGGCCCCACGGTGGGCGCCAAAAATGTGTGTGAATTTTGTACCTGATTTGTAGACACAACACTTTAGTAAAACATTAGAGGTTAGCAAAAATGAAATCGTGCAATGAATTGAAAGCTAAACTAACCAGGCGATTTACTGCCTTCTAATAGGTGCGAGTATGATGTTCTCAGATTGTTATTCGAGATCAGTGACCTTGACAACACCTAAACGAAGGATTTGAATGCAAAACTGATATGAAATATGAAAGCAATTAATCTATTTTTTTGATTTTCTATGAAATGATATGAATCTATGATATGCTGAAAAACTGATATGCTATGATATGCTAAATGATCTAACAAATGAAAACAAATATGATATGAAAAACTATGCAATATTGATCTCACAAAGCTTGGATTCGCAAAGATGATTCTTCAGTCTCCAATTCAACAGTGTGATTATGCAATTCTTGTGGATTTGAGAGATGATTTGTGAAGAGCTAAAGCCTTAATTTATAGAAATCCAGGGCTTTAAGGATGCATGAAAGAAAGCCATAAATCACTCAAATAACTCAGCTTGATTTTGAGTTTATTTTTAAATAAAGATAATTTAATTCGCAAAAACATGCAAATCATGCAAAAATAGCTTTTTAACTCAAATTAGAAGTTTAGATCAACTTTAAAACTCAAAAATGATGTTGAGTTCCAAAAAGTCAATAACTTGCATTGATTTTCTGATTTGGAGTTTAACTACTCTTTGATTGTGCACATGGATAATTATGAATTAATAAATAAATAAAGTGATTTATTCTCAACTTAACTAATTTTTGAAATAAAACAATTGATTTATGGGTTAATCAATCATTTAATCAAACTTTTATTCAAAAATAATATCATCAAATATGACAACTTGCTTTAATTAATTAAATAAGAATTTAATCAATTAATGATAGGAGTTTTGATTTATTGTCAAATTTAAATAATAATACCTAGGAATAAATACAATTAAATTCAATTAAATAATTAAGTGGCAGAATTAAATCAATTAATTTAAATATTCATCATATTCAATTAATCAACTTTAGGATAAGTGTGATTTATCGCCAAATAATCATTAAATTATAGATAATTAAGATGATTAGGAATATTACTAGGAATATTACCCAATGCAGAATTTAAGATAATCAATTAGAATTCGATGATGTGCCGATGTGCCTTAGGTTAGGACTTTGATGTCAATTTTGTTCGATGTTGATGTAGGAGATTAATGAACCTATAGCCCATTTTTGGGGTATTACACCTGTAGATCTCAATCTGAATATTTCATGTAATCTTCTCTCCCTTTGACAATAATGCCAAAAGAAATAAGCTCTTTAATAGCCAAATAATCATCCTTTTAGCTCATGTTCAAATTCTTATACCTCGCATGTACAAATGTTCTTTGTTTCAGCTTGTATTGATTTTTTTCTTCACAACCTTAGGAATCCAAAAGTGTGAACATCATGCATCAACATCATTAGATCTTTTGATAAAGTATAGGTTGATGCAGCCCATATCACCTTAGTGATGGTAAGATAGGGGATGGACCCCTAGTCTACTTCTCAAGTATTCAAACATATCCTTTGGTAAAGGTTTTGTGAATATATCAACAAGTTGCTCTTGTGAATTCACATATTCCAATTTGACTTGTTTTTCCTAAACTTTCTCCCTCAAGTAGTGATACTTAATAAATATGTGCTTTGTTTTTGCATGCATCACTGGATTCTTTGAAATATTGATGGCACTTTTATTATCACAATAGATTATCACTAGATCTAGTGATCTCCTCATTCATACCTTCCAATAATTGCTTTATCCCTACAATATTTGAACAATTAGCAGCAACAACTACATATTCAGCTTCAACAGTGGAATGAGAAATACATCCTGGTTTTTTACTTATCCATGTTACTAATCTTTCTCCTAAATATAATGCTCCATATGTAGTGCTTTTTCTATCATCAATGTTTCTAGCCCAATCAACATAAGTGTAAACTTTACCTTCAAAATTGCCTTCTTTCCTATACCATAATCCATAGTTTTTAGTGTTCTCTAGATATCTCAAAATTCTTTTCATAGCAGTCATGTGTGACTCTTTAGGATTAGCAAAAAATCTAGCTACAATTCCAACCTCATGTGCAATATCTGGTCTACTATACACAACATACATCAACTTGCCAATCATAGATCTATATAAGGTTTGATTTACCTCTGTTGACTTGTCATCCTTTTCAGCTTGCACCTAGTTACCATAGGTGTACCAACTAGTTTTGAATCTCCCATACTGAATGTCCTCAAGACTTCTTTGATGTACTTTGATTATGTTATGTATATGCCTTCCTTTTGTTATAGTATTTGCAAACCAAGAAAGAATTTGATCTCTCCAAACATCAACATTTCAAAATCTTTCATCATTTCATTAGCGAAAGACTTACATAGGTTATCATGACCTCCAGATATGATATCATCAACAAAGATTTCAGAAATAAGAATATTATCATCAGTTTCACATTTCAAATACAAATTGTTATTATCACTTGTTCTAACAAATCCAATTCTTATGAGATAAGAATGCAGTCTTTCATACCATGCTCTCGGTGCTTGTTTCAGTCCATATAATGCCATGTGCAACTTACATACCATATTCTTCTGATTAGGATCAATAAAACCTTCAGGTTGTTCAATGTATACCTCTTCTTCAAGTATCCCATTCAGAAATGCAGATTTCACATCCATCTGATATACCTTAAATCCTTTATAACTAGCATATAGAAGTAGTATTCTTTCTCCTTCAAGTCTAGCAATAGGTGCAAAAGTTTCTCCATAGTCAATTCCTTCTTCTTGTGCATAACCTTTGCATACTAGTCTTTCTTTGATCCTTGTTACATCTCCATTCTCATTCAATTTTTTTTTGAAAATCCATTTAGTTCCAATAACATTTTTGTCTTTAGGTCTTTGTACTAA
Organism: Chamaecyparis obtusa; assembly: GCA_027943335.1. Classification (NCBI taxonomy): domain Eukaryota; kingdom Viridiplantae; phylum Streptophyta; class Pinopsida; order Cupressales; family Cupressaceae; genus Chamaecyparis; species Chamaecyparis obtusa. The sequence continues at coordinate 1,470,823 of BSBK01001093.1, forward strand.
TGTCCATGTCTTGTTCTTCTGTATTTTCTCAATCTCTTCATTCATTTCCTTAATCCATTCATCATTTTCCAATGCATATTTAATAGTTTTAGGCTCAAATTCACAAACCAAAAATGTGTTATTCCTTAACTTACTTCTAGTATTCATTCCTGCTCCTTTGTCTCCAATTATTTGATCTTGTGGATGGTGTCTTCTCACATACTTAGCTAGTACAGGTTCAGATCTCTATTCTTCAATGTTTTCTCCACTCGGTGCATGATCATCATTTCCATCAATAACTATTTTTTGTTGCTCGGTCTGTAAATATTGTTTCTTAGTAGCAATATTTTGTTGCTCGGTGATGCCAGGCTGTTGCTTAGGTAGAGTTTTAGGTTCTTCAATATAAACAAATCTACCATAGTGTTCTGGTTCTTTCTTGCTTTCTTCATCATTTTTTTTGCAAACTCATCAATTCTCACATTTGCACTTTCAATCATCTTGTTAGTAGCCTTGTTCAAACATTTTTAAGCCTTTCTTCTAGTAGAATAACCTAGAAATATCCCTTCATCACATTTTGAATCAAATTTTCCATTTCTATCATCTTTTAGAATCTAATATCTACTTCCAAATATTCTGAAACAGATAACATTAGGTGTATAACCATACCATAGCTCATAAGATGTCTTGTTTGGTTCTTTCTTTAGTTGTAATTTGTTTAGTGTATAAACAAAAGTACTAACAACTTCTCTCTAGTACATTTGTGCAACATCTTTTTCAATCATTAGTGTTCTATCACGATCAATAATTGATCTATTTCTTCTTTTAGCAATCCCATTCTACTGGGGTTTCCTAGGTGCAGATACCTGTCTCTTTATTCCATGCTAATTACAAAAATTAGTAAATTCATCAGAAATGAGTTCACCACCTCTATCTGACCTTAAGCATTTTAATTCCTTACCACTTTCTCTTTCCACTTTTTCTTTGTACCATATGATAGTCATCATCCTAGAGAAATTATCAACAAATAAGATAAAATATCTATCTCCATAATAACTCTGAGTTCTCATTGGACCACATAACTTAGTATGAACTAACTCCAAAATAACATTAGATGAATAATGTTTTCTCTTGAAACTAGACTTTGACATCTTACCCATTTGACATTGTTTGCACATTACATGGCCAGGTTTAGATATGCTCGGTGATCCTCTAACTTTCCTTTTCTTACTGATCTTAACCATTTTTCTAAAGTTCACATGATATAACCTTTTGTGCCACAACCAAACATCTTCAGTTTTAGCCAACAAACAAGAAGTTTCAGCATTGGCCAGATAGAATAAGTTACCTTTTGATTGTTCACCAGTACCGATTAGCTTTCCAACCTCATCATAGATTTTTACTTTTCTTTTCTAAAACGCAGCTCGGTGACCTATATTATTCAGCTATGCTACACTTAATAGATTATAGTTAAGTCCTTTCACCCAATATGAATTTTCACATTTGATCTTATTATTCAGTAAAATAGATCCTGTACCTTTCACTTGACAAGGTGCTTCATTTCCCATTTTCACAGATCCTCCATTATAATGCTCAAGATATTCAAAATTTTCTTCATCTCCAATCATATGATGTGTGAAGCCAATATCAATAATGCAAGTATTATTTTTGCTAACTTTAGAAATAAGTGCCTTTTCAACATACCTTTCTTATTCTTCAGAATCTTCCTTCAATGCATCACATACCACTTCCATATCTTCATCAGTTTCAATCTTGATATCATCATCTACATCTTCAACTAGGTAGCATGCCTTCTTACCTTTATCTTTGTAATCTCATTTGTCTCTGTTTCCATACTATCGATTACCTCTATGATCTCGGTAATTTATTTTGTCATTCTTTCATTCATTTGATCTTTCACTTGTTTTCTCATCCTCTTTCATGTCATGACATGTTGCAGCAATATGACTAATCTCTTTACATTTAAAACATACCAAGGGTAGTTTACCCCTATATCTTCCTTTTCCTTTTTGTAGCCTTCTAGCCATTAATGCTTCAAGTTCATCAAGTTCATCTTCTTTAGCTTCACTATCACTTTCATTTCTTATCTCATGTCTCCTACTTGAACTTCCAATATTTAGAGATGACATAAATGCAAATTCTACCTTAGGTAAAATACTATTATCATAGTTATTAAGCTCAAATGCAGTCAATATACCAATCAAACTATCAAGTAAAATATTATTACCAGGAGCTTCTTTCATTTCATGTATTGCTGAGACTCTAATAGAATAGGAAGGTAACAATGTCACGAGAATTTTACTTACCATAGTGTCCTCTTCAATAATTCCACCTACTCCTTGGATAACATTCACCACTTTCTTGATTCGGTTTCTATATTGTGTAATGTTTTTAGCTTTTTTCATCTTCATATCATCAAGCTTACCTCTTAGACTTTCAACTTTTTCCCTGAGCTTATTCACATCTCCATGAACTAATGTCAATGTGTCCCACATCTCTTTTGCAGTTGTACAGGTCTTGATGTCTTCAAATTTAGCATCTGATAGAGAAGAAGCAATATCAATCATCATAGCATTATGTTCTTGTCTCTCTTTCATCTGTGTTATAGTCCAAGGACCAATAGGAGTTATAAACTCATTTTCCAAGTAGTATAGTGCAGAATCTTCAATGCCTGATAGATACAACTTCATCCTGCTTTGACATGTTGAGAATTGTCTTTGTCTCTCTTATACATCTTTAGATCTTTAACTTAAGTCCTTCAAACTTCTTCCTTCAAGTAATCTATCTATGATACCAATTGCTAGATAATTGAGAGGGGGGAATCACTTAAGTCCAGTTATCCTATAGTCCCAAATAATCTCAAATGTATAAAAAAAATCCAACATATAAACTTAAATAAATCAGTAATAGTTAACTGTGTCTTTCTCATTCATTTACTGAATGCCAGTTAAATCATCTAGTATATATCGATCAAACCAGTAATTATAATGTGTAAACTAAAATAAAAAATCATCACATCCATACACATATAAAACTTGATTTTTAACATGGAAACCCTGTTAGGGGAAAAAACACCTAGGACCGGCACCCAAAATAATTTCACTCTTCTGAAGTGATCTCAGTTAAGAGCCAACCTTGTTAAAGGTTACAAAACATACTGTAAGGTGTGACCTTGTTAGAGGATTTATCACTAACATTTCTCTATGACCATACATTCACTTGGGTCAACAAGAAAATAATTAACATTCATTAAATGTCATAAAGAAATAAATAAAGACTATTAAGTCCCACTTGGTTAAGAGATTTTTTCTATAGCAATGGTTAGAATGCAATAGTAGATGATCTGATTCAAATAAAACTTCTTTTGTAGATATTCATATCTATGCTATGCTCATATACCTATGGACATCATAATTTCTTCAATCCTCTAGCTCTTTAATGCTCAGTTAATCTCTTTTTTTTTCTGACGCTCAATGTAGTCTATAGAATTGCTTAGTTCTCACTTCAACATGTCTAACCAGCTTTTCATGAATAAAATCCTCTCCTCACCTACATACTTCATTATGAATCTCTTGTCTCCTTTTATAGACATGATAAACCAATTTCTTCTCATTTATAGATTTTTCCACTTAATCTCCATCATTATTTTTGCCATTTTAACCTTCCTCGAAACTTGTATTTTGTCAACCATAAATCTTTATAATTTTTTAAATCTTTGTCCTCGGAATCATCCCAATTTGTCCAGCTCACCATCTCAAGTCGACAATCATATATTCCATCTTATTTCATTCACTCGATCAATACCGTGATGTGTCAATGACTTCTAGCTCGTTTAATACCCCACTCAGTATACACTACATTTGTTTGGTGTACACTATATCTACTCAATGTATACTAATTTCTTCATATACTGACCACATAAACTTCTACATTCTTGATCTTCAATTCTTAACATAATCATGTAATACAATCAAATCACTAACATACTATCATAAACTCATCAATAAGTTACCCAATAAATACCATACTCATAACTTACTCATACATATCATTTTCATGTCAATATATCATTCCTTCACCATTATTACCTTCTTTAGATGTTTGCAACTATCATGATAAGTACAATCAAAACTAGTTGACATCAATGACAATATAATAGCTAATCTAATGTTTCACATATACCTTTGTAACTCTATGATCATCTTCACATTCCATTTTCCAAGTGATCAATCAGTTGTAGTCTAATAGATAATTCTCATGAAATGTAAATACTGGTTAAGGTGATTTATAAAGGCTCACTTCCAGTTGTGCTCATTGTCAGTCAGGCTAACTACCCTTGAATATGAAAAGGCTCATTGCCAAAGTATTTGAAATAAAAATGAATCTATCATTGGGATCACTTCCACCAACAATATTCCACATTCCCATAGATTGCAAACAACATTTGAACTTCTTTGTACTCATAGCCTTAGTTAATGAATCTACAAAATTCATCAAAGTCTCTACCATAAACAACTTTACCTTGTCATCCTTGATCATATCTCTAAAAACATGATACTTTTCGTACCTCACAACTCACATCCACATTGTTGCTTGACAAAGTAGGGACCCCCTTGCTTTCTTTTCTTTTTCTTTTTCTTTTATTGCCTTATTTTTTTAATCAAATATCTGGAGTTCTTGGGATTGGAGGACCCATATTATCAATTAAAACTTGAATCCCCAATCCATGAAAGTCCCCTTTTCCATTTTATTTTCATTATTTTTGACCTTTAGATGTTAGAGTTTTTGGGATGTCATGGCAACATGACAACAATGATTCTCTAACCTCAGCTTATTTTTTCTTGTCTTATTTTAGAGGTCATACTTATAGAGGTTCAAGAGTGTCATGGTTACATGCCTATCCTGACCCAAAATCTTGATGCACCAATGATTCACAAGCATACCTCAACCCTAGTTGGGTCACTCCTTAATGACACTATGCTTGCATTACCTAGATAACTATAAAATTGTGTTTCAATGTTCATTTGCACACTGCATTCAAAATATGAGTGATAGAGAGATGAGTCAAGTTTTGTATGACTAAGAAGTTGTAAACATAAATTTAGTGTGACATTGTTGATTTGTGTGAGTGAGTGAGTGAGTGTGTATCTCCCAACCTTTTAGAGCTTGTGGCTAGTCAAAATCTTACTTCTTATAGGTAAAGTTGAACAAACCCAATCTTGTTTGTGTTTTGTTTTTAGGTTTTCTGTATGTTCTTCATTTTGTCTTTCTTTTTATTGGTAGGTTAGGTTTGGGGTTGGGGTTGTTCTTTTATTTTTATTTCTTTGGTTAGTTTTAGAGTTTCTCTACTTTAGGGCTTCTTTTTTAGTTTTGGGTTCTATTTGTTTTAGTTTCCTTGTGTTCTTTGTAGTTTATGGTTTATACTTAGGTTTTAGGTTAATAATTTTCCATTTTTAATAAATACTATTCCTCATGTACTGAGACAAGGTTTTTTTAAGATCATGTGGAGTTTACCCTTAAGAACTAGTGCATGACTAGAAGAAAAAACCCTAGGTTTAAAATTATTCTATAAAATATATGAAGGCAAGAGTAAAAAATCCTATGTTAAAATCATAGATTGGGATCCTTAAATATTTTGGGACCCTCAAATTTTCATCCCTAAAAGACATTTGATCTTTAAAAAATTGGGGTATTAGAGATGCCATGCCACTAAAAGGATCGAGGATCCTTGATAGTTTGAAGCCAAATTTTAACCTAAGAAGGAAGGACTTTTGATTGACATCCATTTTTTTTGAAAATGTTGACATCCCCAATGCTCTAAACAGATTAGGGATATCAACATCCCCAACACTTGAAAAATATAGACAAAGGGTTTAACATCACTTCTTACCTCCTTCAAGATGTACTTCAAGGATGTTTTCATCCCAAAAAACTTGAAATGGTTTGAGGATGTAAACACCCCTGATCCTTGAAAGGGATGAGCACCAAATAGAAGGTTTTTGTACATAATTTTAGGGATGTTTACATCCTCAATCACTGAATAGGATGGTTGAATGAAGATCCTTGAAACCTCGAATGTACTATCTTTATTGAAAAATTCACACTCAACCTAGTCAAAGGGATACAAAATGATTAGCTCTTATTCATTATGTAATGTTAATGATGCATTTAGGGTATTTTTATTTTTGTATTTCTTTGAGTTATCTCAATAAGACTTTTGAATGGTTATTAATTCTTTCCTAGTTGCAAAAGGAGATAGGAGGATGAAAAAATCAATGAAGTATACATTTTAAGGTTACATGAAACGCTCCAAATAGGGAAATAGCCACCATGAGACTAATGACACTGATATTAGCCATGAAGACCCAAAGGAATTTAAGGTAAGGATGGCCAAACTAGAGTGAAGGTAATTTTGGGCTATTCCCTATTGTACTAGGGTCTAGTACAAGTAACAACATTTCCTATAATAATGTAATCTTTAGACTTGGTAATGGCATTCTTAGAGAACTATAAAGTTGAGCAAAGGAAAATTTGAATACCCAAAATACTGAGAGGGGCAGGGGATGAATTAGAATTCCCTTAACTCTCTAAGCTCAATTTACTTAAATCTCTTCAAATTCTTCTTACCATTCATATAACATGCACAAGGAATACCATATTTTTATCATGGAAAAATTGAATGGGAATAAATATAGAGAGGGTTAACTCTGAATGTAGTATAACTAGTCATAATATATTACAAGTGCTCACTAAAAGGCTCACAAGCCAATAAGTAATAAATCACTACTAGAGGGTTCACTACCCAAAGTAGACTAGAGAGAAAAAATGAACTATTACAATTGATCTGACATATGCACAAGTTTAGTTCCTTTGAATCTCAGAAAATAGATCTAACACACTTCATATATACTTAAGAAGTTCAAATATATGTCTATCACATATCACTATATATTCCTTTGAAAGTTCACATACCCATTTCTTTTTCACACCCAAAGTAGGTACACAAAACACACACACACACACACACAGATCTCAACCTTAATCCATGCCAACCAAACAAACCATGTGGTTGTTTGTGATAATTATTTACATATTTCATCCAAATCATACCACATGTTTTATTTCCACAAGTCGGCCAAATGCTAAAAAATATGGATACCAACTTGAAATTATATGTTCTTATATATATATCTTATCCTTTTCCAAAATCATACGAATAAAAACATCCAATAGAAAAATGGTGTAATAACTCCCTAACCCTAACATTATCTAGTGGGATTTGTTTCTATTGGTTTGAGTCTACTAAATAATGTAAGATATTTCTATGTTTCTCTTGTTCCTTATGTGAGTATGATGTTGTTTTAGGTATTTTCAATAAGGTACTTATCTATTATATTCCCATAGTATATTCGTAATGATTTCATTATTTAGTAATTGATGATGATCCTAATGATAGACATATTGATTGTATTAGTTATATTGGTTATAAATTAATGGTACCCTTTCATGTGTATTTATCTCTACTTATGTGTTGAGGATTTTTAGGACTTTTGTGTGTGTGGTTAGGATTCCTTAGATTTTGATAATTGATGGTTGTCCATTCATAATGATTGATGGTATTATAAATCATTTAGGATGTTAGATGCTATGTACTTTGATGGATGCATCTAAATTTATATGATCATTATTCGTGTTCTCTTCTCTATGATTATGATTACTTTTGATGGGCCATTTACCTTGCTAGTTATCTCTAGGTACCGATTATGATGTTTATGCTTTTGACATATACATGAACATTGTTATGATTGTATGCACCCTAAAATGGTCACCTAGACTATGGGCCCCCATTCTTCAGTTTATCAAATGATGGAATCAATTTATCAATTCCCTGAATCAATGCCTTACAATATTTTCAATTCAAATCAATTTTCTTGATCAAATCGTAATTAATTCAATTATTTCAATATTTCCTAAGGTTTGATCATTTATCCTAAGTCTCATTTAATTAAAAGAACAAGCTCCCTTTTAATTAAATAAAAATCTCTTTTTAAATAAATACAAAAATCTTTTCATTAAATAATGGAAATCATTTTGCTAAAAATAATAAAATAAAAATAAAAAGAAAAGTGCACTTTCCAATGAGATAGAATCTTTTGACTTTTTGAAAAAGGTTTTTGCCTCTTTATCTCAACCACTCATTATTTTGCCTCTTAATCATGCCTATTGATTTTGTCTCTTGAGAATCTTGAGCACATGGATCAACCAAGATTTAATCTCCACCATTTCTCATTTCTTTTTGCCTCTTAATCTTTACCGTCCATTCATTTCTAAATCTTTTATAAGGAATCCTCTCCTCATTTGGAGATCCAAGATTTTATGTATTGTTATGCTGCAGGTTTGGAGAGCGATTTTGGAGGAGAGTTTGAGCACTTGAGCTTGAACATTGCAACTTCTCTTTTCTTGTCTTCTTCTCTCATGCCTCCATGGCAATCCATTTAGATTATTCTTGCACTTGCATGTTAGATTAGATTCATATTTTATTTCATAGAATAATCTTGCATGCATATTTCCTTTCAGAGATTAGTTTTCTTTCCTACATTGTTATCATATAGAATAGCTTCCATTTGCATGCATATTTGATGATCATGGAGACTAGCACTCTTGCTTTTCCACTTTAAATCTCTCATTTTATGGTGTACTTTCATGAGCATAAACTAGGTCTAAATTGAGGGCCTCCATTATAAACTCTTGCACTCCATGAATAGAGAGCTATGATTCACAATTTGAGACCTCATTCTTGAGCAATCTTGGATATAATGACTCATAGATGTGTGTCAACATTTTAGCACACATTTTTGGCACCCATCGTGGGGCTGATGCTCTTGATTTTCCTTCATTTTATTCAGATTTTCAGATTTTCTAATCTTTACATGGTTATTTTATTGAAGTTTTTCAAGCCTAACCCTTGTGCAGAATGACTTGGAGACAAAAACCTAGGATTTTTTGAAAAATTTGATCATATCTTTCAAATGGTTTGGAGTTTGGATCTGATTTTTTTTTTTGTAGGTGGGGAATCATCATAGTATGTCTTAGTCTAAAGCTCTGATTTTTTTGATCATTTTCCTACAAGCTATGATTTTTTTATGATTTTTAATGAAAATTTATTTCTGGTCGCAAATCTCCATATTTTTCAAAAAAATTTACATTTTCATAAAGGTCTAAAATTTTTACAAATGGCATGTTTTTTGTGTTTTTTATTGTGATGCACGAATATGGCTCAAAAATCCAATCTTTGAAAACTGGTCTATTTTGATAAATCAGGTCCCTAGGGAACAAATTAAGTAATTTTTCCAAAATTTTTACATTTTTGAGAGCTCTCTATTTTTTAGCAGGGGTCTCTATTTTGCATTTCTATTTTTGTGGCTGAAATCATATAAAAAAACTAGATCTTGTTGACTAGGTCAAATGCAAAAAAAATAAAATTTTGTGATGAGTATGCACTTATTTTTCACATGGTTCAATGCATGATATGAGTTGTCATTTGGATTATTTGCTGGTTATTATTTCTCCTAACAATTGATTTTCAAATCTAACCCTATGGTTTGCATAAGCTGAATATACGTTGCATATCTTGTTTTCTCATTTGCTTATCTTTCTTGTTGGAGAGTTAGTGGCTTGCTTTCACAGAAAAGCTCAACAAAAACAAAAACAAGGTAAAATATACTAAGCGTGTTGTTTTGGACTTGAGGTATTTTGTTTCATCTCTATAACATTTGAATTTTGGAAATAAAAGTAAACCTCTCATGTATTTGACTTGAGTGTTTCTTGCTTTCATAGATCACATTTTTAATTTTTGCTCTAAAGGAAGGAATGAATCTAGATTTTCTTTCTTGCATATATGTTTCACATAGTAATTAGGCCCTATGAACACTATTTGTGGCATTCTTGAGAGAGTGGGCTTCATTCACTTGTCTTACATGCAGAGCTCTTCTTGACGATAGAACCCCTTGTAGGTAGGGAAGGACTTGCTATTATCTCATTGACACAAGGCAGGGAGAAAGAGGGGCTAACCAAATGGTGCACCCTAATGATCCAAGCCTGCAGCACACATGTAGAAGAAAAAAACAATAGTGAGAGAGAGAATGCCAGATCTTTCCTATATTATCATCAATTTGAACCATACATGTCAGGCTGTAAGGCCTTCCTGGTTACAACCTGATATTACAATGAATCTCAGAAGTCCTCAAACATGTGAGGATCTGTTAAAAATCTCCAATCTAATGTCTACTATCTTCTAACTAACTACCTCCCCCTAAACTACAACCAAACATCTACATTTATACAAGAAGCTACCGAGCTGAGTTGGCCTTCAGATCCATAATCAATGAAAGTAACGGTCAAATCTGGGACCACATGCTTCCCAATGATGGATTCCAACATTAAACCCATGATCCAATATAAATGCACAAGTCGGCCACAACAGAAAATAAAACTAGACTCGTCGGTAAGCAAGATGACCAAGCAACAGACAGACAATGCCAAGCGCCACTGAAATAACCGATTGCACAGGAGAGAACTGACTGCACTCGGTAACCAAAGGAAACCAACCAACTACTGACCAACTTGGTCAAAGTAGAAACTGAGCAACATAGACAAAACTTCAAATTGTTTTTGGTGACACAAGATTTCCAAGAACCCGAGATGCTCCTGCATTAGACCCCTGGGGTTATTTTGAAATGATTCTTTGAATCATTTGGTAGGTCTGGTCTGAGCTACATCCAACTCAGACTGTGAAATCCAAGAATTGTCTTCCATCGGTCTATTCTTCCACTTAACTAGATATTCCATGTATTGTTTTCCTCTTGTGCTCTTGCCAATTCTTTCCTTCAAAATCTGTTCAACTTCATCATTCTACTTCTTAGGATATTCTATCAGTACTATCACTTCTTCATCAGGTTCATGATACTCATACAAATCAACAATATTGAAAATCGGTGGTATGTCCATGTCATCAGGAAACTCAATTTCATAGGCATTTTCACTGTCAAATTTTTTCAGAATCTTGCAAGGTCCAAACTTCTTCATTTTTAGCTTTTCATATGTTCCAATAGGAAATCGACCTTTCTTCAAATGAACCATCACTTCATCACCAACATCAAAATTTTTATGTCTTCTTGATCTATCAGCTCTATATTTGTATTTCTGATTACTATCTTCCAGCTTCAGTTTCACATCCTCATGCAATGTCTTCATATACTCAACAAACCTTACTCCTTCAATAATTTTCTTATTCTCATCAGCAATGTCTCTCAAATCAGATATTCCTCTTGATTGTGTGCCATTCATGATCTCAAATGGTGTCTTTTCATTACTCCTATTCATTGAATTATTGTATGCAAACTCTTCTTGTGCCAACATAGAATCCCAATTACTTGGTGTGTCTCCAACTAAACATCTCAAAAGATTTCCCAAACTTCTGTTCACAACCTCAGTCTGCCCATCGGTTTGTGGGTGAAATGTAGAACTATATTTCAACTCAGTGCCAAATTTATTCCAAAGTGTTTTCCAAAAATAACCAACAAATTTACTGTCTTGGTCAGAGATAATACTCCTCGGTAATCCATGGAGTCTGAAAATTTCTTTAAAGAAAAGATCTGCTACATGTACTGCATCTGATGTCTTTCTACATGGTATAAAATGTGCCATTTTAGAAAATCTATCCACAACAACAAATATAGAATCATTACCTCTTACCATCTTTGGTAAGCCAAGAACAAAGTCCATATTGATATCAATCCAAGGTTTCTCAGGAACAACAATCGGTGTATACAATCTAGTATTCTGACTTACTCCTTTTGCAACTTGACAAATTCTACAACTTTTCACAAATTTTTGAACATCTTTATACAACTGCAGCCAATAGTACTTCTCCTTTAGCAAATTCCATGTTTTATCAATACCAAAATGTCCAACCAAACCACTACTATGTTTATCCTTTATCAGATTAGATCTCATTACTCCTCTTGGTATACACAACTGAATACCTTTGAACAACATACCTTCCTAAATGAAATATTCATCCCATTTAGTGTCTTGTTGATCTTGAATATGTGCTTTGCACTTTCTCCATGGCTTAGAAAAATCAGGGTCAAACTCATAAGAATCTCTCATCTCATCAAAACCAAGAACTTCAATTTTCATCTCGGTCATCAAAGATCTTCTTCTACTTAATGCATCAGCAACTTAGTTAGTGACTCCACTCTTATGCTTTATCACAAATGTATACCTCTACAAATACTCAACCCATTTCATATGTTTCTGATTCAACTTATTCTGACTACCCAAATATTGTAAAGCTTTATGATCAGTATACAACACAAATTCACTCGGTATCAAATAATGTCTCCATTTCTTCAGTGCTTGAACAATAGCATAGAATTCTTGATCATAGACAAAATATTTCCTTTTAGCATCATTCAACTTTTCACTAAAGAAAGTAACATGTTTACCTTCTTGACTCAACACAACTCCAATTGCACTTCCACTTGCATCACATTCTACCTGAAATACTTTACTGAAATTAGGTAATGCCAAAATAGATAATTCAACAACCTTCTACTTCAGGGTCTCAAAAATTTTGTCAGCTCCATGTGTCCACTTAAATTCTCTTTTGTCTCCTCTCATAGTCTCAGTCATAGCATTATAGATTGAACTAAAATTCCGTATGAACTTTTGGTAAAAACTTGCCAAACCATGAAATGATCTTACCTCACTAGCATTCACAGGTGTAGGCCAATTCAAAATAGCTTCAACCTTTTTAGGATCCATCTTCAAACCATCAGCTGAAATAACAAATCCCAAATACACAATCTCTTCTTTCATGAACGAACACTTTTTCAAATTTATCAGCAACTTCTCCTCTTTCAATCTCTACAAAACTTGTCTAACATGTAACAAATGTTCTTCTCTGGTCTTACTGAATATCAGAATATCATCAAGATATACAATCACAAACTTACCCAAGAATTTCTTCAAAACTTCATTCATCAATCTCATAAAAGAACTCGGTGCATTAGTTAAACCAAAGGGCATAATCAACCACTCATACAAACCCTCTTTTGTCTTGAAAGCAGTCTTCCATTCATCACCTTCTCTGATTCTGATATGATGATACCCACTTTTCAAATCAATCTTTGTGAAATACTTTGCTCCAGTCAAGCTGTCCATTATGTCATCCATTCTCAGTATAGGAAACCTATATTTTATTGTTATCTAATTGATTGCTTTGGAATTAGTACAGATTCTCTGTTCTCCATTCTTCTTCAGTGCCAGTATAGCAGGTACTGCACAAGGATTCAAACTTTCTCTAGAAAATCTTGAATTTGTCGGTTCAATTCCTGATTCTTGGTAGGTGTTAACTGATGAGGTGCCTTATTTGGTAAACTAGCTCCAGTGATTAGATCCATACAATGATCAATGCTTCTTTTCGGTGGCAAACCATTAGGTACATTATCAAAAATGATATCACTATACTCGGTGAGTAACTTATCAATCTCCTCAGGGACATTATCCTCAATTTTCTTACTCAGCTTGTTAGGAATCACAACAAAACATACATAATTCCTCTTCAAAGACTTAAAAAACTTTCTTCCTTCCATCAAACAAACTTTCATAGATGTGCCAACATTACTAATAGGTTCTTCCATCAATGGTAACAAGATTTGTTTCTTCCCATCAGCCACAATAGTATACTTATGCAATCTCCCATCATATATAGTATGTCTATCATATAGCCAAGGTCTACCCAAAAAAGTATGACAACAATCCATAGGCATGATATCACACAACACCTTATTGTAGTATTTTCCAATCTCCAAATTCACATAGCATTGTTCACTTACTAGGAGTGTATGCTCATCTTTGTTCCATGAAATCTGATAGGGCTTTGGATGTACCAACCTTTCCAACTGCAATTTTGTGACCATCTCTTCAGATGCCAGATTCTCTAAGCTACCACTGTCAATGATTACCTTCCAAACTTTGCCAGAAACTCTACATCTAGTCTTGATAAAACTTTTCCTTACTGGATCTTCCTTCTTGCTTTCATTCCACAGTGCTCTCCTTACCATCGAGTTATTTTCTTTCTTAGGTTCATTTAGTGACTCTTCTTGCACCAAAGCATTTCTACTTCTACCAACCTTCTTACTAGCTTGTGTACATTCAAAAGATCTATGTCCTTCTTCTCCACAATTATAACAAGTTCCTCAGAAACTTCCTCTACCATAACCACCTCGGTAGTTACTACCTCTACCTCTAGAACTTTCACCTTTCCACTCGGTCTTTCCTTTGTCCAAATTTGTCTTTTTTGGTTCAGATCTACCATTTTTGCCATTAGATCTACCTCTTCCTCTAGGGAATCTACCACCTCGACCTCTCTATCTTTGCTCATGTCTTTTGTTCAATTTGTCCTCAGTCTTCAAAGCAAATTGATAAGCCTCTTTAATGTTCTCCAATTTGACCATACTAATTTCCTCTTGGATGGAAACTGTCAAACCATTCAGGTATCTACCAATTCTTTCCACATCATCTTCATCATATCTAGATTTGATATCTAATCTATAGAATTCCTTAGTATACTCTTTTACCGAGCTATCTTTCTGTCTCAAACTTTGCATTCGCCAAACTAGGTTAATCTGATAATCACAGGGTAAGAACTTTCCTTTCAATTTATTGACCATTTTAATCCATAACTTGATTTTGTCTTTTCCTTTCCTTTTCCTATCCAATTTCAGGTGTTCCCACTATAAGGATGCATGACTTTTCAACTTTGTGCTTGTAATATTCACCTTCTTATCCTCAGGAATGTTTTCATATTCAAAATACTTTTCCATCTTGGTGATCCAGTCTACCAATTCATCAGAATCCAACTTTCCACTGTACTCAAGGGGATTGAAATGTGGTGTTGACTTCAGAATTGTCAAAGCCTTCAAAAATATTTCTTCACCTTGATCCATAACAGGTGTAGGTTCTGCATTCACCTGTTCTTCTTCAATTTCATCATTACTAACATCCTCAAGATGTCTGCCTCTTCTCTAGGTTGTTTCTATTACTTCTGACCTAGCAACAATCTTTCTTAGCATATCTACCAATCTTGGATCTGCATCTCGGCTCCCACAAACCATCTTGACAACCCTCTACAATTGTAGGTCAGATCACAATCTGCTACCCCACAACAATTCACTAGGGCTTCAAGAGGAACCTGCAAACCTAGATCTTCAGAACTAGATCAAGATATCACCTCACTCTAATACCACCTAACACAAGGTAGGGAGAAAGAGAGGCCAACCAAATGGTGCACCCTAATGATCCAAGCCTACAACACACATGCGGAAGCAACAAACAACAACAGTGAGAGAGAGAATGCTAGATCTTTCCCATATTATCATCAATTTGAACCATACATGACAGGCTGTAAGGCCTTCCCGGTTATGGACTAATATTACAATGAATCTCAAAAGTCCTCAAACATGAGAGGATCTATTAAAAATCTCCAAAATAATGTCTACTATCTTATAACTAACTGCCTTGCCCTAAACTACAACCAAACATATACATTTATACAAGAAGCTACCGAGCTGAGTCGGCCTTCAGATCCACAATCAACAGAAGTAACGATCAAATCTAGGACCACATGCTTCCCACTGATGGATTCCAACATTAAACCCATGATCCAATATAAATGCACAAGTCAGCCACAATATGAAATAAAACTAGACCCGTCAGTAAGCAAGATAACCGAGCAGCAGACAAGCAATGTCGAGTGCCAGTGAAATAACCGACTGCATAGGAGAGAAATGACCACACTTGGTAACCAAAGGAAGCCGACCAACTACCGACCAACTTGGTCAAAGAAGAAACTAAGAAACACAGACAAAAATCCAAATTTTTTCTGGTGACACATGATTACCAACGACCCGAGATGCTCCTGCATCACTCATGGTTTTACTTGGTTTAGTCTTCAACATTTGATGATATGTTCTCTCTTGGTCCCATTTAGAGAGATTGGTAGTCATTGTTGTTGGCACACAAGCCTTGGTTTAGTCTTCAATCTTTGATGGTACATTCTCTTTTGGTCCCATTTAGAGAGATTGGTAGTCATTGTTATTGTCATACAAACCTTGGCTTAGTCTTCAACTTTTGATGGTATGTTTTCTCTTGGTCCCACTTAGAGAGATCGGTAGTCATTGTTATTGACATACAAACCTTGATGAGGTGATTGCAACTTAGGGTGTCAATGAATTTTCTTGCTATGTTTGGGTGAGGTGAAGAGGCTAGAGGATTATGCTCTGTTCCCTTTTGGGCACATAAGAAACTCAAAACCCTTGAATCCGAGCTAAGTCCCCATGTGGTCCATTTTGTGAGTCTTCCTTTTTAGAGAGGGTTAATCATAGTGGACACTTCCTTTATTGGGTAAACCACGTGGATGGAACCTCAAGAGGTATTAGCCATTCTTGCCATGGTAGCAACAAGCACTATATAAATATCCTTGTGGAAGAAACCTCCACAGGTGCAGTTTCTTGTTGGGTTGTTAGATCTCCTCAACATCTCCGATTGATTAAATTATCAGAATGTGTCAAAACCCCGGTGTGCTTGGATTGGAGTTCGCCCACTTGATATTGAAAAAGTTGTAGAGTTGACCATTACTATGAACTATAGTGTAACCAAATTTTTATTTTCTAGGACTATGTGTGTGACTGAAAAATACTTTGAGAACATACACAAGTAGAGTCCTTAGGGAGTAGAATACTACGTCACTATTCTTGTTTATGCGCAAGGTTTCTTTGTCCCTTGCTCATTGTTGTAAGACAATGTTTGCTTGAATCCTTGATTGCTATCTTATGTACCTGAGTAATGATAAGAACATGTTAATGCATTTGATTGGTCAATTAAAACAAACAAAAACTGAGTTCCTGAGTCAAAAAACCAACTTTTTACAACTTGCTTGATTTGCTATCCTATCATTTCCAGTCTTCCTCGGTCGATCCGAGCCAGATCAGGTCACTTACCCCATTGTTAGAAGCCTATTTTCACCTTGGATTCTTGTGTTTTGATGTCTTGAACTAGTAATCTTTGATTTCACGAGTGACCTTGCTTGGAGGCAATGAGCTAGAAACTGTCCTTGTTGAGAAGATAAACCTTTGGATCCTTTGATAACACACTTGGAGAGTTTTAGTAATCTCTTGTCCATTCACTTCCATAAAAATTCAAATTGAATCAATATAACTTGGGTAAATCATCCTCCTGATCTATATGTGCTAGGGTATTCACCCATTCAGTGGGCACCTCTGTGGCAGTGTTGGTTTACACTTCTTGCAAAATTCTTTCTTATCACCTCTCGTTTGGACAAGTGAGTACTTTTACTATCCTAGTTTGGTACCAACATTTCTTAGGGTTATCCTATAACCTAGTACCTTTTCTTTCATGTCAATTACAACAAGACATCAAGTATATCAAGGAAAGCAACCTCAAGTAGTCTTTGACCAATTACCCTTAGTTCAAACTTGCCAAAAACATAAGGGAAAAGAAATCGTATTTGATCAATTACCCAAGAACAACTCAGAAGTTTGGTTTGATCCCAAGAGTAATCTTAGTGAGTTTAGTACACCCTTAACATCTTCTCACTCAGATATGGATATGAGTTACACAATGAATCGACGAGAGAGGGAAGAAATGGATAAATGCCTTGATAACATATTTGAAAAACATAGAGATAACATTTCGTTTGGAAATTCCTCTCATGAATATTGACAAGTCTCACCCCTTAGCTCAACTAGATATTTGGATGCACACAAAGGGGCTGAATGAGAGAAGAGACAAGCCTATCAAGAAGAGCAATCAAAACATGAAATCCAGGATGAGGAACCCTATGACACTCATGTGAATGAGGCATACACTAATGACTTGTTTAGGCATTCAAGACCAAGTTCACCACTCAAAGCACCTTCAAGATACATGAGTGAAAGAATTAAGATAATTGAGAGTGAAAAGAAAGCCTTCCTAGATGAACAAGCTGAAAAGGAAGAAAAATTTAGACTGCTAGAGTCGAAGAGACAAGCCTTGTTAGAGATAGAAAGGAGAGCCTCCCAAGAAGAGAAAGATAGACTCTTGGCTCAACAACTTAATGATTAATTCAAAAACATGTGTGTTGGTGGTGGAAATAGCTCTCCTCCATCAACTCCTCCAAGAATCCACGAAGTGGAAGACGTTCGAGAACACCTTCATGATCTCCTAGCCCTAGAGGAAGAAGGGATTCACAACATGATCATTATAGGAGACAAAAACCTCCTAGGAACTCAAGACAACCTTCACAATGTGCTCACCATGGTTCAAAATATGGGGGTAGTAGTTTGAGTTATGACCTCAACTCCCAAGTCTTCATGAAGATACAACAAGAACCACACTTCTAGTAGTATGTCGAGAGATACTTGGAGAAAAACAAAGGAAAGTTCCTAGAGAGTTTAATCAACAAGGGCGCTAGAGTCCCCTACAACTTTGATGTGGACAAGAAGATTAAGAAGCAAGGTCCATCTCAAGAAGAAGAGATCAAACAAATTAAGAGTATCATGAAAAAGATGTTGGCACCCAAGAGTTCATTCTCACTTGATTCAATTTGTCCTAATCCTTTGGACAAAAGTGTTAACATGAAAGACTTCCCTAGAAAGGTTGAGATCCCTCAATATGACAAGTATGATGGAAATGGAGATCCACATGATCACGTGTGTCAATTCTATATCATGAGTTTTGAGTTCCATAAAGCTGATTCATACCTCATGAGATTGTTCCCAAGGAGTCTTAAGGGTCAAGCGATGGAATGGTTCACCAACATAACTCCCCCCGTTAAGAATTTCAAAGAGCTCATCCATAGATTTGTCCAACACTTTGCATACAAATTTTCAAGATCTATCACCATGTTGGACTTATGGAACTTAAAGCAAAATCAAGGGGAATCCTTTGTCACTTTCTTGCAAAGGTGGAGATGACAATGCTCTTTCTACTCTAGGACTATCCCTGAAAATGAGAAGATTGACATCTTTTTTAGAAACTTGATTTCCAAAATGCGATATGAAGTTAGGAAGATGGTTTTTGATTCCTTTGACACCATGGTCGAAACTGCATGTAGAATTGAGGATGTTTTGAGAGAACAAGAAATTTTGACCAAACACAAAAACAACAACAACAATGGTCAAAATAACAACAACCCTAAAAAGGATAAAGTGAAGAAGTCACATTGGAAGAGGAAAAAACAAGTGGTCAATGATGGAATTGTGGACTCCTCCAAACCTATAGATCAAGCTATTTTACACTTGTCTAGTGGTGTTCAAGCCATGAAACTCAATGAATCTAATCAACAAAAGCACAAGCCAAGATATCAAGATATGCCTAAGAAAGAGAGACGTCAGTTTTACAAACTTGGTGATTCATATGAGGATGTCTTGAAAACACTCATTGATAACAACCTTGTGCATCCTCAAGATCCTGCAAAGAATTATATACCTGATGTTAAGACACATTGGTGGGATGAGAAAGCCTTTTGTAAGTTTCACAATGGCATTGGACATGATATCAAAAATTGCTAGAAGCTCAAACATATCATTCAAGATCTCATTGAGAATGGAAAGCTTAAGATAGATGGATTGAACACCAATGCCAATCATAAGGCATTCAAAGAACCTTTTCCCAAGTATGAGAAGGGGGAAACCTCTAAACCTAAGAATGGCAAGGCTGAGGTCAATTACACTTACACAGCTGCAGAAAATTTTATCAACATGCTTGAAGTTGTACAAGATAATGTCAACATGATGAGGAATAAAGATCCCTATGGTTATGATCTAGACATGGACTCTCCTCCTATCTTTGATGAAGAACCCATCCTGGTGCTAAGGGGTCCTAACTCTAGAATGTCATCTCTAGCTCTCAATGTTGTCACACAAAGTCAAGGTTTCATTGTCATTAAAGGACCTAGTTCAAGTCAACCAAGTAGAACAAAGTAAGTGGCATCCAAGAATGTCACCTTAAAACTAGCAGTCAATCCTAAGTCAAGCTATAATCTTGTCAATCATTTGCAAAGAACCCCGGCTCATATTTCAATCTTTGAGCTCTTAGAGTTATCCCCGAGACACAAGAAAGTCCTTGAGGATACTTTGTGCACAATGAACATTTCCAACAACTTAGACATTGATCAATTCAAAAACATGGTTAACCATATTTCTAGCCCTCATTACCTTACCTTTTCAGAGGATGATGATAAAGCTTTGAGCCACCCACATAATCTCGCTCTTCATATTGAGGTCATGATCCACAAAACCCATGTTAGGCACATGTTGATAGATGGGGGTGCTGGGCTTAATATTGTTCCTTGAGCCTCTTGAATATGTTGGGTTATTTTGAACAAGTCATTGATACCAAAAAGAAGATCACTATCAAAGCCTATGATGAGGTAGAAAGAAGTTCCAAGGGGTTGGTTTCCTTTCCTATTAGGATTGGCCCTATTGAAAAAGATGTTTTATTCCAAAATGTTGATGCTGGTCCCCTTGCATACAATATCTTACTTGGTAAACCGTAGATTCATGATATGAAAGCAATGTCATCTACCTATCATCAGTGTGTTAAGTTCCCCTACAATGGAGGAGAGATTTGTATACCTAGGGATAATAGTTTATCTGTCAACTCAGTTTCAAAGAGTGCTCATGTTCCCCTCAATAGAGAAGTAGAAGACTTCAATGCAACCTTAGCTGAATGTAAAGACAAGTTTAGGTCAATAGACCTTGGCATGGGGGGTATCAACTCAAATCCCTCACAAATCTACCAGTATCACCTAGATCTTATGGCAATCCTTCACAAGAAATGAGACCTTCCTCTTCAACTATGAATTTATTTGGCATGTTTGTAGAGTCCTCAATACCCATTCAAGATGAGAAATAAGAGGTGGTGATTAAAGATTGGATTTATAGAAGATAAATACATGCACAATGAGAACTTCTCTCCCTCTCCTAAGGCTTATGGAAGAGGATATATTTTTGTCAAATAGATGGGCTATCCTAGACATGGCCCTCTTAGTCATAGATTGGATGCTAGAGCTGAACCTCTTGATCATGCTCTTTTTGGATGCAAGTCTAAGAAGACGGTTGGCCTAGGATTGGTGAATCATAACAAGAACACTACTCCTATCCTTGATGAGTCAGATAGTGAAGATGAACCAGAATACATACCTAATTTGACAAATCAACAAGATATGTGTGAAGATTGGGTCCCTTCCACTAATCTCCTTTGGGGAGATTCAGATAGTCTAGTCACTCATGAGATAGTTACAAGCTTAGACCAAGATGAATCAGATGTAGAAGACCCTATCAAAGAACATCAATGCAAGAATATTGTTCATTTGATGGAGAGAGAAGGTGTTACCCTTGATGACATTAGAACTTCCACATCAAGACGTCCCAAACCTTCATGGTGTAAACATCCTAGTCGAAGTTCAGAAACAAGTTGACATGAGTATGAATGGGACACCTTCTCAGAGCCTTCCATAGTTGACATGGATGTTGATGTCATCCACACTTATAGTTCTCAACTTGAGGTAGCTGATGAGTCACGTGTAGGATTAGAGGATTTGAACCCACATGTTTTCTTAGTAAACGATTCTTCACTTGTTAGGATGAATCCTGATTTGGGTAGCTTAGAAGGATACTTGATAGACTCTGACTCTTCGGTCACTAGAGATGATATCATTCACATTCAAAACCTTGAACCATTCATTGACTTACCTCTTATTCATCCTAACCTCATTTATTGGTCCCAACACTATCAAGAACCTGAGCTTTTAACATTCCAAAATGATTATGAGATAACTTGTTACTTGAATGCCATTGAACCCGTAGTCTCTTCCACCAGTGAACTAGCTAGCAACATGACATAGCCAAACATCAAGTACCTTAGTCACAAAATAAAAAGAAAAGAAAATAAATAGAATAAGAGTTCTGATGGAAAAAAACACTGTGTGGCAGTGTTAGAACCAAAAAAAGTAAAAATAAATGACGTATCCAAGGGTGAAAACCTCTCTGAGGTACCTAAGGATGAGGTACTTGATCATCTCCCTAGCTACTTTCAAGATAGATCTTTAGTTCTTATCGAACTGACACAAATAGTCAATTTGAGTATAAATGAGGTTCCACAGATAGTACACTTGGCTTAGTCCTTTTCACCACAAGAAAAAGAAGCTTACACTAAGTTCTTACAAAAAAATAAGATCAACTTTGCATGGACTTATTTAGATATGCTAGGGTTGGACACTAATCTTATCATGCATCACTTGTCCATAGCTCCAGGTGTCAAACCAATTAAACAAAAATTGAGAAAGATGCATCCTCAGATAGCTCTCCTAGTTAAAGCAAAATTAGAGAAACTCCTTGGAGCAGGATTCGTAAGAGCTATTGACTATGCTGAATGGATATCAAACATTGTACCAGTTTCCAAACATGACAAATCCATTTGAATTTGCACAGATTTTAGATATGTCAATAGAGAATTCCCAATGGATGAATTTTCACTTCCCTATATAGACATGACAGTGGATATGACTGTGGGTTATGAGATTTATTCCTTTATGGATGGTTTTTCCGGATAAAATCAGATTAAGATAGCTCTCGAAGATCAAGAAAAGACTGCATTCACTTGTGCTTGGGGTACCTATTGCTGGAACATTATGCCTTTTGGATTAAAAAACACATGAGCCACCTATCAATGAGCTATGACAACCATTTTTCATGACATGATGCATAAAAATATGGAATATTATGTGGATGACACCTTGGCCAAGCCTAAGAAAAGAGACACACACTTAGATGACTTAGAAGTCATTCTAGATTGCATGGAACAATTCCAGCTAAGGTTAAATCCTAAAAAGTGTGCATTTGGTGTCACCTCTAAAAAAATACTAGGATTCATCATTTCAACAAAAGGAATAGAGGTAGACCCTGAAAAAGTCCAAGAAATCATAGATATGCCACCTCCTAAAAACATTAGTCAAATGAGGAGTCTTCAAGGACATCTTCAATCCATAAGGAGGTTCATTTCATAGTTGGAAAATAGAGCTCAAACTTTCAACAAGAAATTACACAAAGGAGTCAAATGTGTTTGGAATGAGGATTGTCAAAAGAGCATAGATCAAAACAAGAAATACTTGGAAAATCCTCCCATTTTAATGCCTCCTATCCCAGGGAAACCACTTATTCTATCATTTTAGTGACAAAATCTACCTTGGGGGTATTACTAGCTCAACTTGATGAACATGGGAAAGAAAGAGTAATATACTACATTAGTCGCACTCTTGTTTCATATGAGGTTAAATACACTAGCATTGAGAAATCTTGCCTTGCAGTTGTGTTTTCTTCCCAAAAGTTACAACATTACATGCTTGTGCACACTATACACCTCATAGGAAAAATAGATCTAATAAACTATTTACTAGGTAAGGCTTCCCTCATAGGTAGACTTGCTAAATGGATGATGATCCTTTCAGAGTTTGGCATAGAGTACATTGAGTGTAAAGAAATCAAAGGACAAGCAATAGCAGATCAATTGGATAATTTCCCAATACAAGATAATGCACCTATTCAAGTTGACTTCCCAGATGAGCACCTCATGTATATGACTAAAGAAACATGGAAGATGTTCTTTGATGGATCCTTTATGCAAAATGGTTCATGAGCTAGTGTGTTGTTTGCTTCTCCTCATGGGTACATGATTCCTAAGTCTTACAAGTTATTTCTCCCATGTACAAGCAACATTGCTGGGTATGAAGCTTTAACAAATGGACTAAGGATAGCCATAGAATGGAGAATCAAAGAGTTACACATCTATGGGGTTTCACAGATGATAATCAACCAAGTCAATGATGACTATCAAACAAAAAATGAGAAACTGGTACCTTACAAGAAAATGTTTGATTCCTTGAAATGATACTTCACATTTGTCACATTTTTTGAAAATCCCTAGAGTAGGAAACAAAGAAGATGATGCTATGGCTACACCTGCTTCACTCCTCCAGTTAGGGGAACATGAATCTAGATTTGAATTCCTAGTGGAAGAGCTACATCACCCTATTTATGACTCCCAAGAAAGTCATGTTATTTGTATCCTTGTTGGCCATGAGTCATCCCGTTATGGTGCCATTTACTTATACCTTCATGATGGTATTATACCTGAAACCTTTAACCGATTTGAATGTAAAAACCTTACCCAAAATGCCTCTCATCATTCCCTTATCTATGGTGATTTGTATAGGAGGGGTCTAGATGGAACACTTCTTAGATGCTTAGAAAAGGAAGAATCTGACCAAGTGTTAGTTGGCATTCACGAGGGCATCTATGGGGGACATTCCAATGGTCTTTTCATGGCCTGAAGGTTACTTAGGGAAGGGTACTATTGGCCTATGATGCATATTGATGCAGTAACTTTTGCAAAGTCATGTGAAAAGTGTCAAAAACATGGTAACCTGATACATGCTCCAGGTAGGGAGTTCATTCCTTCTATTACTCATTGGCCATTTCAGTGTTGGGTGTTTGATCTTGTTGGGAAGATTCATCCCAACTCATTAGGTGGACACAAGTTTATCATCACTGCTACTGATTACTTCACTAAAAGGGTAGAAGCTGTCCCACTTTCTGTGGCTCGGGCAAGACACTCTCTCTATTCATTCTGAACCATATCATCTATCGATATGGAGTGCCTTCTGAGATTATCAGTAACAATAGAGGCTAGTTCAAAAATAAGGACCTTAAACAACTCTGCAATAAATTCAAGATTAAACAACATTGGTCCTCCATTTACTTCCCGCAAGGAAATGGTTAAGAAGAGGCATCAAACAAAACCATTCTTAAAATCTTACATAGAACAGTTTGTAAGAGTGGTAGAGATTAGCCTTTATAGATAAATCTGGCTTTGTGGGCCTATAGAATGAGTATTCATACTCCTACTGGGGCTAATCCTTTTGCCCTTAAATATGGCACTAAAGTAGTTTTACCTTTATAGGTTGAGATTCCTTCACTTAGAGTTTCTCTCAAAGGTCTAGTTATAGATGTAGACTATTGTGCCATGAGACTTCAAGAGTTAGAACTTCTAGATGAGAAACATCAAGCATCATTTGACCATATGAGGGTTTATCAAAAGTGCATGTCCAAAGCCTTCATCAAAAAGGTTTGCCCTAGAGAATTCCAAGTGGGAGATCTTGTCCTACGTGAAAATCCTAAGAATCAACAACATAGAGATCAAAAGGGAAAATTTGAACCTAATTGGCTTGGACCTTACATCATTACAACAACTTTTTGGTCAGGTGCTTATTTACTATCTACAGCAGCAGGAGAGTAGGTCCCTGATTCTATCACTATCTTGCACCTAAAGAAGTTATATCCGTGGTGCCCATTTTGTCTGGGGGCATCTTTTGTACATACTTATTGATCCTGAAAAAAATCCCAAAAAATGATATATTGTCAACAATTCAAAAAATCAGAAAATGTCCTGGAAAAATGATCATCTTAGTGAAAACCTAGCAATATGAGCTTTGATGTATCTCCAAAAAAAATTGTATATTCCAAAAAAATAAAAAAATAAAAAAATTCAAAAAAATAGAAAAATTGCCTTGGTGAAAAC
Organism: Chamaecyparis obtusa; assembly: GCA_027943335.1. Taxonomy (NCBI): domain Eukaryota; kingdom Viridiplantae; phylum Streptophyta; class Pinopsida; order Cupressales; family Cupressaceae; genus Chamaecyparis; species Chamaecyparis obtusa. The sequence continues at coordinate 1,496,524 of BSBK01001093.1, forward strand.
CTGGAAACAGGCACCTTGGTAGCAAAAATACAAAAAAATTATAAAAAGTCCTAAAAAAAATAAATTGCAATAAAATCCAAGTGGTGAAAACCTGGAAACAGGCACTACTTGAGACCTTTGCACCCCTATTTCATAGCATGTGTCCTCGACACTTAACCTTTCTCCATCATGCCTTGTCCTTGATGGGTTGGTTTGGAATTGGTCTTTGTCTTTGTCTAGGGGGAATAACTATGTTAGCTTTGGTCTCTTGGATGTGTTAGTCTTTAGGACACCTCACAAATGATGTTTTTCAATACCACCCAACTGTGTTTTTCAACACAACCCTTGACATCGAGTATTTTTCAACACTTATCGGTTTGGCCTTACCCAATTTTGTCATGTGATCTTACTTTCTTGCAAGCATTTGATCCTTATCCTTGGAACTCAGTATTAGTTAACACACTTAAATTTTTAAACACAACACTTAATGCTTGAGCTATTTCATGATCTTTTCTTTGTGTGCTGACTGTTATTGATTTTCATTGAGTGTCCTTGTCTAATAAGTCTCTTCAGTATGCATAGCTAGAGGACTTGAGGCATGAGGCATGTTTTTATTTTATTTTTGCTTGTGGGTGTGGTCTTGAAACTTTGGAGTGTCTCTTGTTGTCCCCTTGAAACACTTAGGAGATTTGAGGCATCATCCCTGACTATTTTTTTGCACAATCATTCTTATGGTCATTCTGACATCTATGCCTTCATGTCAGCATGGTTTTGCTACATTAAATTAGGTAAGCTAACATCGAAGTCATCTTGAACTTTATGTCTTTGATGCTTATGTTAGAATCTTTCCACATTCCAATCTGATATAAATCACATTCATATCCTCATAGTTGCGCTTGTGACTAGTGATGATCATGTGATTTTCTGTTGTCTATTAATAATGGCCCAATGATAAAAATAAGTACCTTAACATTCTCTAATGAATGATGAACACAAAATCCTATGTTACAGTTGTTCTATTGGAAGTACACCTTTGCATTTTTATGTAGCTTGCATTGTTAGACTTCATGTTAATTTGCATTTTTAGGCTACATTATGAGTTTGAGAGGGTTTTCCTTCATCTTTCTTTTGGACTTTTAATCAACTGTGGTCATGTTTTGATCTTCATTTCCTTATCTTCTTTCGTGATCTCAATCAAAATTTTCTATCTTAAATAGTTGATTGATTTTGGGGCATTCTCTTTCTTAATGGAAATTCTCTTTCTTCTCTCCATTTCTTTCCACCTCTTCCAAACTTCTATCTCCCATTCGCTTTCACCCCACTTCTTTTCTTCTAATTCAACCTTGGGGCATAATCTTTCATGCTTGATGATCTACCTTGGTTCTGTGATCCTTATATCTTTCATCTTACATCAAGAACCTTATTTTTAGTTTGATTTGATCAAATTTATCAATTCGTTATTTCTCCTCTATCTCATTTCAATTTTGATCACGAGGGGGTAGTACCTATAAAACTTCAATCCTTGATTCAGCTTTATCAAACCTATCAATTGCTCCGCTTGGGGCAACCTTTCTTGAGATTCTTATCTCAGACATGTCAATTACCTATTTACAAGGGTGTTGACCTTGTCTTTTTCAATCAGCTTATCTTGTCCTGATGTGTTCCCGTTTGTTGATCACATGTCTGGGTTGTTTTGTGATCCCAAATCGATCTCACACTTCAACTGCATTCTTTGACTACATGTGTTCCCATGAAGATCACACATTATCCAAAGAGGGGAAAATGTATGCACCCTAAAATGGTCGCCTAGACTATGGCCCCCCTTTCTTCAGTTTATCAAATGATGGAATCAATTTTATCAATTCCTTGAATCAATGCCTTCCAATATTTTCAATTGAAATTAATTTCCTTGATCAAATCGTAATTAATTCAATTATTTCAATATTTACTAAGGTTTGATCATTTATCCTAAGTGTCATTTAGTTAAAAGAACATGCTCCCTTTTAATTAAATAAAAATCCCTTTTTAAATAAATAAAAAAATCTTTTAATTAAATAATGAAAATCACTTTGCTAAAATAATAAAATAAAAATAAAAAGAAAAGTGCACTTTCCAATGAGATAGAATATTTTGACTTTTTGAAAAAGGTTTTTGCCTCTTTATCTGAACCACTCATTATTTTGCCTCTTAATCATGCCTATTGATTTTGCCTCTTGAGAATCTTGAGCACATGGATCAACCAAGATTTAATCTCCACCATTTCTAATTTCTTTTTGCCTCTTAATCTTGACCATCCATTCATTTCTAAATCTTTTATAAGGAATCATCTCCTTCTCATTTGAAGATCCAAGATTTTACGTATTGTTATGCTACAGGTTTGGAGAGCAATTTTGGAGGAGAGTTTGAGCACTTGAGCTTAAACATTGCAACTTCTCTTTTCTTGTCTTCTTCTCTCATACTTCCATGGCAATCCATTTAGATTATTCTTTCACTTTAATGTTAGATTAGATTCATATTTCATTTCATAGAATAATCTTGCATGCATATTTCCTTTCATAGATTAATTTTCTTTCATGCATTGTTATCATATAGAATAGCTTCCATTTTCATTTGCATGCATATTTGATGATCATGGGGACTAGGGCTCTTTCTTTTCCACTTTGAATCTCTCATTTTATGGTGTACTTGCATGGGCATAAACTAGGTCTAAACTGAGGGCCTCCATTATAAACCCTTGCACTCCATGAATAGAGAGCTATGAGTCACCATTTGAGACCTCATTCTTGAGCAATCTTGGATATAATGACTCATAGAAGTGTGTCAACATTTTAGCACACAATGATCTCTCTTTATATTATTGTTGGTCTCTTTCAATAGCTTAAATAATTAGGTTACAAAACCTTAACTCAGGGATGAGACATCCTTTCCAAGTAGCTATCTCACTTATCTCAAAAATTTATTTCATGTGAACCTAGGGATGTATTACTTGAGATAGGTCTACAAAATGTATGCACTAAGAGTTGACTTTGTAGCCATGCTTCTATAGCTGAAAATGAAATGATTCTAGAATTAAAATGTGTAGAAGGAAATAATTGAAAACAGTCACAACAATTATCATCTAAAAAACATTTAACTAAACAATAGAGTGAAGTGTATTGACAACCAACATGAACTACTCAACCAACTTTGGTTGTGGGAACAAACATAAGAAGTATTTCCTAGTAGCCACAGGAACAGACAATCACCAAATAGTGACTAACTATTGAATGAAAACTAACCACTAAATTCTATAGTCAGAACACTCACTAAGTGGGCCCCCTTAGCGAGTTTCCTATAAACTCAAGGATTTTCTATGAATTCAAAATGGCATTTTATTTCCATAAGTGATGTTACAAAATTGAAAACTACTTTCTCTACAAAACTAAAATTTGAAAGATATAATGGATGCATCCTATCTCAACTAACTAACTCTACTGAAAGAGCATCTATGCCTTATTTATAAGGGAAACTACAACTAACCTTAACTATCAACAAACCCACTACCAAGCTAGTAGGAAGGTGTTGAGTTATTACAACATGAAATAGGGCATTATGTTTGGAAATATAAACAATCAAGTCTATTTCATGTTACAAAAAATATAGCATAATAATTTACTCCCTAAACCTACTCTTCATTATGAATGTCATTAAGGTTCCATCATTTTTCTTTATGATTGTTTGAGGGTGGTTGTTGAATCCTTCTTTTCTTGGACTTTGTCTTCAGTTGACTACTTTTTTGAACCTTCTTTTCTGCAAGTTCTTTTTTTTGTTGACTTATTTTTTTGCATGACATCATTAGATTGCACAAAAAAAGTAGGCATATACATATCACATCAGATAAAACATCTATTCATTAATATGCATAATTACCATGAATATTTAACATATAAATGGAGGTCATGCATTAAGTTCATTATTTCAAACAACAAGGCATAACGGATAGGTTCATGAGCATAATCAACAATCTTAAGAAATTTATCCAAAAGTCATCATAAGATAAAAAAAGGTATGAAAACCTTGTCATAGTCTAAGAGTTTCCTAAGGAATTTCTTAAAACATCAAAACATATAGCAAGAATGAGACATTAAATGGGCTCATCAATGACAATGATTATAATTATAGAATCTCTTTAATGATTAAAGTTTTATGATTATTGGACTGACCCATTATTATACTCTAACCCTTTATTGTGTTAGCATTATTTATGTTGAATGTATATGTTTGATTAATACATATCTATGAATTGCTTGTATGAGAAGGGGCAAAGTCATAGTCACTCACCTAGTGAGATCTACATGATGTCTCAATCATCATCATTGTTTGTACTATTTTCCTTGATATATATATATATATATATATATATATATATATATTCTTCATTCAGTGATGAAATCTTGCAAGTATTGAGACATGACTTCACCTGGTGATGCAGAGCTCTCCCCTATTTAGGTAGCTCGGTAAATGGTGACACCTTCGGTGTTACTCTGAACCCAGAGTGGGCATAGGAGAGTTCTCTACACCTTTAGAAGATCCTATAACAAACACACTTCCACTATCCTCACTTGAGGATACCGTGTCTTTAACTGGCTTGTACCCCTTGGGTTCTACTGGTGCTTGGTTGATAATCGGTCGATGCTCAGTGCCTATGTAAACCAAATGGGCTTGGTAGTTTTACTGAGTAATTTCCTGATGCTTGATAATGCTTACCACAAAATGCCTTGCTGACTTATCTTTCAAATGGGAACCTACAAATTTGGTGAGGGGATGAAAAGGTTCCATACACAAACAAATGTCTACTATGGGAGTGATTTCCACACACACTACAGGGTTTGAATAACAAGTTCAAGGGTTTAGACCTTGTTGGGCTTGTAACCTTTTGAGAAAGCTTCTAAGGTTCATGTTCTAGGTTCTTAAAAGAAGTCTATGGAAGTGAAGTATGTTCAGACACCCTTTTATGACTTGTGAAAACCTCTAGATCCTAAGATCTTAAACACAAAGAACAACACTTAACAATTCCTGGTCTATTAGTCCTGATGGGGCTAATTGACTCGGTAGATGAATGAAAATTTCACCAATTGGTTATTCCAGGTTAACTAGAAATTCCTAGATAGACAACAATGTATCTTCATATTGCTTTTATCTATCCCCAAAGTGCTTCTATCACTTCAGTTGTTCATTTCCTAAACCAAGCACATAGAGATGCTTGGTCTAGAATCTACAAATAGATTTATCCAAACAATCCCCCTTCCTCTGAGCCTTTGAGGAACTAAAGTAAATTTCCCCTAATTGCATTTCCCAACTTTGCATGGGAACCCCATGAAGGAAACACAAGTTAGGGCATCTTCAACCAAGACCTTGGTTCAGGAGGGTTTCTCGAAAACCCGAATAAACTGATTCCTTTAACTTTCAAATCCTATCTCCAAATGGATTAAAATAAAATGCATCAGAGTCCTAGTTCATAGCATGTGTCAGATCAATCAAATCTCTTCTTCGTAATTCTATCAAAACTATACACACAATGTTTCAATCCAGAATTTAGAGAAAATATGGATCTTTTATTGATCGAATGCAAAAATTACACAGAGTTTCCTTACTGTTCAACACCCCTCATCTTCCACCCACCTATAAGGGCTATAAATGAAGACTTTCCTTAATGGATCCAATGATTTTTCAAAGGTTTTGACCATTGGGCAGTTGTGTAATAGGTCGGTAGCAACTTTTCAAGGAAGTTGCCGACAACATTCTTTTACATTTGCAACTTTTACAAAATGTTGCATTCTTGCTCTTAATGAGCCTATAGGCCTAATGCCTTACATTATTGTAAACATCTTAAAAGACACCTAGGAAACCTAACACCCTAAATGTGCCTTTGGACCATAGTTAAAACCCATGGTTTATAAATATACCGAGGGTGAGTAGGTCTTACAAGTTGGCTTATTTAAAATTAACCTATCAATCCAAACATTGTGAAGAGTGGGGAGTGCTCCTTGGGTGCTCCTCCACCATACTCCCATGTTTTAAAAACACAAGTCCCACTTGAGAGTAGTTTTTGAACTGAATTTCCATGCTTTTTGATACACTCTTCACTCATTCATGTGGCATCAATGTATGGTAACCCCTACCATTTGACCAAGTAATCTTTGTAGGTCTTCTTTCTGGTTTGTTTGACAACTTTAGAGTCTAGAATGTTTTCCAACTGTAATGGTTGGATCGGTGGCAATTCCTTTATCCATTCTACCTATGTGTCTTCAATATCTTGCCAAGTGTTAGTAGATCCTACATCAACCTTAAAAGGAGTGAGATCACAAATGTTAAAGATAGGAGAAATAGAAATAGTAGGGGGTAAAGAAATTTCATAAGCATTATCCACAAATTTATGAAGTATTTGACAGGGACCGATCATCCTCATCTGAAGTTTGGTATGTCCCCTAGGTAGCCTTTCCTAATTCAAGTATGCCCATACTTGATCTCCTACTTTGAAAGTAACATGTCTCTTCTTCTTATCTGCCTATTCTTTGTAGTTTGCAATATTCTGAATCAATGTATCTTAGACTTGATCACGAATCTATTTGATCCATGCAAATAGTTCTTCTCCTTGTGCAATGACTTTAAAGTTAGTCGGTAACTCTCTCAGTTCCATAATTCCTTTTGGGTGGAGTCCATAATTCACTTGGAATGGTGTCTTCCCTATTGATCGGTTTACTGAATCATTGAAAGCAAATTCTTCTTGAGGAAGGATAGCATCCCAAGTCTATCCATATTGTTTTTTTAGACACATTAAAAGGTTTCCTAATGATCTTTTTACAACTTCATTTCCCCCGTTAGTTTGTGGATGGTATGCAGAATTGAATGATAGATTTGTTCCCAACTTTTTCCAAAGGGTTCTCCAAAAGTGCCCTTGGAATTTCACATCTCTGTCGAAGATAATGGATGTTGGCAATCCATGAATTTTGACCACTTCTTTAAAAAATAAGTTAGTAATATGTAAAGCATCATTATAAACTTTACAAGGAACAAAGTGTGCCATTTTTCTAAATTTGTCAACTATAACAAAGATACTATCAAATCCTTGTTTAGTTCTCAGAAGTCCTAAGAAAAAATCCATACTCACACTATCCCATGGATTTGTTGGAATAGGAAGTGGTTGATAAAGACCTTGATTGGTCCTAACTCCTTTAGACCTTTGAAAAATAGTGCATGATTCAACAAACTTCCTGACATCCGTCAGTAATCGAGGCCAATGGTAGTTTCTCCTTACAAGTTCAAGTGTCTTATCTATGCCAAAGTGACCTCCTAGTGTACCACAATGTTTCTCTCCAATCAGATTTTCTCTCATGGAGAATTTAGGAATACAAAGTTGACATCCTTTGAACAAAAGACCAATCTACAATAAATATTTAGAATAAGTAGTATTATATGCATCTAATAGAGTAGAGAAAACCTGATAGATATCACCGAAATCTGAATCATCCTTGTATAGGTGTTTGAGGGCATCAATCCCTATACTTTGTACCTACACTTCTTCAACCAAAATAACTCTTCTGCTGAGAGCATCTGCAACTTTATTTGAAGTTTCTTTCTTATATTTTATGGAAAATGTGAATGCTTGGAGTTGTTCAACCCATTTCATGTGCTTGCAACTTAGTTTATCCTGACTATTCAGAAAACTTAAACCATGATTATCTGTAAAGACAATAAATTCCTTAGGAAGCAAGTAGTGCCTCCATTTCTTGAGGGCTTGAACCATCGCATACAATTACAAGTCATATGTGTTGTATTTCTTCTTTGCTTCATTCATTTTTTTAGAGAAGAAAGCCACTGGTTTGCCATCCTAACTAAGGACTACGCCTATGGCTAGATTGCTAGCATTAGTTTCCACTATGAACAATTTGTCAAAGGTCGATAGTGCCAAAATTGGATATTGTGCTACTCTTTCCTTGAAGTATTTAAAAGCTTCATCTACTTGTGTTGTCTATTGGAACTTTGTTTTTCTACCACCCTTGATGGTATCAAGTAAAGGTGCACAAATGTGACTGAAATTTTTGATAAATTTCCTATAAAAGGTAGCCAATCCATGAAAGCTCCTGACTTCTCCTGGAGTTTTTGGTGTGGTCCAATTAATGATAGCCTCTACCTTTTTAGGATCCATTTTTAGTGTGCCCTTTGAGATAACAAAACCCAAAAATATCAACTCTTGTTGCATGAATGTACACTTTTCCAAGTTGATAGACAACTTCTTTTGATGTAGTTTTTGGAGAACTTGCTCCAAATGTCTCATGTGTTCCTTCATAGTCCCACTAAAGATTAATATGTCATCTAAATAGACCACCACAAAATTTTCTATGAAATCTTGAAGCACTTCATTCATTAATCTCATGAAGGTTCTAGGAGCATTGCTAAGGCCAAATGGTATCACAAGCCATTCACACAATCCTTCAGTGGTTTTGAATGTAGTTTTCTACTGATCACCGAGCCTTATCCTTATCTGATGGTTACCAAATTTAAGGTCAATTTTTGAGAAGTAACATACTCCTCCAAGTTGGTCTAAAAGATCTTCAATCCTAGGTATAGGGAATCTGTATCTGTTTGTAATTTTGTTTATTACTCTAGAGTCGGTGCATAGTCTCCATTTACCATCCTTTTTAGGGGCCAAAACACTTAGGACTGCACAAGGGATGAGACTCTTTTGTATGAGTCCTTTAGTCAATAATTCACTGATTTGTTTGGTGACTTTGGCATTTTGATCAGGAGTGAGTTTATAAGAAGCATTTTTGGGTAGAGAAGCACCTGGGATAAAATCTATTTGGTGACATGTATCCCTCAATGGTGGGAGTTCATTTGGTGCATCTCCTACACCTATTCCTTTGTACTTCTATAGTAGACTATCTACTTCCTTTGGTACTTCATTGTGCATCATCTTCTCCTTTGGATTAAGGACTAGGGCATATCCTACCTCAGAATCTTGAATAGTACTTATCATCTCTTGTTCTCCTACAAGCATGAATAACTATTCTTTTGGTTTTTCTTGTTGAGGATCAGGGAGAGGGAGCAGATTGTATTTGTGACAATTTTGGATAATTTGGTATTTTTTGGTGACTCCATCATTTTTAGCCTGCAAATCATACTACCATGGACATCCTAACAAAAGGTGACACATATCTATGTCTACAACATCACGAAGGACTCTATCCTTATAGTCTTTAATAGAGAAATCTACCCAAGCTTGTTCATTTATGAGGGTCTACTACCCTTTTATCAACCAAGATACATGGGATGGGTTTGGATGGGGTATCTTTTCCAATTTTAATTTATCTACCATCTCTCTAGATACAAGATTTTTAGTAGAACCAGAATCAATTACTAACTTGCATACCTTTCCATGGCTCTTGCAGTTGGTTTTGAAAAGACTTTTTCTTTGGGGAGGTTCCACCAGTACTATTGCTTGGATGAAAGTCATCTTCATCTTGAGTCTTACCCCATCTTCTCCTGTACAACCTCTCACACTTTCAACATCATCTTCTTTTACTAGGTTGTCTCTTCTTTCACCTTGGTTATTCTGCTTGTCTCTATTCGGACACCTATTAGTGTAGTTCGCTATCTGATCGTAGTTATAACATCTAATTTGTCCATTATTTCTTCCTCTATTTCTACCATTGCCATTTCCTCTTCTACCTCAATATCCACCTCTTGAACTACTTTCTCCTTGGGTGCTCTCCTTATTAGCTTCTCCTTGTGGTCTATTATTCTATCCTCTTCCTCCAAAGTTTTCCCTGGCTCTTTCATTCTTAGCTTTTCCTCTACCACTCTCTTCATTCCTCCTTTTGAAATTTTCTTCAACTTTTAATGCCAATTGATATCATTCATTCACTATGGTAGGGATTTTCAAATTGAGTTCATCTTGAACTGAGACCCTTAGGCCTTTCATATACCGAGAAAGATTTACACATTTTGGTTCAGCAAGCTTGGATTTCATCACCAATCTTTGAAATTATTTGGTATAGCTAGAGATGTCCATCTCTTTCTGTCTTAGAATCATTCTCCTTTTATGAAGTTGGACTTCATAATCTATAGGGACATAAGTCTCCCTAATCATGGTCACCATCTTCTTCCAAGTGGTGGCTAGATTCTTTCCATTCTTCACCCTATCATCTTGAGTGAAGTTCCACCATGTGAGTGTAGAGCCTTTGAGCTTTGACTTACCTATCTTCACCCTTTGATTCTCAGGGATGTCTTCACAATCAAAGAAACTATTTAGGGCATCCACCCAATCCATTGTAGCATCTAGGCCATCTTCCCATTGTATGTAGACAAATCAAGCTTGGCATCCATGGTTCTTCTCTCCATAGATTTTAGAGTCTTCATAAGTAGCCTCTTGTCTGTAGGACATTCTTCTTCCTTCTTCTCAAGGGGTTCTTCATCACTCCTTACTTCAACATTATCAGAGTTTCCACTACTTCTCTTCTGAAGCTCTTCCCTCAGCCTATCCATTTCTTGTCTCCTTTGCTGCATCTCGACATCTCTTCGATCATCTCACTGTGTCCTTTTCTCTTTTAGGTATTTTACTATCTTTGCATTGGTCATCCTTGATGACAATCCTCCATCATCTTATCCTTCCATGGTGCTGGTATATCTTTACCCTAAGGATCGTAGGTACTATGACAACACTTGACATAGAGCTCTCCCCTATTTAGGTAGCTTGGTAAATGGTGAGACCTTAGGTGTTACTCTAAACCCATAGTGGGATTAGGAGAGTGCTCTACACCTTTAAAAGATCCTATAACAAACACACTTCCACTATCCTCATTGGAGGATACATTTTTTTTAACTGGCTTGTACCCACTTGGGTTCTATTGGTGCTCGGTGCCTATGTTAACTGAGTGGGCTTGGTTGTTTTACTGAGTAATTTCTTGATGCTTGGTAATGCTTACCAAAAATGCCTTGCTGAATTATCTTTCAGATGGGAACCTACAAATTTGGTGAGGGGATGGAAAGGTTCCATACAAAAACAAATGTCTACTATGGGAGTGATTTCCACATACACTACAAGGTTTGAATAAAAAGTTCAAGGGTTTAGACCTTGTTGGGCTTGTAGCCTTCCGAGAAAGCTTCTAAGGTTATCATTCCAGGTTCTTTCAAGAAGTCTATGGAAGTGAAGTATATTCAAACACCCTTTTATGACTTGTGAAAACATCCAAATCCTAAGATCTTAAACACAAAGAACAACACTTAACAATTCCTGGTCTACTAGTCCTGATGGGGCTAATTGACTCGGTAGATGAATGAAAAGTTCACCAATTGGTTGTTCTAGGTTAACTACCAATTAAAATGGTGTTGGAAATCCAAGAGAGACAATAATCTATCTTTAGATTGCTTTTATCCATCCCCAAAGTGCTTCTGTCACTTCAATTCTTTATTTCCTAAACCAAGCACATAGATATGCTTGGTCTAGAATCTGCAAATAGATTTCTCCAAACAATCCCCCTTCCTTTGCAACTTTGAGGAACTAAAGTAAATTTCCTCTACTTGCATTTTCCAACTTCACATGGGAACCCCATGAAGGAAACACATGTTAGGGCATCTTCAGCCAAGACCCTGGTTCAGGAGGGTTTCTTGAAAACCTGGATAAATCGATTCCTTTAAATTTTGACTCTGATCTCCAAATGGATTCAAATCAAATGCATCAGAGTCCTAGTTCATAGCATGTGTTGGATCAATCAAAGCTCTTCTTCATACTTTTGTCAAAATTGTACACGCAATGTTTCAATCTAGAATTTAGAGAAAATAGGGATCTTTTATTGATCAAATGCAAAAATTACATAGACTTTCCTTACTGTTCAACACCCTTCATCTTCCATCCACATGTAAGGGCTATACATGAAGACTTTCCTCAATGGATCCAACCATTTTTCAAAGGTTGTGACCGTTGGGCAGTTGTGTAATAGATCGGTAGCTACTTTTCAAGGAAGTTGCCGACAACATTCTTTTATATTTATAACTTTTACAAAATGTTGCATTCTTGCTCTTAATGAGCCTATAGGCCTAATTCCTTACATTATTGTAAACACCTTAAAAGACACCTAGGAAACCTAACACCCAAAATGTGCCTTTGGACCATAGTCAAAACCCATGGTTCATAACTATATCAAGGGTGACTAGGTCTTACAAGTTGGCTTATTTAAAATTAACTTATCAATCCAAAAGTTGTGAAGAGTGGGGAGTGCTCCTTGGGTGCTCCTGCACCACATGGCTTTACAGGTATGAGCATGCCCTCAAAATCCTTGATGGTTATTGACATGAGATAGTGTTGAGCCTCCCCTGAGTCATCTCTTTCCATCTTTATGATTGAATATCGATGATATTATTATTTCTTTGGATAAATTGTTAGGATGAAAATCTTTTGTTCTCTATTACCCATTTTAGCATGGTTGTGGTGTAAAACCTTGTCGTAGTCTCTTTTATTTTATGGTGGTTTTATGATTTAGTTTGGTTATATTTTGATTGATTTGTATTTTTGGATGGTCATGTTTGGCCAAGTGCTATGTTTTATTTTTAGGAGATCCTTTGTATGGTTTTGGATGTGCTTTCCATGTTTTAGGATGTTGGCATTATGGTTTGATTTGGATTAAATAATATATTTATTTTTATGTATACCTATGGTGATGTATGGCTAAGGTAATAATGTTTTAATATTAAATATTTCTATCTAATGTTACTTTATTATTATAAAATTATTAATAATTCTTTGGTATATATATATATGTATATATGTAGGTGCACACACACACACACACAGACAAACACACACACAAACTAATGCAAGAGCATCTTGGGTTACCTCGCTATCCTCCTCATTTTGTTAATTCTGCTAGTAAGTGTCAAGTTGCAGTCTTGCCAAGTGTTCCTGTGTGCTGAGCTATCCAATGTTGGCCGAGTGTTCCTATGTGTGTCGAGTTGTCCAGTGTTGGCTGACCATTCTTAACTGTGCCAAGTGAACTTGTTATTTTCTGATGCTCATTTCTTCTTTGACAGAGTTTTTTTGTGGTTTGTTATTAGTTGGAGCTGACTTGTGTATTTAATTTGGGTTGTAAATTTAATGATTGGGATCTTGTCTTGGGATCTGTGCAGACCATTTTGTGGTTGGCCTTCTATTATGTTGATCTAGACTCTTCTGTAAGCCATTTTGGAAAGTATAAATAAGGATGTTTAGATGTAGTCATTGAGGGGAGATTAGAAAGTAAGTTAGTAAGAAGAAGTAGTGAGATAGATAGATATAGATAAATCTTATTAGCTGTAACTCAAAGGCCTCACAACCGGGCATGTATGAAGAAATTTGGATAAATCAATAAATTTCTTGTTATTCCTTCTCTCCTTGGTGTTTTTCTCTGTGTTGTGTGTTTCTTCTGTGTTTACTCTCCAAGGTGGCTAGATAGTTAGATGTGCCCTTGGCCCTAGCTCTTCATGTCCCTCCTTGCGCCAGGTGGTATCAGAGCTTGAGGTTTTCCCTTGATGAGATTTGATCATGTATAACCCTAAGTTGGATTTGTTTGTAGGGTGGTAGATCTTTGAATTTGACCTATAACTTGCAGAGGGTTAAGATCTTGTAGGAACCTATTTTGTCAAGATGGTTCGAGGTAGAGGAAATGCTGATAATGCCATAATGGACATGTTAAGACAAATTTTAGCTAGATTAGATGCTGTAGAGACAACCCAGAGGAGAGGAGCACATCTTGATGATGTGAGTGATGATGAAGTAGAAGCACCAAACCCTAATCCAAAACTTGAGGAAGATCAAGATGAGGAAATATTGTTGAGAGTATTGACTAGGGAACATTCAAAGCCTACTGTTGAAGTTATTCCTTATGATGGAAAGTTGGATACAAATGTTGTGTTGGATTGGATCTCTGATATGGAAAATTTATTTGAGTTTGAAAGAACTCCTAAGAATAGGAAGGTGAAAATTGTAGTCACTAGGGTGAAAGGTCATGCCTCACTATAGTGGGAACATTTGTAAACTGATAAACAAAGAAGAGGAAAGGAAAATATTAGACCTTGGTTGAAAGTGGTGAACAAGGTGAAGAAGAAGTTCCTCCCTGATGATTACCAAGTTAGTTTGTTGAGGAAGATGTAAAACCTTAGACAAAGGGACATGAATGTGAAGGAATACACTGAGACAATAAGTATTAACTCTTGCTCGATATGAACTAGTACCTCCTCGGTAATGGTCAAGCAACAAAATACTAGTTCTTACCAAGTAATGGTCAAGCCACAAAAGACAATAATGACTAAGTTCCAGTAGAAATTGAAAACTTACTGAATGAATACATGAATATTTTTGTAGAGGAAATTCCTAATGGTTTACCACCCATAAGAACTATAAGTCATTGTATGAATCTAATTCCTGGAGATAGTTTTCCGAATAAAGACCCTATAGATTGATACCTACTAAGAATGAAGAACTTAATAGACAAGTGCAAGAGTTGTTGCAGAAAGGTTTGATCAGAGAAAGCTTGAGTCCATGTGTTGTACCTACTATGTTGGCACCTAAAAAGAATAGAGAATGGAGAATGTGTACTGATTCTAGAGCTATCAACAAGATAATAGTGAAGTATAGGTTTCCTATGCCAAGGATGGATGACATAATGGATTGTTTGAGTGGACCAAAGTATTTAACCAAGATTGATTTGAAGAGTGGTTATCATCAGATCAGAATCAGAGAAGGTGATGAATGGAAGATTGCTTTCAAGACAAGAGATGGTTTGTATGAGTGGTTGGTTATGCCTGTTGGTTTGACTAATACACCTAGTAATTTCATGAGGTTGATGAATGAAGTTCTCAAGAGATTTTTGGGTAAGTTTGTGATTGTTTATTTGGATGATAGTATGATATTTAGTAAGACTAAGGAAGAACACCTTGAGAATATTCGACAAGTGTTGCAAATATTGAAAGAGGAGAAACTATTGATTAATTTGAAAAAGTGTTCCTTTATGCAAGAAGAGATTGTGTATTTGGGATTTGTGATTTAAATTAATGGTTTGGAAATGGACCCTAAGAAGGTTAACAAAATTTTGGAGTGGCCTACACCTGAGAATATGGGTGAGGTAAGATCATTTCATGGTTTAGCTAGTTTTTATAGAAAGTTCATTAAGAATTTTAGTTATGTTTGTAATGCTATGACTGAGACAATGAAAGGAGATAAAAATGATTTTAAGTGGACAAATGGAGTTGACAAGAGTTTTTAGCCTTTGAAACAAAAGGTTGCTAAGTTACCCGTATTAGCTTTGCCTGATTTCAATAAGGTATTTCAAGTTGAGTGTGATGCAAGTAGAAATGCAATAAGAGTTGTGTTGAGTCAAGAAGATAAACCCATTTCTTTCTTAAGTGAGAAGTTGAATGAAGCTAAAAGGAAGTATTCTTTGTATGATCAAGAGTTTTATGCTATTGTTCAAGCCTTGAAAAAGTGGAGACATTATTTGATACTGAGTGAGTTTGTGTTGTATACTGATCATAAAGATTTGCAGTATTTGGGAAGTCAACATACATTGAACCAAAGACATATAAAGTGGGTTAAATATTTATAGAGTTTCACATTTTTGATCAAGCATAAGAGTGGAGTTACTAACCGAGTTGTAGATGCATTGTGCAGAAGATGTTCTTTGTTGACCGAGATGAAGGTTGTAGTTCTTGGTTTTAATGAGATGAAGGAGTTGTATGATATTAACCCTAATTTTTATGAGGCATGGAGATAGTGCAAAGCACAAAATTTATCAAAACAACCGAGTGAGTTTGAGGAATTTTTCATTCATGAAGGTATGTTGTTCAAAGATATTTAGTTGTGTATACCAAGAAGTTCCATGAGAATTAATTTGATTAAGGAAAATCATTGTGGTGGTTTGGTTGGACATTTTGGAAATGATAAGACATTGAGTTTTCTTAAGGAAAAGTATTATTGGCCACATATGTATAAGGATGTTTAGAAGTTTGTAAGGAGTTATGGAATTTGTCAAGTTGCAAAAGGAGTAAGTTAGAATACTAGATTTTATACACCTATTTCTGTTCCTCAGAAACCTTGGAGTGACATCAGTATGGATTTTGTTCTTGGATTACCTAAGACAACAAGATGGTATTATTCCATATTTGTTGTTGTGGATAGATTTTCTAAGATGGCACATATTATACCATGTAAGAAGACATCAGATGCTGTGCATGTTGCTAAGATTTTCTTTAAAGATATTTTTAGATTGCATGGATTACCTAGAAGTATTATCTCTGACCGAGATAGAAAGTTTGTTGGTTATTTATGGAGGACTTTGTGGAAGAAGATGAATACTGAGTTGAAGTTTATTTTGACATTCCATCCATAGACAGATGGACGGACAAAGGTTGTGAATAGAAGCTTGGGTAATTTGTTAAGATGTTTAGTTGGAGATAAGGTGAGTAATTAGGATATGGTATTGGCACAAGCTAAGTTTACATATAATAATTCTGTGAATAGGAGTATAGGGAAAACACCTTTTGAGATTGTTACTGGAATGCATCCTAGAGGAGTATTAGATTTAAGGGATATTGTTGGTGAAGAAAAGAAAAGTGATGAAGGGGAAGTATTTTATGATTTTACAAAGTCTTTACATGAGGAAGTGAAGTTGAAGATGGAACAAAGTAATCATAAGTATAAGGGAAATGCCATCAAGTCTAGGAGACATCATGTTTTTGAAATTGGTGATGAGGTGATGGTTCATTTGAATAAGGATATATTTCCTGTTGGAACATATAGTAAGCTGAAAATGAAGAAGTTTGGTCCTTGTAGAATTTTGAGGAAGTTTAGCAGTGGTAATTCTTATGAAGTTGAGTTACCCGATGACATGGATAAATTTCCTATATTCAATATTGCCAATTTTCATAAGTATCATGAGTCAGATGATGAAGTTTTTATACCAGATGATTATCCTAAGAAGTAGGTTGAAGAGGTTGAATAGATATTGGATCAGAGGATTGGTAAAAGCACAAGAGGAAAATATTACTATGAATATTCGGTGAAGTGGAAGAATAGACCAGTGGAAGATGCTTCATGGATTTCTCAATATGAGTTGGATTTAGCTCAGGTTGTGAAATCTCGATGATTCAGGAGAATCATTTCTTTCAACCCCGGTTGTCTAATGCAGGAGTATGTCAGGTACCCTTGCTATCCTTATCATTTTGTTCATTCTGCCAGTAAGTGTCGAGTTGCAGTCTTTGTCGAGCATTCTTATTTTCTGAGCTATATAGTATTGGTCGAGTGTTCTTGTGTGTGCTGAGCTGTCTAGTGTTGGCCGAGCGTTCTTTCCTGTGTTGAGTAAACTTGTTATTTGTTGATGCTTAGTTTCTATTTGATCAAGTTTATCTATGTTTGGTTCTTAGTTGGATCTAACTTGTGTATTTAATTTGGGTCATGTTGGCACTTGCAAAATTTTCTCTGGTCTCTGCAAGTGTTCTCCATGTCCCTGGCTTGAAACCCTAGTTCATAAATTCAAAATTTATAGGCATTGGAAGGGTTAAACCCTAGTCTATCTTGGCCCTGTTTTAATTGAATGTTACTTTTTTGGTCACTAAAGTCCCAATTACCCATGTGCTAAATTCACTGTGACTACTTTGCATGTTGTGTCATTAGGTTACTTTATCGAGAACCCTTTTAACTTTCCTGTCAAAGCCTAAGTTTCCTGTTAATTTTTCCTAAGTGTCGACCTTTTAATTTTGTGTGGTTGTTGTTGTTTCACAAGATTGTTTGCTGTCAGAAGTTCTGACACACAATTTAGTGATGAGGCACCATCTATCCCGACGGGCCCAGTATCTCTGCTTGCTTTTAATCCTACGGCGATCACATGATCTCATGGAATATTCTTCCCCCTTGAGATCATGCGCTAATTGTCTGATCTTCCATCATGTTCATGTCAACTGGAGTGGGTCCTAAGTGCCAGGTCATGCCATCATGGTCATTTCTTATTGGTCGAGCTTGAGTATGAGGTGGAGGTTGTCAAAATGACTTGTGTTCAATAAAAAAGTTGTATGACCACTTGCTGGATATTGTGACGTGGCTTTCTCTGATTGGATAAAGGTATTGATGACATGGAGGATTTGTCAGTGGGGCCCTGCATTTAGTTGAAAGAAGATCAATGGCTGGCGTAAAAGCACATGGAATATTCTTCCTTTATCAGATCATGCACCCACCGCCCAATTTAAAGAGTTTTTAGGAGGTGGGTCCTTTGTTGCTGATTCATGGTGATGTGGTTGTTCTTGATTTACCAGAGAGGTTAAAGACATGACCGAGTGATTATGGGTGAATGGTTTGGTGCCACATGTCTAGGTAGGCCTAGGTCTTCTTGACTGCAGTCGCTGAATCGCTAAGGTAACCATGGTTAATAAAGATGACTGTGTGATCTTGTGACTAAGGAAAATGTAAACCAGGATTCCATTTGAGTTAACTTGAGAAACCTAGGAAAGTGAGAGGATCAGAAGGTCAGGATATAAAGTAAGCCCAGATTTAAATGTTAACTGTCAATATGCTGTCTAGCACCATTATATAGCTGTTTCTCCCAAATTCAAATTTTTAAAGGGTTTCCCAGCAACTGAAGGACTGATTTTTAATGCTTGGGCAGCTAGATCTGGCTGATTTGATTTTGTCGATTGATGCAGTGTGGTCCAGGAGTTTGATAATTGATTGTAGAGTGTTTGTATCATGAAAGAATGAACAAAAATTTGCTCAAGGCATGTTGTAGGTGGACAATCAGATTGATAGTTTGGTAAATTCATGATCTTTAGTACACAAATCAGGAAATTTATCATAAATGGAGATCATTTTAGGATCTGTTTGCTCCAGGTTGCTTGGTTTTCCCTCCAATGAATTAAATTTTGATTGTATTTGGTTGGTTTGGTGGGTGAAAAACCCTAGCCCTTGCCTCAGTCATCCGTAGCTTGTTGCATCCTAACTTTTTGGGATTCCAAGATGACTGGTGGTATATATTGTTGTAGTTTTTATTTTGTAGGGGTTCCAAGTCTTTTGGTCCCAAAGGTTGTTGTTGATGTTATGTTGAAAATCAATGCAGAAGACTGGACAAGGAGAGCCTGGATTTTGGGTCTGTTTCCTAGCATTTTGTTGTTTTGGTAATGTATTGATTCTACAAATTTTAATGAGAATACACTTGGATTCCAATCTTAGATTTATGTTTGTCTTCTTATTTTGATCTTGGGCTCATATATGTTAATGTCACAAAGTGAGTTAGTATATGGTAAACAAAGAGTATTGTGGAATTATCTTTGAGTTCCTAACAAAGTTAGGATTAAAGTCTTTAAGGTGATTTCAGTAAGTTCATGGTTGGGTAAGAATTTGATGATCAGGTTTGGGAGTGAGAGGGATAATAGGAAAAACACTTATTCTAAATTCAAGAGTGTTTGAGTTAGGATTCTAAGTTGATATATGTTATTGAGTGACTCTATGCCCTAGGTTAAGGCACTGATCCATTCTCTGGAAGCAGTCCATCATCATCCACCACACATTTAAATGATAAAATATTTAAAACTAGTTTGTAAATGATATAAATGCTTAGGATTTAGTGACTCCTTTGAAGAAGTGAGTCAAAGGTACACCTGCCTGAGCATCTAAGCTCAAAGTGTAGGAGAATCCTTGTTGATCCTTGTTAATTGGCCCTTTTCCTTGCAGACTTTGGAGTGGTGATAGAGTCAGTGACATTAATTTTTCAATCATAGTGTAAACCTGCAAGTAGAAAGAAAAGACCACCAATAGGTCACAAATTTAATGATTGGGATATTGTCTTGGGATGTGTGTAGACCATTTTTTGGTCAGCCTTCTATTGTGTAATGATTTAGAATATTTTGTAAGCCATTTTGGCAAGTATAAATAAGGATGTTTAGATGTAGTCATGGATGGGAGATTAGAAAGTAAGTCAGTAAGAAGAAGTAGTGAGATAGATAAATATAGATAAATCTTGTTGGCTGTAACTCGGAAGGCCTTATAGCTGGGCATGTATGCAGAAATTTGGATAAATCAATAAAGTTTTTATTGTTCCTTCTCTCCTTGGTTTTGTTCTTTGTGTTGTGTCTTTCCGCTGTGTTTACTTTCCAAGGTGGCTGGATAGTTAGGTGTGTCCTTAGCCCTAGCTCTTCATGTTCCTCCTTGTGTGACAAAAAAATATTCATGTAATTATTCATACCTTGTATGTAACATATTATGATGATTATTAATTGTGAATGTGATTGTAATATTATAGTTTTCTATTTTGTGGATTAATTATATTAGGATAATAATCCATATGTGTGTGAATAAATTTAAAAGAATTTAGTATAGTTATATTTGAGTAAGAAATGGTTGTGAGTTTATAATAATATTAAGTTATTTAATAATTCCCTTTATTTGAGAGTTGGTTGGGAGTTGGTTCCCTTTCCTCTCAACCTTTGGTAAATATATTTGTATGGATTCCTTTTTTTCTTTTGAGAGGGACATTTTTTTGACAGTTTCAATGGTTGAGAGAGGGAGTTATTTCTATGGACTTGGATTTTATTTCTTTAATATTTTTGAAAGTAGAGAGTGTTTCAAATGCTCCATCTCAAGTTTGGATTTTCTTCCTCTCATTGTCTCCTTCCTTCTTCGATTGAATTTTCGCAGGACTCAAGGTAGAGATTGAATCCACTAATGATTTTTTTTATTTCATGAAATATGGAATGATTTATGTGTTTAAATATGTATGATATCTTTACTTTTCATTCCTAGAATTATCTAGAAGTTTAATTTCATTTTGTTGAAAATTGTTGTGTTTTCTTAGGTTTTCTACCAACACATTTTTGGAAATATTTTATTTACATAGGTGAAATTGGATCCAAGGTTTTGATTGGTTGATGATATAAAAGTTAAAATCATATATATCAAATGGGTATATGTCAGATTTCCTTTATAGGGTACAATTAATGTCGTATTATATGTATTTTGTTGGACTATTTTTGTCCATCCTATGTTCCAATTTACTGGTCAATTTTATCTGCATAACATGGCTTGGTACAATGTTTTATAGGTATAAACTCAATATATGAGATATTTATGTGTTTTATCTTTCATATTACATTGGTTTGGTGTATTTTTGTTATGTTTTGTGAAAGTTACACCTTTTTTAGTGAAGGAAGGTCTGAACCCCAACTAGGATTTTTAGTTTTAGAATTGAAGCCATAACTTTCTTTTCCATAGTTGGATCTTGATAATATTTGGAGAAAGAGTTTGTAATTATGATATATTAAATTCCACCAAAGTGATTGGATTTATTATTTATTATGTGGAATATATTAATGACTTTTATTTGAAGGTTATTCTTTGCATTTAATCATTGTTTGAAACAAATCAGTTTGAGAAAGTTACAAAGTTTTAGGGTTTGTAGGTGTACCAAAGGTATTAGGGTTGCATTATATCATTTTTATCTATCATAAATTCTCTATGGAGTTAGTTTTTTATCATATTATGTGGATTATGTGTTTTTTGAATTCCTATGTTAAATAGTTGATTCATATTAGTTTTTTTTATTAGGGTTTGGGGTTGTCCATAAGAAAAAGGAAAAAATGTATTCCTAAACCTGTACTCATTATTTTCATTTATTAATGGGATTGAAACTACACAATCGACATGATTTATTATTTATAAATCAATTTGTTTATGCTTTCATCTCATGGGTAAAGAACCTAGGTATTTCAATTGGGATTGGGGCCCTAAGTGGCTGCTAGGGTAGCTCATTGATGAATTAATTAATTTTGAGTGATAAGATAAATAAATGAACTAGGAAGGGGGGAATACAAATTAAAAATATTAATTGATTCCTCACCCATTCCTCTAGTTCTATTATAGGTTAGGGGTGGCAGTGGGGGAAGGTGTTGATTGAGATGGGAAAATCAAATAAACTTGTCCTCACAAAAGGTGTTTGATTCTTCATGTGCCTACTTAGGAGCTAAGGTCTAGAGAGATTGTTAGGGTAACCCAAGGGGTGAGGGATATGCATTGATATTCACCCTACTTGTGACCTAGGGCCTTTATCTTCTTTAGTTTATGTTTTCATCTAGTAGTCCTGATTGCTTGATGATTTATTTTTTCAATCCTTGTGTAGGGTTATGGTTACCACCTTGTTATCTATCCTTGGTCTCTTGTGCTTGTGTGGGCCTTGGTTTCTACACCCTAGTTTGAGGGAGTGGGCCTATGGGCTCCACATGGTTGGGTAGTTATTATTTTTCTTATTGAGGTTCATCTCATGTTGCATGGATGGACCTTGCACTTGTACATTTCAAATTACTACATTAGAGACTTCATCTTGTGCTTATGATTATGGTGTATTTCTCTCATGCATATTTATTGATGTAATTGTACACTCCTAGAAGGAGGTTGATGTAATTATGAACATATTGGTGTATTTTTATTGGGAATAATTAATGGGTATTTCTAGGTGAAAGAAAGGGAAAATGTATTACATTTCAAATATGATTCTTGAAATGTGATTAGAAAAGGAAAGATTGACTTATTTACATAGATGGAAATGCTAAGATATAATTATATGCATTGGTCATTGGAATTAATGTTCAATCGAGTATGTTTAAATGAACAATATACATAAGATGCATTATATGTTGGCATAATTGATGCAAATGAGATGAGTAAGTATGTTGATGGATTGATGATGTATGTTTTTTTCAGTTATATTATTGTCATTGATGTCAACCTAGGTAATCTCAAGAAGATGACTATGTTCTTAGTGTACCAAGTTATGATGTAGAAGATGAATTGCAAGTTATGATGTAAATTTTGGTGTGAGATTTGGAACATAGGCTATAGAGTTGTGTATAATTCTATATCTATCATCATGTTGTTGGAAATCTACTATGGGAAAGTGATATACTGAGAGTGGGGGGGGTGAATCATATATACTATTATCACCATTTTGACATAAATTCACTTGCATAGCATAAACATCAAATTCAATACTGTAATAGATCTAACATTCTAATCTTCATCCATGAAAATAAAACATAGCACAAAGATTTTGGCTACCCAAAAACTCTTGAAAGGTAAAACTAGGGTGGGGATGACACCCACAAAGCTTCACTACTGTAGTATTAAATTTTGCCTGTTAGGGCTACAATGTTTGATCATAAACTAATGATCTACCCTGTGAGAGGTTTTCCTTGCTAAAAGCTTTAAGAATTATACAATCTACCTTGTAAAAGGATTTGAACTTAAAAAAAAGTAAGCACTTGGTTAAGAGATTTACTTAGGCCTGCTAGGACCACTATGTAAAGAGATTCTCCCCGATTCACCATTTAGAATGAATCAGTACATGATCCTTCGATTTTCACTATAATGATGATAACATATCTTCTCCTTCCAATATAGATTTGATCTCTTGTATCAAATATATATCTATTTTTTCCTTCACTTCTTTGCTCGGTCACTGATCTCTATCCCTGATAATCAAAACACTTCTCTATTCTGCATGTATGAGATCTCCTTCATACTCATGCTTTTCATACTCTTCATACTACATTTTAGGGTTCAGATCTCATCTTATATAGAAAAAAAATCAACTCCATAAATCAAGATCAATAATCTAGATTGTCTACTTATGCCACTTAAGCATTCCCTAATTCTGATTGGTTACATAAATTCCCTAGGGATCAATGATTAAAATTATAAAGAATAATCACATCCATGATTTCCTCAAAAAATAATAAATATAATGTAGATGTCAGTGAAAAAAATTTACCTAAGTGTTTGTGCCATTACAAACACATATATCAAAACTGGCTTACTCGACATATGAAGTCTCTGGCACTTGGCATTGACTATTCTTCATTTACTAGTGCTCATCATAGACATATCTACACAACTCAGTATAAAACTACTCAGCTGATATTGAAGTACTCGGTGACCTCTGACTTGATCGACATTAACTACTTCTCGATAAATGTACAATATATAAGTCTACACATAACTCGACCTATAAATAATGACTTGGTCGCAATGATGATTGACCAACATTGTCTATAAAATGACTAAGTGTAAGACACTAATAGACAACAAAACTTAGGGATCAAAAATCTCCCACTTTGACATTAACAAAAAAATACTTTGTCATGACATTTAATTTACATTACATGAGTACTTAGTAATATGAAAAAATTCTATATGAATACTCCCCCTAAGACTTTGACTCGGTCTACAAAAGATTCTACACATATATGTACATAAGAGCCTTTTGATATTCAACAGAATATATATTACAAAAATAGTATTTGATACCATTGTAGTTCCAGTGTGTCATTTCCCTGTTTCTACTTTGAACTCTATCATTCCCCTTATCATTTCTCAAACTCTCTCATGTCATTTCCCCCTTGTTTTTGTCACTTGAAGTTCCTGGGTTGTAGGAGTATTGAAAAACTTATCCAAAAATAGTTTGTGGAGCTTCATTATCATTCCTAATGCATTTTCCTATCCAAAACTTACAGACTCCAAAACCTGTGTTTTTATTTCTAGCTGAGCAGCTAGATCAACTAGGCTCTCGACAATAGAGAGATGAGGGTCTCTCTGCACTAATTCCTTTGCCATGGCTGACTTATTTTGAATAACCTCAAGATGAGGTATCATCATTGTTTGTATTGATATTAGCCTTGCCCTTATTTTCCATCATTAGCCATTAACTCAGCTAATCGACCTTGTGCATGTAACAATCTTGTGAAGTGGATGGAGCTGGAACTTGCATCCATGCTTAGTGAATGACTTGTAGAATTTAATTCTAATTGCAATTTGTTTATCAAATCCTGATTGTCCTTGGTGAATTCTTCAACATTGCATAGTTTCTTGTATAGAGAATGAACATTCGACACAACTTCTTCTAAGTTTGTTACTAAGGTAGAAAGTTCTACCTGTTTGACTGTAATGTTAGTTGAAACCTTTTCTAGCACCTTGGTCTCAAACTTCCTCTTAGACCACTGTAAAAGATTATCATTTTCCTCACTTTCATCATTGTTCACCTTCTTAACTATATGTACTAGTTGCTCCAGGATAGGTACAGACTCATTCACATCATCCATTTCAAAAGCATCAATAAAAATACCTTTGATCTCATGCAATACTTGTTTCTGCTGATGTTCTCTTCTCAACTCTTCCTGTTTGCTCTTCTTCTTCAAAATATCTTGCAGTATCTTCATTTTCTCATAGGTTAAGTTATTAGTGTCCCACTTAGGAATCACTATAACTTCATCGAGTGTCACCTGTGTTGTAGGAGATTTCTCCTTCT
This sequence comes from Chamaecyparis obtusa, assembly GCA_027943335.1. NCBI lineage: Eukaryota > Viridiplantae > Streptophyta > Pinopsida > Cupressales > Cupressaceae > Chamaecyparis > Chamaecyparis obtusa. The sequence goes on from BSBK01001093.1 coordinate 1,521,852, forward strand.
TTTGTTCTTTCTTCCTCGGTTTATTTCCACTTAGCATATGTATAAGAGCTTTGATAGCCTCTTTATCCTTAGGCTTTGGTTTATCTTTTTCTTCTTCAATATTATCCTTTTCCTCCTCCCGAGGACTTATTACAACTAATGCACAAATTTTTTCTTGCTCTTTAGGATTCTCCTTGACTTTTTCTTTCTTTCCTTCCTTGAAAGGTGTAATCTCAGTTGTGATTGCTGACTTCTCATGTTTCTTGACACTAGTACTTTGTGAGGCTTTAAATTCAAGTGTGACCATATGAGGGATTACTGGTGTAGTGTCAATAGTTGTTGTACTCTTAATCTATGGATAATCTTGTACTTGGATCGGTACTGGATTGATGCTTGATAGAAACTTATCTGAGGCCACCTCAACAAGTATCTTGTTTTGTATTTCCTCCTCAGTTAATACATTTATTTTCACTAGAGTATCCTCAGTGATATCAACAATTTTGATCACATCCTATGATTCCTTTAATTCAGCCTTCTATTTGGCTTCCTTATCTACATTCTATGTTTCTTTAATGTCCTCCTTGTTATCCAATTCCACTCCACTGGATGTACCCTGTTGTGAAATCTTGTCAACTATAATTCCAAAAAAAATAATTTCAAAACCATGTGCTCTGCTGCACAATATCCTCAACCTTATACATTGTACAATGGAGTACGCTTGGAGCTTGGGAACAAATATGTTTCTCTACTACTCCATGTATTGCTGAATGTAGGTAGGGGATAGATCAGGCATGAATTGAGCTAGAGTGCTCTCCCTTATTTTCTTTTCAGTCATCATGGCATACTACTATTTTTGATCTATTCTATTATATAACTCTTCTAGAATCAGATTTCCCATCTGTAGTGGTGTCATCTTGAATGTACACAACATCTTAAGCATAGCCTCCTCTACTTTCTCTATGTCTGCAATGCTCAATTTTTCAAACTTTATTTGTTTAAAGCTTGCTAATCCAATAGTGCTCTTGATATTTTGGCATATCTCATCAACAATCAATTGTTTCCTTTGATATGGTGCCTTCTTCTTTATGTTCTCATCTATATAAGTTTCCTCATCATCATCCTTTTGCAAGATTAAATTCCTTCTTTGTTTCTTCCTTAAATTTATCGGCACATCCTTAGCTCAGATTGGCTTCCTCTTCCCTGATACTAGGGTCTTTTTCTATGGCTTTCCAACTATAATAGTAGAAGCTTCCCTAGTTCTTAGTCTAGATAGTGTAGGAGGAGTGGGCTTTGGTTTTTGCAATTGTTTCTTACTAGGCTCAGAAATTGATGCCTTCTTTCCTTTCTTAGTGATCTCTATCTCCTCTTGTTCACTCTCTTCAGACTCACTAGTCTTCTCTTCTCCTAGTCCTTGTGTTAATGCAAGAGGTGCATTTTCCTCTTCTTCTTCTCCTAGCATCTTCTCTAGGTTTTTGACTATCTTCTTCCTTTTTCTCTCCATGGTTGCATATTTCAATCCCATGGTTATCTTAGACTTATCCTCCTCATAAGTCCCAAAAGATTTAGCCTTTTTGTCAATTTCTTTAGCTAATAGGGTTATTATTTCTATTGTTGTTTCATCTATGTTAACTTCATAAGGTAGTGTTCTAAGCCATGATACCCTCGGTTCAACTTCCTATGCATATATGAAGTCGGTATCAACTAGGAAACATATGTAATTCAAGTATTTCTCCACTGCTGATACATGAATCCTACTCCTCTTCCTCATTTTCTTCTTAAACTACACAAAATAACTATCCAATACAGTCTCAAAGTTTTCTCTTATCTGGTCAATGAACTCACTTGTCTATAGGGTGACTGGTCAGTTCTTATCCTATACATCATCACCAATAGTAGGAAAACTATTTTGAATATAGAAGAATATACAAACGAACAAAGAACCAAAATTACACATTGAATTCTTCACCTTCCTAATAGAAGTGAGGTTCTCGACAAGTTGTGTCAGTTGTAGCTTGGAAAGATCATAGGTATGATATTTCTTCACCATTTTCCATGCTTGGTCAAAAACTACACAAGGAACACTATCTAGTCTAATAGACTAGTAGAACTTGTGAGCTATCACTCTCACTACAAAATTGATTTCTGGATTGGTAATAGTAGAAATAGTCATCGATCTTTTGTTCCACACTACCTAAATGTTTTCTTGAATAATTTCCTTGTTCTGGAATCTCATGGTCTTTTTCCCTATAAGACTAGGGTAACTAGTTACTCGGTGAATTATCTCCTTTGTAATTCTAACTGGTCCATCCTCTAGCCATAGATTCATATCATGAACTCAAATCAACATGTTTTTGATCCATTCAACCTTAAAGTTCTATGGGAAGTCAAGGACATGCACTAACCCTCGCTTGGAAACCTTCTAGTGTTTAGCCTTCAACACCCCGTTGTTGCATAGTTTCTCCTATCTTGCACATGTAGCATGTGTTTACATCATTAATCATAAGAAAATTTAGAGGAATAGATGACACAACATCCGTGAGATCTCCCATTATCGCACTTTCAAGAATGTCTTGGAATTTTTGTGGTTTGAATGCATCATTCCTTATAAGTTGAACGTTAAACACTTCCTTTCCTTATTTCTTAGCTACAACAGATGATGAAGATGACATGTATTCAAATCCTAGGGTTCAATTTATGAATATGAGTGGCTCAGTAAATACCTTGTTCAAACAGTTCTATGATGATTGTCGACAAAATGCTGTAAAGATCTCTGTAAATCACACTTAGTACAAATAGCTCTGGATAATCACTCTAGAATCTAACTACAAGTTCTCAAATCGGTGGTGAAATGAGAATAAATAGTAACATTCCATTTTATAGACTTCAAACGTCAGATTAGGGCTTCATTAATGATCCTTACACTTTTTAGGTAAGATACAACTATCTCGACAATCTCATATCAACTCAGTTAACATATGCTCGGTCAATACTACCATTCAATTTCAGCTTGGTATACATCATATCTCGACTACCATAGGAGCTTGACATACACTAGTGACTCGGTCACTATGGGCTCAAATAATGATGCTCAACATCAAATATACAATGTAGCTTCTTTCTCAAATCTGTCATAATGCATCTTAATCTATGCAGATATGGACTTTATCATATCAAATTTTAGGAACTGATGTAAAATAAAGCATTATAAGATTCAATTCCACACATACCTTCTTTTCTTAGTTTGAAGTAGTGTGATCACCTGATCCATTGGATTGGGTGACCTCAGGTTCACTGGCTCCACTACTACTTGCTTCTTCTTTGTTTCTCCATGGCTTGTTCATTTGGTTTCTCATTTGATCAACATTCTCTTCATTCTTGAATTGTTCATTTCTTGGTATATGTTCTCGGCAGTATCACTTTAAGCAACCAATCTTATTGCATTTGTAATAGATGAGACCTCCACTCATCCAAATCTTGGATTTTCCTCTGGAATGTGTCTTTAAACAATTTTCTCTAATATGACCATATTTTCCACAATAATGACAACTATACCATGTATTGTAATCTCAATTGTATGTGTTACCTTTCCTAGGTTCTTTAGTCTATTTATTGGATGTCCACTTAGATTTGGATCTACACTCTTGTGCTCTATGACCATATTTCTGATAGTTAAAACAATGTCCTTAAAATCTAGGCGAGGTAGGTGGATTACTTACCTTTGACCTATATTCATGTGCCTGATGTACATGTTTCTTACAGTTAAAACAATTTCCATTGAATTTTGGTTTAGGATTGGAATTACCATTTTTGCTTCTATAGATGTTAGCTGTGTGTCCTAGATTTCCACAATGATGGCATGTAGGTTTTTTTTTCTTTGGCTTTGCATTCCTTTGTTCTCCAATCTTTGATGATTCTCCTTCTTTAGTGGATGACAAATCCTCATCATGTCCAAGTCTAGAAGTATCACTGGATCTTCTAGATAACCTTAACAATTCTTCAAACTATTTCATAGCTTCATTAGGCTTGCTCATCCTCTCATTGAGTTCCTTTTCAGATCTTAGTTCATTCTTCAATTGGCTATTTTCTAACCTCATATTTATAATTTTCACATCTTTTCTGCCCAAATCTTGATTAGCGAGTAACAGTTGATTTACCATGTCCAATTGATTTTTAGTCAGCTTCTGCATGTCACATTTCCTTTCATCAAGTCTGTATGCAAATTAGCTATACTAATTACTATAAATGATAAATTAACTATTTTAAGATTAATGAATCTAACTAATTAGCAAACAACAATGAAGAATATACCAAATTGAAGTTAAAATAATATTTTACCTTCACTTACCATGTAGCTTGTCTCCATTGTCCTCGTATGCTCTAATTTCTTGGATGTGTTGAGCTCTTAGATTTCCAATTTGAGGCTCCTTTCCCAAGATGATACCAAAGTGTGGAGATTAAATGATTGAATGCAAAAATAAATCTTAATTATGCAAATGAGATGATGATAGTACGGATGCTTCACAAAATGATATGAATATGCTTGATAATGAGTGCTTGGATGCTCAGAATGCTTGATTTCCTATTGATTGAATGCTTGATTACCAAAAATACCTATTAGCTCACAAAGGGGAAATTAGGCTCCTTTTATAGATTTTTGGAGGATCTAGGCCTAGGTGGCACAATCCTATGGTTGAGAATGAAAGGTGGAAGATCCTAGGGCTAGGATTGACTTGGTTGAAGGAGTTGAGAGAAAAGGGGATGTAGTTGGAATGTGAGAGGAAGAATAGGGATAATATTCCTCTCACATTGACATGGAGGAGAACAAGGTGGAAGGGAAAGACACATGTCAAGTGTCTCACAAAGACCCAAGAGAGAAAGAGGGAGAGACCTTTTCCTCATGAGGACTCTTTGTACAAGTGTGTCATGAGTCACCTTTGACCCTTAGAGGTGGCTTGAGAAGCCCCTTAGGAATAGGGCATGTCTCTTGACTTGGTTTAAGAGAGGACATATGGTCATGAGACCAAGTCCTATGAGGCCACATAGCCCTTAAGAATAGGACATGTGTGGGTGAGGATAATTACTAATAAATAATTAATAACAATTATTTATTTTAGCCAAAGTGATGTGTCAGGTGACTAGGTAGGTGAGGTGGACTAGGGAACTTAGTCATATTTAGGTGATTGTATATTTAATTAAATCACTTTAATAAGACTAATTAGAAGACTTAGGATAGAGGAATAAACTATAGTGAATTTACTAAATAAATTGAATAATTTATTTAATAAATAGAGGAATAATTATTAATTAAATAATAAATATTTAATTAATTTATCAAGTCAATATCAATTAAATAATAAATAATTAATTAATTAATGAAGCCATTTTTAAGTTTATACATTTTTCCCCTCTTTGAAATAATGTGCTGGTCACATTGTTTCAAAGAAAAATCAAGCATTTTGCCCTAGACAATGTCTGAAATGACCTAAGCATGCCCCCTTGAGAGATTGATTAACAAAAAAGATTATTTCATTTTTTTTAATTTTATTTTTGATGTTTTTGTTTTATTTTTTAAAAGTTGGATAATCAATCTCACGAAAGAAACAGGAGAAAAGATGGGTGAAAACGGCGTGTAACGGAAGAAAAATGGGACATAGGGTCCACAAACCAAGCACATCGGGTCCACAGGCTATAAATAAGGCAAAGGGGTCCACAATAGGCTCATTGTGCACACTTGTCATTTGGAGATCAGAGCATGAGAGAGAGAAGAGTAGAGCCACCAGAATGTCATTCCCCTTGTCAGATCACCACTTCGAGAGGGCCAGACGCTTCCAGCGACCACCCAATTCAGGTGAGCCAGTAGGTGATTCGATCCTCTTTGTCAGTTTGTGATTTTTAGCATCATAGAGTAGGATTTAGTATGCGTAGGCTAGGTTGAATCGTAGGTTAGTTTAGATGAAATTTTTTTGTTCTTGCCAGCAAATGAATGCGCCATTGCGGCGCATGATGCGCAACAACTTGCAACATTTGTGCAAAAAATACAAACTTCTATGCATTCATTTAGGGCAGCTGCGCATGCATCTAGAAGAAAATTTTTGTGTTGCAAATGTGAATTAAAAGTGCGCATAGGTACTTGCTACACATTGGTTGTGAATTGTTGCACAAATGTGCAATAAATCTGCACATGTATGAAAAACTATGCAAATGTTAAAGGTTATGGCACATGCATTTTTCTGTGCTATGCATTTGTTTTATGGATAGAATTTGGTCAAATTAGAAAGTCAATTACGTCAAACTAGATGTCGATAAGCCAATTTGATCTGTTAGTGGTTAAATTTGATCGATTAGGTCAAGATAGGCAACATTGTAGCATGGTTGCTAGTTAACTAGTCTTGATACTAGATGATTGATAAAATCATCTATTAAAACACGTGATAGAACATGTTTGTAGTTGATATAATAGGATAGATAGATGTTGTAGATCAACTTATCAAAATCTGATAGCTTGATTTTAATTGATTTGTATAGGAGGATATTACTGATATTCTGATGTCACGAGAGAGATATCCCATCACATAGAATTTGAGACCAGTGTTGTTAGAGATTGAAAGACTTCTGATTGGCGCATCTGGTTTATATCATGTTATTTACATGCCTGAGATTAGGGTGAACCGGAGTATGATGATGGCACTGGCAGAGTGGTGGCACTCAGAGATGAGTACCTTCCATCTTTCAACAAGGGAGATGACAATTACACTAGAGGATGTATATCACATCCTCCGACTTCCTATCACAGGGGAGTTAGTGCATTATGATCGACACGGCAGAGTGACGGAGTGCAGAGCCATCTTCGGAGATGATGACATTGAGGATGGAGAGATTAGCTGGGAGGACATGGTGGACTTGTATGAGCCTCTATGAGTGGTACTAGCTGGAGTGATTAGGGGTTTCATTTTCCCTAATCGTAGATCACAAGGATTTGTAGTTGGATGGGACCGCACTCTACAACAGATGTTGGATGGGACCCATTTGGCTTGGGGTGTTTGTTTATTAGCTCACTTATATCATGATCTTCATTATATCATAGGGGTGCATCACTATCAGTGGGCATCACAATACTCCATGTTTGGGCATGGGAGCACATTGCAGTGACATGGCCAGTAGCCATTAGATTCTGTGGTGTAGGAAAGCCATACATACATTTATATTCATCAATTTTGTCTGAGGCAAAACTGGGTCATTTAGAGTTTTGGCGGTACACCTTTGATACTTTAGATACTATGACATGGAGACCATACCTAGGCTGTGAGCCCTGGGATGATGAGCGGAAAATGAGATTTTTCTTTGACTCACGATGGCTTATAGGGTAGATGCCCTTCATTTTGGAGAGATAGTTAGTTAGCTGGGTTCTGTGCCAGTTCGGCAGGATCCAAGACATGCCCCATGGGGTTAAGGAGTTCGCTAGGACTCATCAAGAGACCTATGGTGTCTTTTGATGTAGCTTGATAGGAGTTTTTGGACATGCCATTTCAAGCATGGACTATGCAATAGGGTGTTGTGGACCCAAGGATGACTGCAGACCTAGAGTAGTTCTTGAGAGATTTTCCTATTCCTTGGTTGACTGATCTGGTAGCTAGGCCACCAGAGAGAGATCCAATAGATAGATGTCATGGGAGACATTGAGGGTGAGATAGGTGGGGATGAGGGAGAGAAGACAGTGGTAATGATGGAGGAGGAGATGCAGGAGATGGAGGAGATGGAGGGAGAGGTGATAGGGCTGGCACAATATCCAAAGAGGCAGCTGAGCGTAATGCTAATCATTTGCTTAAGTCACAGAAGAATGAAGAGGATATCAAAAATGAATATATATCATTGTTGGTCATTAACGGATGACCAACCTATACACACCTAGTGATGACTCATGATAACGGGGGTTACGGAGTTCACTAGGACTCATCAGGAGAGATGGGACTGGGGACCTATGGTGTCTTTTGATGTATCCTAATAGGAGTTTTTGGACATGCCATTTCAAGCATGGACTATGTGATAGGGTTTTGTGGACCTAGGGATGACTGTAGACCTAGAGCAATTCTTGAGAGATTTTTCTATTCCTCAGTTGACTGATCCGGTAGCTAGGCCACCAGAGAGAGATCTAGTAGATAGATGCTATGGGAGATGCCGAGGACAAGATAGGTGGGGATGAGGGAGAGGAGATGGTGGTGATGATGGAGGAGGTAATGTAGGAGATGGAGGAGATGGAGGGAGAGGTGATAGGGATGGCCCCTGGATGAGAGGAGGTGGTGTGAGGTAGAGGGGATTGATGCCACCCCCAACTAGATAGGGACGGAGATAGCCTCTGGTACAGCCAACATAGCCAACAACAGGAGCTCCACTATAGGTACCAGTAGCTTCGATATAGATACCAGCAGCTTCAGTACATATACCAGTTGTACAAGATGATGCAAACATATTATTAGCTTAGGGTAGAGTTGTATAGGGTGGACAGATCCTTGATGATGGAATGGATGGGCAGGATGCACCTATGGAGGATGTGGATGCTCAAGAGGAGCCAGCAGAGATGGATAACGGGGGACAGGATCCCTATTTACAGAGAGATGCTGTGGAGGAGGATGATCCTGATATTGATTCATTGCTAGTTTGACTAGCAATGACACATGTGAAGTTAGACCATGTTCCTAGTCTGGAGAGGTGGATTGAGAGGCTAGAGAGCCAGATGGGATTACTAAGACATGAGTGGGATGCAACGATTGAGAGACTCATGGAGTTAGAGATGTTTTTAGATGAGCTACAGTGCACAGAGGATTTGGGTCCTCATGGAGATAGTTTGAGAGCCATGGTACATGCCAAGAAGGAGATATCCTACTGGCGAGAGGCTTATAGATAGGCGGTCCTGAGGGATCAGTGGATTGGGAGCTACAAAGAGAGCTTAGTAGCTATTACGACTGCGGTGGATGATAGATAGGCACCAGCTGGTACTAGAGGTATTTCATCATGCCCTTCGAGAGCACTGATAGGTTCAGGAGATCAGGGTGGATCCTCAGCATCAAGTGATTCAGCAGCACAGGGCTCATTGCATCTCACAGATAGAGATAGATAGAGTTTGGAGGTAGGAGATCATAGATTTTTTGAGAGATCATTGTATACACTTTTGTACATGTTATCATTGTATCATTATATTTTTGACTTGATGGACACTGACTTTGGACACATTGTTATATTTCTTTATATCATTGGACATTTGGATAGTTTTTTTGTATATGATGGACTTTATATGATTGAATCTATATGATGGACTATATATTTACAGTGATGCAGTTCTATCATGATTTACTTTGATGATTTTATATACATGTGCATACTGACATATGTAGGATGTGATGTCTTACTTTAATATGCATAGAATGTATATCTTAGAATGCAAAATGATTTATATGCTATTTGATATATTTGATGCTTAATGGTTAATCATATGATGTTGATATAAATGCATGTCTTAAATGAGTTTACACTATACAATGCTATGTGATGACTAATGAAATGATGTAAAGAACATTGTGGATAATGGATAATGAATGGACATAAATAAATGATATAAATGATGATTTGAAATTCATGAAATGGATAATAAATGATGTAAAATTCATGTAATGGATAAATGAATGATGTAAAATGCATATAATGGATAATAAATGAATGATGTAAAATGTTCATAAGATGACTAAAATATACTATGTTCACCCTCATAAAAAGATAATGAAATGTTATGGGATTTACGCACATGAAGCATGCATGTAATATAGATGGATAATATACAAATGAACACACCTAATGAAGATAATGCATGGCCTAAATGAATTGATTAAATGTTTGTAAGATGCGAGATAAAAACTCAATGTTTTTGTTGTCCAAATGTCCTCAACTTAAATAACAATGTATTTGACACAAGAAAAATGGACTAGGAGAACAAATAACCTAATAAGAAAGATAACCTACAAATCCCTATAAAAGGAGCACTGATATGCAAGTCATGAATTGTTTAAATGAAATGCAATATGAAATGAGTATATCTCCACAACTTCAGGTAACATCTTAGAACTTCATAATAGCTGGAATTTGATTTTCATCATTGAGCTCGTTATGTTGCAAGAAAATGCAAGCATCATGGTATACTTAAACCAGGATGACCTAAGCACTTCTTGCATGGAGTTTAATGTAGCAAAGTTGACAATCATCTAGGTATAATTGAACTAAGATGACTAAAGTTTCATTTGCATAATAGACAAGGAATATTCCCCCCCTCCATCGGGGAACAAATATTTGGAGTCGAGGTATGTACTGGCGTATCACCATAAATAGCATTTGTAGAACAACATGATTTGTATGTTGTCAATACTATTAAATTGATGAAGGCACTTATGCACAAACACCCCAACTATTTGTTCCTTCGATTTCATTGGAAAATATCCCACAAACAACAATCAAAGAAAATACCATGCCCCCATCTTGGCTATCCTAATCAATGACATATGAGAGTTTCAAACTCATGTCAAAGATATCATGGAATAGCATAGGAAACATGATAACAATGAAATCCAGGTATGAATGCATAATCTAAAACAAATCATTCTAACATGCCTACCATGAATATACATTTCTTTTGCCAAAAGATAGTGTAAGGTATAGTGATTAGTTCAATTGATGATGTATAGTCAAGATTCGATAGATAAACAACCATGTTTCGAAGGATAGATCATAGATCATGATTCATCATAAAGATATCATTGTGAAAGAATGTTTGATTGTGTTTGCTTGTCTGGTGAAAATACTCCATTGTGTCCTCTAAGAGTCATGACTATCATAGATCCACTTCCTGAAATAGGTCGAGGACATGCCCCCAGCTAGGTGATGGACTAACTTATTATGGATGAAGAAGGATGCAACAAGACTAGGATGGAGACCATGACAAATGAACAAGCTATGATGGGGTTTTATTATGGGTATATAAAATGGATGGTGTATGAACTAGCCATTTTATTATGATATGTGCATGGCGGGTATGGGGACTAACTAGCCATTTTATTGTGGATATATACAATGAATGGACACACTAGAAGAATCCTAATAGATAAAGGAGCTAACTTGATACACATGGCACCTATTTCTAGGTTTTCACCACATGCTTTTATTGCAATTTTTCTTTTGATTTTTTGATTTTTTTTTTTCATTTTTATGTTTCTTTTAATTTTTATTTTTTTTTGTATTTTTATGATTTTGTTTATTTACAAAATATATACATAGCGCTTGCATTGGGATTTTAAGGATAGAAATTCTTGAGATGTATGTTGTTAAGAGGTTCATCCAAAGGATCTCCCTCAGGCGTGGACAATTGATAAGCCCCTGAACCATAAACTGCTATAACTATAAAAGGACCTAACTAATTAGGTTCAAACTTGCCCTTCTTCTCACGATGCAGTTGATTCTTTGGAATTTCTTGAAGGACTAAGTCACCCAGCTGAAATTATCTGATCTTTACCTTGCTGTTATACTAATGAGACATACATTACTGATCGACTTTCAAATGATCATAAGCTCTCTGATGGTGTTCATCTAGCAGCTCTAGTTCACTTAATCATGCAACTCTATAGTCATCATCAAGAATCAAATCTTTGAGAGTGACACGAAGTGAAGGCAACTCGACCTCGAGGGGTAGGACTGCTTCAGATCCAAAGACAAGGGAATATGGGGTGGCTCTAGTAGGAGTAGGAATGGAAGTATGGTAAGCCCATAAGGCTGGATTCAGTTGAATATGCCAGTCATGGCCAGCGTCATTGACAATCTTTTGTAGGATTTTAACAATAGTTTTATTTGATGCCTCAACTTGGCCATTTCCTTGGGGATAGTATATGGTGGAATAGTTATGGGTGATATGGAATTTTGTGCATAGTTCATCCATGTCCTAATTTTGAAACTACTTCCCATGATCAGTAATGAGATACATAGGTATACCATATCTACAAATGATATAATTTAGGATGAACATGGATATTTGTTTCCCTATGGTGGTAATCAATGGAACGGCCTCAATCCATTTAGTAAAATACTCTATTGCAGTGAGAATCCATTTGTGGCCATTGGAAGATGGAGGGTTGATAGCGCCCATGAGGTTGAGCCCCCACTGACTGAATGGCAAGCTAGTTGTAAAAGGATGTAACTCTTGTGCTGGAACATGAATAAGGTTTCCATGTATTTGACATTTCTTGCATGCCCTAGGAAAATGAAAGGAATCTATTTCCATGGTAGGCCAATAATAACCCATACGCATGAGTTTCTTAGCCAAAAAGGGACCACTCAAATGTGTCCCACAAATACCCTCATGTACGTCTCGTAAGGTAGTTTGAGCTTCATCATGCTCAAGACATCGTAGGAGAGTACCATCAAGACCTTGCCGATAAAGGGTATCAGATATTAGGACATAGCATGAGGCTTGGCGGAGAAAAGTTCATTTTTGATTTCAAGATAGGTCAAGGGGTAGGATGTCATTTTTTAGATAAGAATAGATTTTTCCATATATTGGGGAGTCGTGTCCAATTAGATGACATATAATACTCATATCAGGATCATCATATGTAGGACAAGTCAGAGATTCCACCAAGAACTCAAAATGGACCTTGGTATCTTCTATATCAAGCAAAGAAGCAATCATTGCAATTACATTGACAGCCTTGTTATCATGATGAGGAATCTTCTCAAAAGTGATGACTGAGAAATATTGTTTGAAGTCATCAACCATACATTTATATGGTAATAACTTATCATCTTTAGTTTTATAATCATCATTAACCTGGTTTATAATCAACTGAGAATCCCCATAGACATTTATTTCAGTTACTTTCCATTGTAAAGCCATCTTTAACCCAATCAGAAAAGCTTCATATTTTGCTACATTGTTGGTGCAAGGAAAAAGCAGCTTTTAAGATTTCAGAATTGTGTATCCTTGTGGCGTGACAAAGAGAATACCAGCTCCTGAACCCTGTTGAGTATATGATCCATCAAAATATAGTTGCGATGTTTGTGTGGATAAAGCCAAGATGTGTACATTAGGAAAATCTATGTGTATAGGTTGGTCATCCATTAATGGAGCATCTACTAGCTGATTTGCTATCACTTGACCTTTGATAGCCTTTCTGTCTACATATTCAATATCAAATTCACTAAGTAGCATGACCCACTTAGCCAATTTGCCTGTCAATGCTATTTTGCTTAATAGATACTTTAAAGGATCAATCTTTCCAATGAGCTTGATTGAATGTGACATGTAATGTCACCACTTCTGTGAAGCAAAAATAATGACCAGACATGCTCTTTCTATAGGAGAATAGTTTAGTTCATATCCCACTAGGGTGCGATTGATATAGTAGATGAATTTTTCTTTTCCTTCATGATCTTGCTAAGCCAGAAGAGCACCTAGTGAAACTGCTATAGCGGAAATGTAGAGCAAGCATGGCCTACCCAGAATTGGTGACATCAAAGTTGGAGGATTTTCTAGATATTGCTTGATTTTATTGAAAGCTTCTTCACACTTATCATCCCATTGGAATAAGATATTTTTATTCAAAAAATGTTGAAAGGGATGACTTTGATCTGCTAGTTGAGAAATAAATCTTTAGATGGATTGGAGACATCCCTGTAAAGATCGCAACTGACTGATGTTAGTGGGTGAAGCCATCTCCATTATTTCTTTAACTTTTTCTGGATCTACTTCGATTCCTTTGGCTGAGACAATGTACCCTAATAGTTTACTGGATGTGACTCTGAATGCACATTTCTTTGGATTGAGGCGAATCTGCTACTTTTCCATCCGGGTGAATATTCTATCCAACACTCTCAAATGACCAGCTCTATCTTTGGATTTTGCTAAAATGTCATCAACATAATATTCCATAATGGTATGCATCATATCATGAAAGATTGTGGTCATTTCTCTTTGGTAAGTTGCTCCAACATTTTTGAGGCCAAAAGGCATCACATTCCAATAGTATGTACCCCATGGACAAGTAAAAGCTATCTTTTCCTGGTCTTCTGGTGCTATCTTGATTTGGTTATAGCTAGAAAATCCATCTATTAATGATAACATCTCATGCCCAGCTACCAGATCAACAATAATGTCAATATTTGGTAGAGGAAAGTCATCTTTTGGACAAGCTTTATTAAGATCTCAAAAATCAATACAAATCCTGATAGACTTGTCTAGTTTGGAGACGGGGACAATATTTGAAATCCACTCAGCATAATCAATAGCTCAGATGAATCCAACATCTAGGAGCTTCTTCAATTCTGCTTTAACCATTAGTGCAATGTGTGGGTGCATCTTGCAGAGCTTCTGCTTAACTAGTTTTACACCTGGTTTGATAGATAAATGATGCATAATAAGATTGGGGTCCAGACCAGGCATATCAACATAGGACCAAGAAAAGTTGATTTGTCTTTCTTTGAAATTTTTTGCAAAAGCTTATTTCTCTAATTCTGTCAAGGATCCTGCTACTTTGAGGACGCGCGAAGACTCTTTTGTTCCAATGTTAAGAGGTAGTGTTGGTTCTATAAGAATAGCAGATTTCTCTTGATACAAATAATTGGGAAGAGTGTCAATCCTTCCATCATCAGGCACCTTAGAGAGGTTTTCACCATTAGATGCATCATTTCTTTTTACTATTTTTGGATCTAATACTGCCACTGAGTGGTTTTCACCATTCGATCTATTCATTATTTTTATATTTCTATGACTGAAAAGATTGGCACTCTCACCAAAGTAGGCCATGTCATTGAGTTCTATCAAAAATATTGACTTGTGATCTCTAGGTGGTCAATGATCTCTAATTCCAAGATAGTCAATGATTGTGTCATCATTATGGAATACATCAAGTTCTAGATGATCAAGAGAATCCCAATCAATAAGCTTGGGATGTACAAGGGGTATTGGCTCATTCGGGTCAGTTTCAAAGGCAGAGATGGTATTGATGGAAAAGTTGTCAAGGTTTATGATGGTATCAGTGAGGTCTATTTCCATACTCTCATCCAATTCATCTATCACAAGATAAAGGTCACTTTCCTCACAATCGACAAAAGTAGTATTACGTGGGACTAATCCTAGTGACTCAGTCTTTGAACTCTCCCCTTCATGGTAATTGTTACTATGGTGATGGACAACATCAACTCCTATCTCTTCAGTACAATTAGATAATGAATCCCATTCATAATCATTTGAGTCAGAATCATCATTATCCCCAAGTCTATCAATGATTCTCTCTGCTATCCTTTGTTTCTCTGGATCTACATGCATACCATTCTTTCTGAATTGTAAGGAAGGAGCTTTAGATATCTCATGAAAAGGTGTGATCTTTTCTTTTCCTTTTGGTTCTTTTGGTCCTTCTCCTTTGTATCCTAATCCTGTAGTGTCTCTTTGATAGTTTGGATTTTGCAAAATCGGTTTGATAACACCTTCTGTTTGTAACCCTATAGGTCCAACACCTTGGTATCCCATCTTTTGTAGCAAAGTATACCCTTTACCATAGACATCAGGTGATATATATTCATGTTTGATATCATCTCCATTCTTTTTTGACTTAAGCAAATGATTAGCATTACGCTCAGCTACCTCTTTGGATATTATGCCCCCACTTATAAATGTGTCATAAACAAGTGTTGAAGGGGGTTCTAATTGTTGTTTAGTGATCAAAGATCTACCATATGATCTAGGAGATAAAGGTAACTCTATGATGCAAAGAGCTTGACCTAAAGTGTATTATCCCATACTTCTTTCTTTTATATCTATCTTGATCCCATTTGATTTAGAAGTTGATGCTATATTACTAGGATCACTAGGTGTAGTTGTAGAAGATCCAGTATGGTTATAAGGTATCAAAGAATTAGATGTCTTCACAGAGCTGCAATAGTGGAATGGATTAGTATCTCCTTTAATAGTGACTTCCTAACCATTATGAGGGAATTTCAAGCATTGATGATAAGTTGATGGCACAGCTTGCATGGAATGAATCCATGGTCTTCCTAGGAGAATGTTATGAGCAAGATCCATGTCTAGAACTATACATCTTTGATTATAGGACCTACTCTGATTGGTAGAACAATAGACCCCTTGGATGACCGCTCTTCCTCATCATAAGCTTTTATCATGATTTTCTTCTTAGGATCAACAACATTTTTAGAAAATCCCAATGCAAGGACTAGTTTCAATGTATAGATATTTAAGCCAGCTCCTCCATCTATTAGTACTCATTTGATTTTGTGACTCTGGAAAAGGCCTTCGATGTGTAGGGGAGCATTGTGAGTTTGGGTAATAGCTAAATCATCATTTTCAGTGAAGGATAGGTAATGCGAGGTTGTTAAGTGGCCCACCATAGCTTGAAATTGATCATGATCTAGATTTGTGGGGACCTGGGTCTCTAAGAGAGCCTTTTCAAGGATATCTTTGTGAGATGGGGATAGACGCAAAACCTCTAAGATGGATATCTGGGTAGGTGTTTTCTTCAGTTGTTCCAAAAGATTGTATTGGTTGGAAATATTTGGTGTAGACTTTGGGACATAAACCAGCTTGTTTTGAGGTGCATTTGGTTTAGACTGGACTCCTTGGAGAGTAACCTTGGATTGAGCACGAGTAGTAACATGGACTGGTTGACTCTCTAATTTTCCTTTGATGGTAATGACATTGGCATAATACTTAGAAGGATGATATTCAGAAATGTTACCAACATCTCGATAGGGAGTAGAATTATAATTGGCTTGATTGTCACTCTTATTATTGGAAGAACCTCCTTTTTCATGCTCAGGAAGTGGATCTTTGAAAGCCATATGTGATTCATTTGGGGTATGTCCGTCAACACCAATTTCACCACTTTCAATTAAGTCTTGAACTACATTTTTGAGTCTTAGGCAGTCATTGGTTTTATGTCCTTTTCCTCTGTGAAACTTGCAATAATCATTCGCATTCCACCAAGAAGGTTTTACTCTAGGTTTAAATTCTTTCATTTCAGGAAGCGTAATGAGTTTCTTTGTGATTAACTACCATAATCCTGATTCAAGGGATTCCCCTAAAGGAGTAAAATTTCTTTGAGGTGACATAAAAGGCAATCTTGGTTCAAATGAATCTTTGTTGGTGTTTTGATTTGATGATTGATTGTTGTAGGTACCTTGAGTAGCATTGGCCTAACTTGTGAGATTGAGAAGGGGTTGTGTTGGTTTGACATTATGATTATAAACAATCCCATCATTAACAATGTTTTTGTTTTTATTCTAGAATTTTGATTTGTCATTGTCATAGTTGTTGGAATTGGAATTTGAGGATCTAGCATTGTCTTTAGAATGAAGTTTTATCTCACCTTTTTTGACCATGGCTTCCTCAATCTTGATACCATTTTCTATAAGCTTATTGAAGTTTGGTGGACATTGCAATTGTAACCTATAACTCATTTTTGGTGTAAGGTTATTGATGCAGGAGCATCCTGGGTGTAAGAGTAATCTTGCATCATCCAAAAATATTTTTGGTTTCTTTTCAATAAGGGCTATCTTGTGTAGAGTTGCTATTTATGGAAACTTGCTATTTTTAGTAAGTTGGTCATACAATCTCAGAATGTTCTGATTTCATAGTTGGAGGTTCATCTTAGTCATATCAGCCTGCCTATAAAGTTTCATTTCTAGATCAAGTCTAGTTTTGAAGATATTGAAACTTTTTGGTTTTGGAAACAGGGTACAGAAACTTTGAACTCAATTTTGAAGGCTTTAGAGGCCCCGGATGAGGTTGAATTTTTGGTTGAATGAAGCTTGCTTCTTGCTTCATTCAAGTGTTGTAGAGCTCCTTGTGCCCTTTCTGAAATGGGGCTGTAATAGTCAATCGAGTCAACGGGTGATTACTTATGGTCTCCGAAAGTTGGGTCACCTGAAATGGCGGAAAATGATTTTCCTTCAAAATTTCTGTTTGGGTTTCAAAAGTTATTTTGAGCCGAATTTGATGTAATAAAATGAAAAATGAAATAATTCTAAGTTTGGTTGGCCTTGTTGGCTAAACAATTCTAGAACCTTCCCAGGCGGTGGAAAATTGCCTATATAAGGAAGGATGTAGTGGTGTCTTAGGTAGTTTGGGACAATTCTAGGTAGTAGATCTGGGTATTGATTCGAGGCTTTGTCCTATAAAATATTGTAAGGGAATACCCATGTGGCTTTGCATATTGTAATTCTGAAAGTTTGTAATTGCACATTTGTGGAGATAATAAGAAGCCAATTTTCTATTCTTGCATATTGTTGTTATTTCTCTATTTCTGTTATGTGTTTGTGGTATTAAGGGGAGCACCCCTTCATCAAGTGGTATCAGAGCAGGAGTTCCTGAGTGTGTAAATAGATCACCGATTATGAGACAGTTTGCACCAGGACTGTGGGTTAGGGTTTCTGTGTAAATAGATCGCTGACTGTGAGGCAGTTTGCACTGGGACTGTGGTTAGGGTTTCAATGCGCATCACAAAAATGCCTTCGTGAAGTGAACATGGTGGAAGAGCTAGTTTTGTAACACCTGAGGTTAGAGCACTCCAGAGACAAGTGCAAGCATTGCAAGAAGAGATTTGTAGAGGAATGAATCTTAATGTCAGAGATGAAAGCAAGGATGAAGCTGAAGAAGAAGATCAAGAAGGAGAAGTCGAAGTTGTAAACCAGGAGGAAGAAAGAATTTTTCAGGCCATTTCCAAGATCAAAAAAGACCTAAGATTGAGGTTCCTGCATTTTCAGGAAATCTTAACCCAGAGGAGTTGATCGACTGGATCAATGAATGTGAAGAATATTTTGAGTATGAAGATATTGAGGATCCTGATAGGGTCAAATTCACGAAGGCCAGACTGAAAGGTCATGCAAAGATCTGGTGGCAAGAGATTCAATTAGAGTGAAATAGAAGAGGGAAAGATAAAATCACAAGATGAGATTAGATGGTGGATAAATTGAAGTGACAGTTCATCCCTGTTGATTATGAGCTTGACCTACTAAAGAAAATGCAAAGTTTGAAGCAAGCGAGATGATTTGTTCAGGAGTATACAAAGGAGTTCTATCGAATCCTCATCAAAATAGGCCATGCAAAAGTTGATAAGGAGAAATTTTCTCATTACCTTAATGGGTTGAGGCCAAACATTCAGGAGGAGCTGAATCTGGTTTGAATGAATAGTATTGAAGAGGCATACCAATTTTCCCTAAAAGTAGAGGAAAAGCTGAACAAGAAGTTTGAGACCAAAAAAAATAGAAGAGGTCGCAGTGGACGATCTGGTGGACGGTCATACAGAGGCTGAAATGAAGATTCGAAAAAGAAGGATGAGGCTAGTAGCAATCAAAATTAGAGAGGAAACAACTCCAATCATTTCCAAAATCAGAACAATAGAGATTAGAGAGGAAGATGACAAGGTTCAGGAAGAGGAGGTTTCCGTGGAACATGTTTTCACTGTGGAGAAGAAGGTCACAGGGCATTTGAATGTCCTCAACACCAAGGAAGGATAGATAGGAGGAATGAAGGCTAGGCCAGAGTGGCACATGTAGATGAAGATGCCAGATCCTCAAATTTTAAAGATGCTGAAAGAGGAGAAACGTTGATTAACAGAAGAGTCCTACTGAGTGGTGAGAATGAACCTGAACAAAGGAGGAGCTTGTTTCGCACTAGATGCAAGTGTGAGGGTAAATGTTGTGATTTGATTATTGATAGTGGAAGCACTAACAATTTGGTGTCAGAAATGATCATGACAAAGTAGAAGCTCAAGAGATAGAAACACCCACATCCATATTGGATTGCCTGGGTGCAGGATGACCACAAGGTCATGATTAGTGAACAGTGCCTAGTAAAGTTTAAGATTGGTGGGTACCATGATGAGGTACTATGTGATATCATACCTATGGATGCATGTCACATATTTTTGGGTAGGTCCTAGCAGTTTGACAAATGTGCTATACACGATGGTCGTGCGAATACTATTCCCTGACAAAGGATGGAGTGCAACATAAGCTAAAGCCATTGAAGGAGACTGAAGAAAAGGTATGTGGTAATGCAAGAATAACTTTTGTTGATGGAAGAAAATTCCTAGATGGTATGAGGCATGAGCATGTGTGTTTTGCTTTAATTCCAAAAGCTGGTAAAGAGGAAATGGAGGATGTACCTGTAGAGTTTGCAAATTTGTTGAATGAGTTTTAGGATATTGTATCTGATAATGTACCTGATGGATTACCACCAGTAAGGAAGATCAGTCATCAGATGGATTTGATTCCAGAAGCCAGTTTTCCAAACAAGGCAGCACACAGAATGACGACAGCAGAAAGTGAAGAATTGAACAGACAAATACATGAATTATTGTAGAAGGGGTTGATTTGAGAGAGTCTAAGTCCCTGTGTTTTACTAGCGGTATTAGCACCAAAGAATAATGGAGAATGGAGGATGTGTATAGATTCTAGAGCAATAAACAAGATCACAATCAAGTACCGGTTTCCATTGCCACGAATGGATGATATTATGGATTGTTTGAGTGGGGCTATGTATTTCTCAAAGATAAATCTAAAGAGTGGATATCACCAAATTTGGATCAAAGAAGGAGATGAATGGAAGACTGCCTTCAAGACAAAAGAAGGACTATATGAGTGGTTAGTCATGCCTTTTGGGCTAACCAATGCACTGAGCACTTTCATGCAGCTCATGAACAAGGTTCTAAAAGAATTTATGGGTAAGTTTGTCATTGTTTACCTAGATGATATTATGATCTTTAGCAAGACATTGGAGGAACATATGATGCATATTCGTATGGTGTTTGAGAAGTTGAGAGATGAGAAATTGTTGATTAATTTGAAGAAGTGCAGTTTTGTGAAGAGGGAATTAGTGTATTTGGGATTTGTAGTTTCAGTAGAAGGTCTGAAAATGGATCTAGAGAAAGTATAGGCTATCCTTGAATGGCCTACTCCAAGGAGTGCTACTGAGGTAAGATATTTTCATGGTTTGGCTAGCTTTTATAGAAAATTTATTAGAAATTTTAGCAGTATTTGTGGACCCTTGACTGAAACAATGAGAGGGGATAGAAAAGAGTTCAAGTGGACTAATGGGGCAAATAAGAGTTTTAAACTGTTGAAACAGAAAGTTATAGAACAACCTATTTTAACACTTCCAGATTTTAATAAGGTGTTTCAAGTAGATTGTGATGCTAGTGGTACTATAATAGGAGCTGTTATGAGCCAAGAAGGTAAACCTATTGCTTATTTCAGTGAGAAGTTGAATGATGCCAAGAGAAAATATTCTATTTATGATTAGGAATTTTATGCTATAGTTCAAGCATTGAAGAAGTGGAGACACTATCTGCTTCCTAAGGAGTTTTTTTTGTATACTAATCGTCAAGCTTTGCAATATTTGAATAGTCAAGGAAAGTTGAATCAGAGGCATTTGAAATGGGTTGAGTTTTTGTAGATTTATACATTTGTTTTGAAACACAGAAGTGGAAAGTCTAACAAGGTTGCAGATGCACTTAGCAGAAGGCAACTATTGCTGACAGAGATGCAGATTGAGGTGGTTGGGTTCAAGGAACTCAAGAATTTGTATCCAGAGGATCCTGATTTTGGTGAAGCTTGTAAAGAACCTGTTACTCTAGACAGAATGAAGTGGTTGGATTTTATCATTCAAGATGATATGTTATTTAGGGGGAGTCAGTTGTACATTCCACAAAGTTTTATGAGGGAGAATCTCATCAAAGAGAAGCATAGCAGAGGATTGGCTGGACATTTTGGTCATGATAAAACCCTTGCTCTGGTTAGTGAGAATTATTATTAGCCGTAGTTGCAGGAAGATGTGAAGAAGTTTGTACAGAGTTGCAGAGTATGTTAGATGGCGAAAGGAGTGAAGCAGAATATAGGGTTGTATCGGCCATTACTTATACTAGAGAAGCCTTGGGAGGATATCAGTATGGACTTTCGTTCTTGGTTTACCAAGGACTCAATGGGGACATGATTCAATTTTTGTGGTGGTTGACAGATTTTCAAAGATGGCACATTTTATTCCCTGTAAGAAGACTAATGATGTTGTTCATGTAGCAGAATCATTTTTCAGAGAAGTAGTGAGACTACATGGTTTGCCAAAGACCATAGTTTCAGATCGAGACACTAAGTTTTTTGGATATTTCTAGCGTACATTGTAGAAGAAGTTGAAGATAGATTTGAAGTTCAACTCATCACATCATCCACAGACTGATGGACAAACAGAGGTGGTGAATAGGAGTTTGGAGAATTTACTGAGATGTTTGGTTGGAGATAAGCCAATAGGATGGGATTTGATTTTACCACAGGCAGAATTTGCATATAATAATTCTGTCAACAGGAGCACTGGTAAATCACCATTCCAAATTGTATATGGAAGTAATCCTAGAAATGCATTTGAGTTGAGGAAGATAAATAAAGGAGAAATAAGTAGTGCTGAAGCTGAGGATTTTGCAGAACATCTGAAGAACATCCATGAGGATGTGAGGAAGCACATTACCGAGATGAATGCACAGTATAAGGATAAGGTAGATGAGAAAAGGAGGCATAAGGAATTTCAGGTTGGAGATGAAGTCATGGTTCATTTGCGGAATGAGCGATTTCTAGTTGGTACATACAACAAGTTGAAAATGAAGAAGTTTGGGCCATGTAAGATACTGAAGAAGCATGATTCAGGAAATGCATATGAGGTAGATTTTCCTACTGAGCTAAATATTTCACCAGTGTTTAACTTTTTAGATTTGACAAAGTATCATGAAGGAGGTGTTGAAGATGAGATCACATCAGCACAGTGGAGTATTCCAACAACTAAGATACTAAGGAGATTGAGGATATACTGGATAGTCGTGTTGGTAGAAGCACAAGGAATGGAACATACAAAGAGTATCTGGTCAAGTGGAAAGGATGACCTATTGAAGATTCATCATGGCTGACAAAGCAGGAGGTTAACCATCTTGGTTTCCCTCTTCACACCTGAGTCGTGATAGGGTCACTTCTCAAATTACCCCGGGTGTCTGATGCAGGAGCATCCTGGGTGTAAGAGTAATCTTGCATCACCCATAAATATTTCTGGTTTCTTTTCAATAAGGGCTTTCTTGTGTAGAGCTGCTATTTATGGAAACTTGCTATTTTTAGTAAGTTGGTCATACAATCTCAGAATGTTTTGATTTCATAGTTGGAGGTTCATCTTAGTCATATCAGCCTGCCTGTAAGGTTTCATTGCTAGATCAAGTCTGGTTTTGAAGATATTGAAACTTTTCAGTTTTGGAAACAGGGTACAGAAACTTTGAACTCAATTTTGAAGGCTTTAGAGGCCCTAGATGAGGTTGAATTTTCAGCTGAATGAAGCTTGCTTCATTCAAGCGTTGTAGAGCTCCTTGTGCCCTTTCTAAAATGGGGTTGTAATAGTCAATCGGGTCAACGAGTGATGACTTATGGTCTCCGAAAGTTGGGTCACCTGAAATGGCAGAAAATGATTTTCCTTCAAAATTTCTGTTTGGGTTTCAAAAGTTATTTTGAGCCGACTTTGATGTAATAAAATGAAAAATGAAATAATTCTAAGTTTGGTCGGCCTTGTTGGCTAAAAAATTTTGGAACCTTCCCATGCGGTGGAAAATTGCCTATATAAGGAAGGCTGTAGTGTTGTCTTAGGTAGTTCGGGATAGTTTTGGGTAGTAGATCTGGGTATTGATTCGAGGCTTTGTCCTACAAAATATTGTAAGGGAATGCCCACGTGGCTTTGCATATTGTAATTCTAAAAGTTTGTAATTCCACATTTGTGGAGATAATAAGTAGCCAATTTTTTGTTCTTGCATTTTGTTGTTATTTCTCTGTTTCTGTTATGTGTTTGTGGTATTAAGTGGAGCACCCCTTCATCAGTTATGCACAAAAATATCCATCTTTTCTTGTTCAAGAATCATTTGTGGATATTTGGCAAACAATTGATGCCATCTTTGCAAAAAATTAAGGAAGGGTTCTCCATTCTTTTGATGTGCATTGAAAAGATCAAGCATAGTGACTTCATGTTTGATGTTATATGAATAATGAGTCACAAATTTGTCAAGAAGCTCATTGAAAGATTTGATGCCTGGGGGTAGTTTGGAGAACCATTCCATGGCTTGTCCTCCTAAACTTCATGGAAATAGTCGCATAAGATAAGTGTCATTGTGAGTGACTTCAATACAAGCAGCACAAAACTCACGAATGTGGTCTTGTGGATCCGAATTCCCTTTGTATTTGTCAAATTTTGGTACCTCAAAATGAGGAGGGGATGGAATCATTGCTAAATTCTTATCAAAAGGATAAGGACATATATCATCCAAAGAATACTTCTTAGTTGATGATCCAGTTTGGATGTCACGGATTTGTTGTTGAAGCATCTGGATTTGTTGTAGAATGGGATCCAAAGATAATGTGTTTCCTTGAGTGTTTTGGGAAACATTGTTGTGGGAAGCATTGTTATGGGAAGCATGGTTATGTTGATCATTTTGAGAAGGATCAGATGGCTGCTTGGTTTCTTTTGCTCCATGAGTATCTTGAGAAGTACTAGGAAATTCTTGATTGGTTACAATAGTCAGTTCTCTAAGATGAGATATATCAAAATCACTTGGTAGTTTGGCTCCTTGTTGAGCAAGCATGAGGAAATACATCTCTCTATCTAGGTCTAGGAGTCTTTCCATGACATGATAAAATCTAGGATCTTGTGTAGCATCCCTAAGTTCTTGATCTGTGGGTTCCTCTTCGAATGTAAAAAGTGAAGTTTTCTTAGGAGCTTCGGGCCAAGGATTCTCATCATTACTTTTGTTTTGTTCCATTTTGTCTAGGGATTCTGAATCAATGGGTTGTTTTAGTTTTTGAGATCAAGTTTGAACCATAAAAATGGGAAAATTGATTTGTGGGATGAAAGATTTTTGATGAAAAGATATGGAAAGAAATGGTTGATAGAAAAGATAGTTAAAAGGTGTTGAAAAATGATGAGACAACTTGATAAAATCTAAGTCAATAGGAAGTATAGATTTCACTATGATATGACAAAGAAAATCAAGAGATAGTAACCTAGGTAAGTTTGATTGAGGATGATAGATCCTAATAGGATAAACTCACAAAGATCAAAATCTGATAGATAGGATAATGTTTCAACACTAGATTTGGAATTTCAAAAGATGATTTGATGACTTGTGATGAAGGAAGAATGATGAAAATTGATGAAAATGGTCAAACTAAAGATCAGAAGTCTGTGTAATGCAAATGTTTTTCCAGAATCTTACTAAGGATGAAAATGGGTATCTGAAAAGGTGATTTTGAAATTTTCAAAGTTTGTGGAAATGCTCACTGTTGTAAATGCACAACAACAAATGCACAGGACATATTGATAAATGCACAACAAAATAAAACAGATGTGCAACAAGTTTAAACTGATGTGTGAGAAAATGATCAAATGCGCAGAACAATTTAATGTATGTGCAACAAATTGTGATGAATGCGTAGGTTTGTATTTTTGAAAAAATTGAACTGCAAGATTTGGAAATTTGTCTGATTTTTTGATGTTTCCTAGTTTTTTGGCAAATGGAAAATGCATAAACACACACATGCAAGACATAAATGATTTAATATAACTATTGTAGTATGAATGCACAAACACACTTACAATCCTAAGGTTGGCAAGGACAATATCTGTTGAATCCCCACTAGGATAACAAAATCTAGCCATGCAAATCCATAGTAGATAGCCTAGGAACTTGGAGGCATGGGCTCCTCCTTACTGTGCACTCACTTCTCAAGCACATGAAGTTTTGAATTCAATGGGTCATTACTTCCCAAAGAACTGCTATCTCTACTATGAACCGTGAGTAATGTGGGGTGTCTTCAAGGGCTTGGGTGACCCCTTGAGCCAGCAAATAGAAGGTTTTTGGCCACTAAACAAAAGTTTGTAGTAAGGACATCCATTCAGGTGGTTGTGATCAAGTCATTTTCCTAATTAAGGGGGCTCTCCCAATCCTTTCAAAGCAAGGCTTTCACCTCTACTAAGTAGGACTTTAATGTACCACTGGGGTATTGGAGGAGATTTTGGTTGCCGCAATGAATTCACACCTATCTAATGTGAGATTAATCACACTAGCATTTTTTATATATCGGTTTGGAAGGGCTTGGCTTTAGCCTGTTACCGGTTGGGTCATTCCTTGGGGTGAATACCTTTTTTCCCACCAAAGATCGCCCTCTAAAAATTATAATAGTTTCTCTTACAACCAAGATCCATGAATGGTGATGGGAGAGGATACATTGTTATAATTTTGGGATTAATGATATGCTACTAAGAAAAACACAACATACACTCAAATCTATGCTAAAGAAGACACACAAAGCAAAAACATGTCGTATTTTAAGCCCAAGAAAGATTTTAGTTTCTTTTGCAAACCCCTTGGAAATCTGCAAACAAACTGTTAGAAATTTTCTTAGCAATGGGGTCTTCAAAATAACATCTTGCAAAAATCAGCCTAAAATACTACCAGAACGAACAAAAACTTGTTAAAAAGTTAGCTAAAATGAAATCTAACAGAAAACTAAATTTTACCATAGAAACTAACGAATGCACATAAAAGTTAAATAAATGCGCAACAATGATGGATTTATGTGCATAATGTATGTATGCACAGCAAAATGAAATGGATGCGCCAGGCGATGGTATTAATGCGTCATTTTTATAAATGTGCAGTAGAGTATGATGTAAGCGCAAGACAGTGAGATGAATGCGTAGTTGTTTACCAGTAAGCTAAAAAAATAGAAACTAAAAAAATGACAATTTAACAGATAATTAATTTGCAACACAGAGTGATGAATGCACATCAATCGTGGATGAATGCGTAGAAATAACCTGGAAATGTCTGCACACGGAAAACTGCAAAATAAAATGTTAAAAACATGGGGAGGCCCCACGGTGGGCTCCAAAAATGTATGCAAATTAGCTGTACTAATTACTATAAATGATAAATTAACTATTTTAAGATTAATGAATCTAACTAATTAGAAAACAACAATGAAGAATACACCAAATTGAAGTTAAAATAAGATTTTACCTTCACTTACCATGTAGCTTGTCTCCGTTGTCCCCCTATGCTCTAATTTTTTGGATGTGTTGAGCTCTCAGATTTCCAATTTGAAGCTCCTTGCCCAAGATGATACCAAAGTGTGGAGATTGAATGATTGAATGCAAAACTAAATCTTAACTATGCAAATGAGATGATGATAGTATGGATGCTTCACAAAATGATATGAATATGCTTGATAATGAGTGCTTGGATGCTTAGAATTCTTGATTGCCTATTGCTTGAATGCTTGATTACCAAAAATACCTATTAGCTCACAAAGGGGAAATTAGGCTCCTTTTATAGATTTTTGGAGGATCTAGGCCTAGGTGGCACAATCCTACATTTGAGAATGAAAGGTGAAAGATCCTAGGGCTAGGATTGACTTGGTTGAAGGAGTTGAGAGAAAAGGGGATGTAGTTGGAATGTGAGAGGAAGAATAGGGATAATGTTCCTCTCACATTGACATGGAGGAGAACAAGGTGGAAGGGAAAGACACATGTCAGGTGTCTCACAAAGACCCAAGAGAGAAAGAGGGAGAGACCTTTTCCTCATGAGGACTCTTTGTACAAGTGTCCCATGAGTCACCTTTGACCCTTAGAGGTGGCTTGAGAAGCCCCTTATGAATAGGGCATGTCTCTTGACTTGGTTTAAGAGAGGACATATGGTCATGAGACCAAGTCCTATGAGGCCACATAGCCCTTCAGAATAGGACATGTGTGGGTGAGGATAATTACTAATAAATAATTAATAACAATTATTTATTTTAGCCAAAGTGATGTGTCAGGTGACTAGGTAGGTGAGGTGGACTAGGGAACTTAGTCATATTTAGGTGATTGTATATTTAATTAAATCACTTTAATAAGACTAATTAGAAGACTTAGGATAGAGGAATAAACTATAGTGAATTTACTAAATAAATTGAATAATTTATTTAATAAATAGAGGAATTATTATTAATTAAATAATAAATATTTAATTAATTTATCAAGTCAATATCAATTAAATAATAAATATTTAATTAATTAATGATGACATGATCATAGACAAAATGATGACATGATCATATACAATGGGTTCTCACATCACATGACCGGTGATAAAACTAAGTTTATTAAACTCAATGAATTTGATGGTGGTGTTGTGAGGTTTGGAAACAATCCACCCTGCTTAGTGAAAGGTAAATATACTATTTCCTTTAATGGAAAAAAGTAATACAGATGATGTCTATTATGTTTAAGGTCTAACACATAACTTGTTGAGTGTGGGTTAGCTTAATGACATTGGATACTAACTTAAATTTAAAGGAGGAATGTGCAGGATCATTGGGAGTTTTAGTGATGAGATTTCTACTCAAAGGAAAACTAGAGGTAACTTATTTCAATTGAACAATATAGTTAACAGTTGTTTGGTTGCTAAGATTAAAGATAGATAGTTATGAAATAGAAGGTTCTTCCATGTAAAGTTTTATAGCTTGGTGAAGGTAAGAAGGAATAATGCAGTAAGAGGAATGCCACAGGTTGTGAAACTAGATAATTTGATGTGTAAAGAGTGCTAGCTTGGTAAGTTAACTAGTACATCTTTCAAAAGAAAATCTTATTCACTAGAGAATATGCTTGATTTAGTGCATACTTATTTGTGTGGTTCTATGAGACAAAGGAGTTATCATGGTTATAGATATTTTAACCTATTTACTAATGATTATTCAAGAATGATGTGGGTTACATTTATTAAGGAGAAATTAGATGCATTCAATAAGTTCAAAGCTTTCAAAGAACTGGTGGAGAAGGAATCAAGAAAAATTCTAAAGTACTTAAGATTGGATAGAGGAGGTGAGTTCACATCGGATGAGTTCGTGAAGTATTCTAAAGACAATGGTATAAAAAGATAGATGATTTCTCTGAGAAATCCACAAAAAATGGTGTTTTAGAGAGGAAGAAAAAAAAATGTTAACGCTGCAAGGACTATGTTGATACAGGCAGATGTACCTAAGGTCTACTGGAGAGAAGAAATCAATACTATTGTGTATACTATGAACTGGGTGCAATTGAAGAAGGGAATTGACAAAACACCCTATGATTTATGGTATGGTCATTCTCCAAGTGTAAAGTATTTCAAATTTTTTGGGAGTAAATGTCATATAAAATGAGATGACTTTTTGAGAAAATTTGATCCCAAAAGTGATGAAGGCATATTTTTGGGTTATTCAACTAAGAGAAAGGCTTACAAATTTTTAACTAAAAGGACTAATAAAATTATTGAAAGTGCTAATGTGAAGAAATTTATTGAGAAATTTTAGGAGACAAAAAAAAAAAGATAGAAGATGATCAATGAATAAAGTTTATTGAATTGGAAGAGCCTAGACTGGTAGAGAAGAAAAATGAGGAAGAAGCAGTGCAATTGCTAGAATAAGAAGTTCCTAGGTATGAACTAGTAATACCAAGGTATGTGAAAAGGAATCATTCTTATGATCAAATAATTGGTGATAAGAATGCATGTGTGTTGACAAGAAGTAAGGTTAGAGAAAGCACATGTTTGATATCACAATTTGAGACCAAAATAGAAAAGGATAAAATTGAAAATAATGATTGGGTGAGAGAAATGCATGAAGAAATGGATCAGATTGAGAAGAATGAAATGTGGACTCTTGTGCCAAGGCCTAAAGACAAAAATGTGATAGGTACAAAATGGGTTTTCAAAAATAAATTGAATAAGGATGGTGAAGAGATTAGAAACAAAGAAAGACTTGTGTGTAAGGGTTTTGCACAAGAAGAAGGTTTGGATTATGGTGAGACATTTTATCTTCTAGCAAGATTGGAAGGTCTCAAGATACTACTTTCTTATGCCGCATTCAATAAATTCAAATTCTGTCAAATAGATGTGAAATAAGCATTCTTGAATGGAATTCTAGAAGAAGAGGTCTACATTGAGCAACCATATGGATTTTCATTAACTAAGGACACAGACATGGTATGCAAAATTTAAAGAACTATATGGTCTGAAGAAACCCCTAGAGAATGGTTTGAAAGATTACACTCTTATCTCATTTGGATTGGTTTCAATAGGAATTTTGATGATAGTAATGTTTACTTAAAGGTTGAAGGTGAAAAGATATTAATTGCTAAAGTCTTTGTTGATGAAATAATTTTTGGTGGTGATGATGAGATGAGTATGTATTTTTATGATGAGATGAAGAAAGAATTTTAAATGTTAATGATAGGGTAAATCAAATTCTTCATAGGTTTGAAAGTATCACAATTGTAAAATAGAATATACATAAGTCAATATAAATATGTAAAGTAGGTGTTGAAAACTTGTGGTATGAAATATTCTAAACCAATTGGCACCCCCATGATTACAGGTTGTAAACTATCCAAGGATGATGAATTTGAGTTTGTTTATGCCACTTTATATAGGTCCATGATAAGAAATCTACACTATGTTATAAATAGGAGACTAGATATTGCACACACAATTGGCATAGTTGCAAGGTTTCAATCAAACCCGAAGGAGTCAAACATGGTTGCAGTAAAGAGAATATTCAGATATCTGAAAGACATTGTGGACTATAGAATATAGTATGCTCATGAAGGTTATTTTTCTCTAAGTATTTTAATTGATGCTGATTGGGTAGGTAACATAGATGACCGAGAGAGAACAAGTGGTGGTGCATTATTTTTAGGTGGCAGGATTGTGTCTTGGACAAGAAAGAAACACAATTGAATATCTCAATCTATAGGTGAAGTGGAATATGTTTCAGTAGCTATCAATTACACACAAGTAGCTTGGATGAAGGAAATCCTAAAAGGGATTAAGGAGAAGGTATCTGAACCATTAATTTATTGTGATAATACTACCACTATAAACATTTTCAAGAACCCAGTTATGCATGCAAAAACCAAGCACATTTCTATTAAGCATCATTTCTTGAGAGAATAGGAGTAGGAGAAAGTGGTGAGGTTGGATTACATTCCAACTAAAGAAAAAATTGTAGATATCTTTACCAAACCACTTCCTAAGGATAATTTTGAGTATAATATAGGTAAGTTGGGGGTCATGCCCCTACCTAAGCAAAATTAAGATGCAAATGTTGCATCAATCCAATGGGTATTACTATTTTTTTAGTGGATTGATGTAAAGGGGAATACTCCTTAGGGGGAGAAATCAGATAGATGAAGTCTTGAGCACTATGGAACCTTTGGCATTGTTGTCAAAGGGAGAGAATAATAGAATAGAAAAAGGGGAGATGTGTTGGTACTCTCAAACTCTTGAGATTACCATTGTTAAAATATTGAAGAAGTCCTTTGAATGGTTAATCTATTGTTAGAATAACTGATAGGGGGTTGAATCAGTTATCCTCAATCCCAAATACAAAATGTATCGCTTTAAAATAAATTTAGCTAAATTCTACAGCTCGACAAAACAAGAATACTAAACTGTCTGTGTATTTACCGATTACCAGTTAATTGCTTGTAGTGATTATTGACCAAATCAAATATGCAACTTGTAAAGTATGATAACCAAACAATCACCACATAAACACATAATACAAAGATTTAATGTGGAAACCCTATAAAGGGAAAAATCACATGGGACCGGTAACCCAAAATATTTTCACTCTTCTGAAGTGAGCTTGGTGAAGAGCCAACCCTATTAAAGGTTACAAAACACACTATAAGGTGTAAACTTGTTAGAGGATTTAACACTAACAATTATCATCCAACCAACATTCACTATGGGGTTGACAGGATAACAATGTACATTCTATGAATGACATAATAAGACTTTCAAGTCCACTTGGTTAAGAGATTTTATCTATTTACAATGGTTAAACTAAAACAAGAGGAGATCTGAATACAATACAACTTGATTTTGCAGATGTTTAGATCTATTCTAAGCCCATAAAATCCTCTGATCAATATTTCTATTTAGTTCATCAACATTCAATAACTTACTGTCCCTCGATAAAGCTCTCTAATGCTCAGTACTATTCTCCAGTTCAGTTCTTCTTCAACCAGTCTGATCAAACATGCATGAAGCTCTATTCACACAATATATTTGTAGTCTCCTTCCAACATCCGTTTCACAATGAAACCCTAGTCTCTTAAATAGACAAGTAAACCATTTTCTTTTTATGCATCAGATTTTTCCACTTAAACTTTCCTTGGCAGATGTTCCAATGACTCATTTCAATTCTATCCTTTAGATCTTCTTTGAATTTTGTTAGCCATTGATCTCACAAAAAACTTTATCTTTCCACCTTGTAATCATACACTTTATAGCTCATCAATTTATGTCGGCTAAACTAATCATTTAGTTCTTTTTTCCATACTTGGTTAACAAAGAAAATGTGTCGGAAAACATAAGCTCAGTTGATACTGTCACTCGGTATACACTACATTGGCTCAGTGTATACTAGAATGCTTCATTAACTGACCACACTACTTTGTAACATTTTGCTTCCAACTTCATAATAGATTACTGTAACATAATCAAGTCAACAATATGAAGTCATAGAATCATCAATAAGTTATCAAGAGTATTTCTTAACCTCATCTATCATATCCATCTTCCTCCATGTAGATATCTCCATTCTTCATCTTTTCTCCTCTTTTACAGATGTCTAGATATTTGCAACTATCATGATAAGTACTGTCAAGACTAGTTGACATCAATGAAAACATAATGAATGATTCAATTATCTTACAGAACAATTCAGTGCTCAGTGATCTCTAATCACTTGTAGCTCATCAATCAAGTTCTCAATCAGTTGTAGTTCATCAATCTCTCCCTTTGGCATTTATGGAAACTCAAGCAATATGAAATATACCATACACATACCAAACTTGTATTCTACAACTATGTAATAAAATGTTGTAGCTCGGTAAGCTCTCCCTAGCTTAATATTAAATATGTTTAATCACTACGTTACATGACAACATTGCAAGTGCAGACTTTCCTCTGTAGATATGATCTTTCCAGTTCTCAGATTCCTTCTGTTTTTAGCAACAAATCTTCAAAACTCTCCCCAACTTTCTAAGATTGTCTCTCCCTTAGATAGATGTTCCAGTGATGTCTTAGTTTGTCATATTATTTATCTCTCCCTTTGACAACAATGCCAAAGAAACACATAAACATATAGCTTTGTAGTAGCCATGCAAATCTTTGTTGTCTGGTGCATACAATGTATCTCAGTATACTGATATGCAAATAACTATTCCTGAAATCTTTCACAACTTAGATAGAATCCAAAGTGTGAACTATGGTGCATCAACATTAATGATCTTCTGATAAGATTAGGCTGATGTAACCTCCAGATCACATTAGTGATTGGCAGATAGGGGATGGACCCCAAGTCTAGTCCTCAAGTATTCAAAAGTTTCCTTTGGTAGAGGCTTGGTAAATATGTCAGCAAGTTGCTCTTTTGATGTAACATATTCCAATTTAACTTGCTTCTCCTGTACTTGTTCTCTTAAGTAGTGATACTTAATAGAAATGTTCTTGGTCTTTGAGTGCATTACAGGATTCTTAGAGATGTTTATTGCACTTGTATTGTCACAATATATAATCACTGGCTTAGTGATTACCTCATTCATCCCTTCCAACACTTGCTTGATGTAAGCAATGTTTGAACAGTTTGTAGCAATAGCAGCATACTGTGCTTTGATAGTAGACTGAGATATATAGGGTTGTTTCGTACTTGTCCAAGTAACTAGTCTTTACCAAAGAAAAATGCTCCTCTGGTGGTACTCTTTCTATCATCTATATTTCTAGCCCAATCTGCATTGGTGTAGACTCTTAGTTCAAACTTCCCTTCCTTAGGATACCATAATCCATAGTGCTTTGTTTTCTTCAGGTATCTTAAGATTCTTTTTGTAGCAACCACGTGTGTCTACTTAGGATTTGCAAAAAATATAGCAACAATTCCCACAACATGTGCAATATTTGGTCTACTATGCACTACATACAACAACTTACCAATCATAGATCTGTACAATGTCTGGTTGACCTCTGTAGATTCATCATCTTTAGTCAATTTACAACATGTGACCATTAGTGTTCCTACTGGTTTAGCATCTTCCATGCCAAATGTTCTTAGTACTTCCTTTATATACTTTGTTTGTTTGATGAATATTCCATCATTCTGTTGAATAACCTGCAAGCCTAGAAAGAACTTAATCTCTCCAAACATAGACATTTCCAATTCTTTTCACATGTCATTAGAAAATGATTTACAAATATGATCTTTTCCTCTAACAATAATATCATCCACAAATTTTTCAACAATCAAAATAGTGTCATCAGACTCACCTTTCATATACAAATTACTATTTTCACTAGTTCTAACAAAACCAATACTTAACAAATAAGTATACAACCTTTCATACCAGGCTCTAGGTGCTTGCTTTAAACCATATAAAGCTTTATGTATTCTACATACCATTTCTTTCTTGTCTGGATCAACAAAACCTTATTGTTGTTCTATGTAGACCTCCTCTTCTAGTATCTCGTTCAAAAAAGTAGACTTAACATCCATTTGATAGACTTTGAACTTCTTATGTGCTACATATGCAAGTAACATTCAAACTCCCTCTAGTCTAGCAACAGGTGCAAAATTTTCACCATAATATATGCCTTCCTCCTATGCATATCCCTTGCGTACAAGTCTAGCTTTGTTCCTTGTAACCTCTCCATTCTCATTCAGCTTATTCCTAAAAATCCATTTATTACCGATAACATTCTTATCCTTGGGTCTAGGTACTAAAGTCCATGTCTTGTTTTTCTCTATCTGTTCTATCTCTTCGTTCATTGCATTTACCCATTCTTCATTCTCCAATGCAACCTTAACATTTTTTGGTTCAAACTCACAAACTAAGCATGTACCTTGTCTTAACTTACTTCTTGTTTGCATGCCAGCTTGCTTGTCGCCAATGATTTGGTTCTCAAGATGATGTCTTCTGAAAAATCTTGCCAGCACTGGATATCTTCTTTGTTGTTCATCCTGTTCAAGTTCATTTGCTTGCTCGGTAGCCTCTTCCTGATCATCGGTTTCTCTTTGTTGTTCCTCGGCATTGTTTTCTTGATGACCAGTTGACACAATCTATGGATTTAGTAGGTACTATGGTTGTTCAATGTAAGTGAATCTTCCATAGTCTTCTGGCTCCCTAGTGCTTTCTTCACCATTTTTATCATCAAATTCATCAACTCTGATATTGCAACTTTCAATCATTTTATTAGTAAATTTATTCAGACACTTGTAAGCTTTTTGTTTAGTGGAATATCCAAGAAATATCCCTTCATCCCCTTTAGAGTCAAACTTTTTATTTCTTTCATCTTTTAGAATAAAACATTTGCTACCAAAAATTCTGAAGTAACTTATAGTGAGTTTGTGACCAAACCATAACTCGTAGGGTGTTTTGTTTGCATCCTTCTTCAATTGTACTTGGTTTAGAACATATACAAATATGATGACTACTTCTCTCCAGTATGTCTGATCAACATTATTTTGTAAAATCAATGTCCTTACACAATCAACAATTGATCTATTCCTCCTTTCAGCAATTCCATTCTGCTAAGGTGTTCTTAGTACATAAACCTATCTTTTTATACCATGCTCATTACAATAGTTAGTAAATTTATCAAAAATAAATTCACCACCTCTGTCAAATCTCAATCATTTCAGTTCTTTCCCAGTTTCTTTCTCTACCTTTTCTTTATAGCATTTAAACATCTTAAATGCCTCAGATTTCTCCTTTAAAAACATTACAGTCATTAATCTAGTGTAATCATCAACAAACAAAATGAAATATCAATCTCCATAGAAACTCTGTGTTCTCATGGGACCACATAGGTCAGTGTGAACTAGTTCCAAAATTCTCTTTGTTGAATAGTCTTTACTCTTAAAACTAGATTTTGTCATTTTACCCTTTTGAAATTCATGACACATAACATGATCCAGGTTTTCTAGGCTAGGCAGACCTCTAACCTTTTTCTTTCTACTTATTTTAATCATGTTATCAAAGTTTACATGACATAACATTTTATTCCATAACCATGCATCCTCATTTTTCATCATTAAACAGGAAGACTTATCATTGTCAAGATAAAATAAGTTACCTCTGGTTTGTGCTCCTGTTCCAACAAGTTTTCCTCCATCATCAAATATCTTTACCTTCTTGCTCTCAAAAGCTACTCGGTGACCTAAGTTGTTAAGTTGTGCCACACTTAGCAAGTTGTAATTTAGTCCTTCTACCCAATAAAAATTATCACATTTGATTTTATCATTTATCAGTAAAGATCCCTTTCCTCTAACGATACATGGTGTATCATTACCCATTTTTATAGATCCTCCATTATATTGCTCAAGATGATCAAATTTTTCTTCATCACCAGTCATGTGATGGGTACAACCACTATCAATGATCCATGTATCATTTTTATTAACTTTAGAAATGAGTGTTGTCTCTACATACCTTTCTTCTTCCTCAGAATCATCCCTCATCGCAACAAAAACTACTTCATAATCATCATCTGTGTCGGTCTCGGTATCATTCTCTTCAACAATGTAACATACCTTTTTTCCTTTATCATTGTTGTCTCGATTATCTCTATTGTAGTGTTGGTAACTTTTTTTGTTTCTCCTCCCATAGCTTCCTTCACCAGATCAATCCTTGTTTCTATCATCTTCTTTCCTGTTTGGGCATCTAGCAACAATATGACTAACTTCTTTGCAGTTAAAACATGCTAAAGGTAATTTACCCCTATATCCACCTTTACCTTTAGGTAACCTCTGAGCCATAAGAGCTTCAAGCTCATCAAGCTCATCATCCATGTTACTATCATTATCATCATTATTATTTCTTCTGCTAGACTTGTCGATATTCAGAGAAGTCATGAAAGAAGACTCAACAGATGATACAACACTATTATCAAAGTTGTTTAGTTCAAAAGTTGTTAGCTTACCAATCAGATTATCAAGAGTGAGAGTACTTTTAGGTGTTGACCTCATTTCATGTATTGTAGATATTCTGATTGCATAAATAGGGAATAAAGTCCTTAGAATTTTACTTACCACTATATCTTCATCAATGACACCATCAGATCCTATGATAGCATTAACTACCTCCTTTATTCGATTTGTATACTGCACTATATTTTATCCTTCTTTCATTTTCATATCATCGAATCTTCCTCTTAAACTTTCAACTTTGGCTCTCTTGACATTTGCATCACCACTATAAACTTGAGTGAGTTTATCCCACATTTCCTTTGAGGTAAGGCAATCCTTGACATCTTCAAATTCAGCATCTGATAGAGCAGCAACAATCTCCATCATAGTAACATTATGCTCATGTCTATCTCTTAGTTGATCAAGAGTCAAAGGTCTTGTAGGTAGTGCTAAGTAGCCATTATCCAATAGGGTGAGGGTAGAATTCCCAATCCTAGATATATGAAGTCTCATTCAGCTTTGCCATATTGTAAAGCTATCCTTATCTAGCTTTGGAACTTCCCTCTTATACATTTTGTGATCTTTCTACTAAAGTCCTTAAAACTCTGCTCCAAGAAACCAATATGCTCTGATACCAATTGTTAGAATAACTGAGAGGGGGGTGAATCAGTTATCCATAGTCCCAAATACAAAATGTATCACTTTAAAACAAATTTAGCTAAATTCTACGGCTCGGTAAAACAAGAATACTAAACTGTCTGTGTATTTACCAATTACCAATTAATTGCTTATATTGATTACCGACCAAATAAAATATGCAACATGTAAATTATGATAATTAAACAATCACCACATAAACACATAACACAAAGATTTAACGTGGAAACCTTGTAAAGGGAAAAAACACCTGGGATCAGTAACCCAAAATATTTTCACTCTTCTGAAGTGAGATTGGTGAAGAGCCAACCCTGTTAAAAGTTACAAAACACATTGTAAGGTGTGACATTATTAGAGGATTTAACACTAGCAGTTATTATCCAACCATCATTCACTATGGGGTTGATAGGATAACAATGTACATTATATAAATGACATAATAAGACTTTCAAGTCCACTGAGTTAAGAGATTTTATCTGTTTACAATGGTTAAACTGAAATAGTAGGTGATCTGAATACAATACAACTTGATTTTGTAGATGTTCAAATCTATTCTAAGCCCACAAAATCCTTTGATCAATATTTCTATTTAGTTCATCAACATTCAATAACTTACTATCCCTCGGTAAAGCTCTCTGATGCTCGGTACTATTCTATAGTTTGTTTCTTCTTCAACTAGTCTGATCAGGCATGCATGAAGCTCTATTCACATAATATCTCTATATTCTCCTTTTGCCAGCATCTGTTTCACAATGAAACCCCAGTCTCTTAAATAAACAAGTAAACCATTTTCTTTTCATCCATCAGATTTTGCCACTTAAACCTTCCTCAACAGATGTGCCAATGACTTGTGTCAATTCAATCCTTTAGATCTTCTTCAAATTTTGTTAGCCGTTGATCTCACAACAAACTTTATCTTTCCACCTCATAATCATACACTTTACAGCTCATCAATTTCTGTCGACTAAACTAGTCATTTATTTCTTTTGTCCATACTTAGTTAACAAAGAAAATGTGTCAACAAACACAAGCTCAGTTGATACTATCGCTCGGTATACACTACACTGGCTCGGTGTATACTGGAATGCTTCATTAACCAACCACACTACTTTGTAACATTTTTCTTCCAACTTCATAACATATTACTGTAACATAATCAAGTCAACAATATGAAGTCATAGACTCATCAATAAGTTACCAAGAGTATTCCTTATCCTCATCTATCATATAGATCTTCCTCCATGTAGATATCTTAGTTCTTCATCTTTTCTCCTCTTTCACAGATGTCTAGATATTTGCAACTAGCATGATAAGTACTGTCAAGACTAGTTGACATCAATGAGAACATAATGACTGATTCAATTATCTTACATAACAATTCAGTGTTCGGTAATCTCTAATCACTTGTAGCTCATCAATCAGGTTCTCAATCAGTTTTAGTTCATCATCTATGTGTACCAAAGTGCGGGCCTCTTAGTTGTTGGGGTGCAATAATGAGTTATGATCAGTTTTTAAGGCTGACTAAGAGGGAAGTTCATCAAGTTGTGATACTTTTCATAATCAATTGGTTTAATTGAGGGTTTCAAATTTTACATGCCAAGTCAAATGTTATCACAATGGAGACATTCAAATTTTTGAGAAAGTATAAATATACAATGTCTACTAGAGGGTTTTGAATCTTTCAAGTAAATGTAATTGGTAGGTGTGAGGCCATCATTCCTTGGTTATTAAATTTTTTTGCAGAGATTTCATGGGCCTTTATCCCGCATTTGTGGTGTGGGGGCTGATAGGATCACACTTGTTTCCACACTTATTTGTTAGGACATTCCTAGGTTCCTAACTCACCTCAATTCCCAATCCCTTCATCAGGTTCTTACAAGGCATTCCCTTGTCTTTTAAGGACCTTTCCTAATGTACTCAATAAGAGAAAAAGTTATCTTCCTCCTAGGTGATCTATAAAGGTTCAAAACATGATTTTTCCCTGCAAGCTCCTTTCACAATAGCAAGTGGGTTCAACCTCCTATGAAAGTATAGAATATTGTAGGGGTGTGGAGGTTCTCATATGAACTTTCTTAAAATGTTCTTGGCTCATGTTTACACTTCTTTCAATTCCTTCTTTACTGATTTCACCAAACTATCAATTTTGGCCTTGTAGCTCTTGAGCCCTAATTAGGCCTCCTACTTTGAGATTTTAGGATCTTGTCCTAATTTATCCTTAAGGACCATCCCAACTAATCTTGGATTCTTTAATAAAGTATTAAATCCTAAGAGATTTTTTGGGTTTTGGATCTCCTTGGATCCGTACAACACCCTATCCATAAAGTGAGGGTTTGGTGAGGATTTTAAGGGCTTCTTGGAGCTCCCTATTTATTGAATTGAAAATATTTCCAAATGGATTGGAAAAGGTTCTAAATATTCATTAGGACTCTTTCTAGTCCCAATACACATCTCCAAATTCTTGGAATCACAATTTCTAGCAACCCCTGCAAGTAAACTCAAATTCAACTTCCTCGTTCCTAGTCGAGCATTGATAGAGCTCACCTAGGACAAGGTCCCAAAATGAACAAATATCATATTCTTTTCTCCTACTTTACTATGTACACTATAAATTGACCCCACTTCCATGTCCCAAAAGCCCGCGATGAACACACAATGGGATTTTATGGGGGAGTTATTTTAAGACTGTTACCTATGTACATGCCAGTGAATTGGATAAAGAAAGAAATTAAAATAAAAATATATAACCTAGATAAAAACTCACAAAGATGTACAAAAATTAAGGGAAACACTTATACCAAAAAAAATTCACAACAAAAATGCAATTCTAATCTATTTGATTTGACTGTTGCTTCAACACATTAAGATTGTGGCTTAAGTGTCTGAATATGCAATTGATTACAATACCAAAATATTACACACAACATCAAACCTTGGGATTCAAGATTCAAGAGGTTTAAATAATCCTTTTCCACATGTGTAAGGTGGTTGAGGTCTTCAAATGACCCAATTCCTTCTTGGAGACCTCTAGGACAAAATTTGTCGAGCAACTTTGCAAAGTTGCAAAAGTTGTCATGACAACTTTTTGATAACTTTTCAACTTTTGCATTTCTTTCCATCCAAGGTGCTCCAACCTATCTAAAATGGAAGAAAACATGCCTTAGGTTTGCTTAGGGTTAAATTTTTTTACTCCACACAAGTTGGATTCTTTTAGCATCTTGGACCTAGGTTCCTCAACCAACCATATACACTTCAAATACTAACTTAGACTTAAACTCCACAAAATTAATGACCACTAACATAATAAGCCAAAAATATTAAAAAAACTCACTAGGAGTCTTTCCTAACTAGCTAACTTTGCAAGAGTCAGTACAAGCCAAAATTTATTAAGGAACTTGACTAGTACCTTAGGTTCTCCTACACCATTCTCCCCTAAACAAAAGAAGCTAAGTCCCATTGGAAGGGATCAAAGTAAGATTTATACCCAGCTTGTGAAATTCTATTTTAGGCACCCATGTAGCCTCTGAATCTTCCATGCCTAAACACTTGATGAGGTGTTCCATATACACCTTGTTCCAGGTCTTTTTAGCTACCTTGGAATTTGGGATCTTCTCAACCCGTGGTCTTGATTTGGATGGTAATTTTATATCTTCTTCATCCTTAGCAACATCAGACTATCCATGACCTGCTAATGGGATTGGTACTTTTTATGGCACTAAGTTTGCAACATTGGACATTGGAGAGAGTCCTATGTCTATAGGAAAATCCACTTTATAAGTATTATTTCCATACTTAGCTAGAATTGCACAAGGTCCTAGTCTTCTCATTTAAAGATTATTAGGAAACCCTTTCTACAACCTTTCCTTGTTGAGATTGACCATAACTAGATCCCCTACTTGAAATTGAAGGTCCTTCTTCCTCTCATCAACCTTTTTCTTGATTTTAGTGGTGTTTTCTATAAGTGCTTGCTTAATTCAATCATGTGCTTCTTTCATGGACTGAGAAAAGTCCTCTTCATATCTACTTCTAGTTGCCTTATCCCCTAACTCTCTAAGCTCACAAATGCCTCTTGGATAAATTCCATATATTACTTCAAAAGGGATTTTACCCGTGGTCCTATTAACAGTGTCATTATAGGAAAATTAAGATTGAGGAATGACTTGGTCACATGTCTATCCATATTCTTTGGTGAGACACCTTAAAAAATTTCCCAAACTCCTATTTACAACATTGGTCTATCCATTAGTTTTGGGGTGGTAAGAAGACCCAATAGAGAGATTAGTGCCAAGATTTTTCCATAAGGTTTTCCAA
Source organism: Chamaecyparis obtusa (assembly GCA_027943335.1). Taxonomy (NCBI): domain Eukaryota; kingdom Viridiplantae; phylum Streptophyta; class Pinopsida; order Cupressales; family Cupressaceae; genus Chamaecyparis; species Chamaecyparis obtusa. The sequence goes on from BSBK01001093.1 coordinate 1,563,885, forward strand.
AAATGACTCATAAATTTGGAGTCTCTGTTTGACACAATGCTCAAAGGTAGACCATGAATCCTTACTGCTTCCCTAAAGAATAAGTTATCAAAGTGACAAGCATCATGAGTAGTCTTATAGGGCACAAAATGGGCCATTTTTTTGAATCTTTCCACAATCACATATATAATATCAAAGCCTTATTTTGTCTTAGGTAGACCAACCACATCCTTGTTAGAAATAGGGAATACTGAGAGGGGGGGGTGAATCAGTATTCTACAAATTTTTATTTGTTCCCAATTATGGATATAAAAGATTAACTTGATACTTTCATAACAAAGTAAACTAAAGAACATGCATAACATTAAAGCAAATGAACTCATAACACACTATTTGTTCTTGAGGAAACCCTGGCCAAGGGAAAACCATGGTGGGGATGATACCCACAAAGATCCACTAATCAAAAGTACCATGTTAAGGATGTTGACCCTATTAGGAGCCTGTTACATGTATATAGTGTCTCAGTCCCAATTAAGGGACTCTAGGCCTTGTTAGAAGCCTCAGCCTTGCCAAGAGTTGGTAGTACAAAATGAAATGATTACAAGACGAGCCCACTGCCCAAACATGTAATGTACAATAATTCTTGATTACAAAAATAGGGCAAGGTACATAACCTTATACTTCTCTCTTGACTTTCAAAAATTCACATCACTATCTTTCACACACATATGTTCATCTATGTCCTTTGCATTACATATGTCTTATATTTATACAAGTTATTAGGAATGATAACTTTTATAGTCGGCTTTACTAAACATAAAGTAATTTACAAAATACATTCTAACATGCACTGCCCAAGGTTTAACATCTAGGATGTCATCCCTTTATATGATTAAGACATTATTTTGATAAACAAAATAATCCCTTAACTATTTACCAATTCTGTCTTCTTCTCTGTCCTGTCGACTTTAACACTATCTCTGGAAATACTGCAATAACTTCTTCCGTACATGCCGTACAAACTTGCACTCTTAGGTGAGTCTTCAATATGCATTATAGTATCCATGTTAAAGTGTGCAAGCATTGAACTTACTTCTATCGATGTCGCCAATCAAAACTAACTCCAATTAGACTGGGAAAATACTACTTACACTTAGACAATTTAGTTCTGCACTCTGTCATATTGCTCTCTGGCATATGTGGTCTTCACATAGATCATATGTTGCCATACTGACAACATCTAGATATCTAACTCAGCCAAATTTCCAACAATCTCCCCCTTTGTCATTGGTGGCAACATATGAGAAAATTGGCTAAGTCTCAAAATTTCAAAACTCAAAAATTGTGGCCATAGCAAAAAGTATATCTTCTTTATCCTTATAACTCCATATATCTTATCTTATATATATATCAATTTTCTGCTATTACTCCCCCTTTGACAAAAATGAAAAGAAAGGGTGCTAAAACTATTTTCTCAAAATTATTTACCTTGATTCAAAATTGTAGAGCCGGTAGGCTTGCAACACAATTTGCAAAGTTCATTTTTATGCTCTCTATTTATTTCTCCCATGCCTTCTTAATGGTGTCTCCAACACTGAGTAGTGCACATAAACCATAAGATGTGATCTCACATGCATGAAGGTTTGCAAAATTGAACTTCTCATAAGATGTCTTCGATGAAAGACATTCTTCCAACTGTCCTTCAATGATACTTATCTTAACTGAAATGTGCCCTCTTGGAAGAGTGAATCTTCTCAATTTCCTATCTTTTTCATCATTGAGAATCCTTATTTCATCATTCATTTTGTTGATTCTTTTCTCAATATCTAGTATCTTTACATTAGGGCTGGCTATAGATTTACCTCTATTTGAATTTTAGTATCCTTTGCTCTAATATTCTAAGTCACTTCTGATACATGATTGCCTGTATTTGTACACTGTATATACAAAGCTTTTCCTCTTTCCAAATTCCTTCTTAAGTCTTTTATGCACACATCCAAATTATTGATATCATTTCTGATATTTTGAATTATCAAGAAATATTTTAGCCTCATAGGCTGCCTGAGCCTTCATTGTAGCTATATCTGACAAATTAGTGAATTCATTGTCCAATGTCTTCATCACTTCTCTGGATTTTATCTGTGGATCTACCTCTATTATTTGATTAGTCACAACACTCTACAAATTCTCTGTTACTTCTTTTAATAATCCTTCAAGGCTTTTCACCTTCTTATTCTTTCCAATTATCTTGTTTAGGGATGAGATCAACTCCATTTGATCATCATCATCAACTTCTTTTCCAATACCAACAAAAATAGATTCAATCTATGGTTTCTTTGTTGCAATCTCAGGGGTAGGACTGATTTACTCTTTTCTTGGTGTTTCTTTTTGTCCTTTAATCTCTCTATTTACTTGATTTTTTGATTGTTTTTCTTCTTCTTTCCTTGTTTCCTTCCTTCTTCAATTGTTCTGTCCTATTCTTCTAAAGCTAAATTGTCAACAATATTATCAAGGTTGCTAAAAGGATTATCATCACTATCCAATATAACATTTGTTCCTTCTACATTCATTGTTTCATCTTTAATGTTAATTGATGGTGGTGGAGAGGGACTCTTCTGATGCTCAGCTTCCATAGCTTGTTCTGCTGCACTAGAGTGCTTACCAACACTTGTTGTCATCACCTTTATTATTGCTTGTTCAATTTCCTTATTTATTTCCTCATAATTACCTCCCATTATTAGAATAGTTCTTCTCTTAGTTCTCAGATGAATATTAAGATCTTTCATGATTTCTTTAAAGTGACCTTCATCTCTAATGTCACATAGCTTCCTCACAAAGTTCTCTCTGATCTTGTTATCTTCTTCAGCTACTCTCTTCTTCCTGTTTACTAGCTTCTCAAATAGTTCATTAGGTATCTTTCCTTGAATTGTATCAAATTTCTTGTCTGCTAGGATCATATTTCTTACAACTACATTTTCCAAGTTTAATCTCTCTAAATAGTTATATAGCTCATAATACTTGTTCATCTTTGAAAAGTCTCCATCATTAATGATTTGTTCATTTACCTTTTCAATCTTAGGCTTCCATTTCTTCTTCTTGACTTCAGTATCCTCATCATCTTTAATTTCTACTACTTTCCTTTGCACTGGGGAAACTATTGTCTTCTATCTCTTACCTGGTCCAGTAGCTATTTCCTTTACTCTTTTCCCTGGTGGAGTGGTGTAAGATCTTGTAGATTTCATTATTTCCTATTCCTTCTCTACTTTCTCCACTTTTACTACATTCTACAAATTTCCAATCTCATCTACAACTGCTGATAGGGGTGGAATAGACAAAACTTCCTTTTGTCCAATGTCTCTAAGTACCATTGCTATATTCTTTGCAATCAAAAATTCTTGTTTTGTCGTACCTGTATCCTTAAGAATTTTCTTTATAGTGCTTTCCACTCTCTTCTTAGATAGATTTTATTCTTGAATAGACTTTGTAGAGTTAAATTTCTCCTCATAAGTCCCAAATATGTTGCTATGCACATCTAATTTTCTCTTAATCAATCTATTTACATACTCTTCTACTTCAACTTCAGAAATTTCATAACCAAGAGGGTCTATGAATTCTACTCTAGGTTCAATTGCTTCAATGAAGGTAAAGTCAGTGTCAACCATAAAACATACTTCATTTTTATACTTTTCAACTATAGCCTGTGGAATTCTTGTTCTTTTCTTCAACAAGTTATGAAATGATTTGATCACTAAGGTTACACTCTCATTAACCTTATATATTTGATATCTCTGATATACTCTCTTAATTATGTCCATGGTGGTTCTGTTATCATTCCAGTCATATCCAATAGTAAATGGAAATCTTCTCAACAAATGGAAAAACATATATGTAATCAATGATGAGAATCTAAACTGGGAATTCTTAGCCTTCTTAATCTTTTCTAAGTTCTCAAATAACTGAATTCTCAAAATTTCACACATATCCACTTGCACTTTATCAACACACATCAAATAGGCTGGATGAATAATACCAGCTACCATGTCATCTTCTCTAGAGTTGGAACAAAACTTAGATGTTAAGATCTTGCATAAATATCTAACATCATCTTGTTGAATCTTACTGATCACTATTCCTCTACCAATGTAGGATGAATTAGTGTTGTCTAATACTATTTTCTTTACATTCTTCTCATTGAATGGTATAACTCTAGATTTTGACAAACTGGTTACTTCATGGATTAGGTCTACTGTTATATCAATCACTCTATCATCTAACCAAAACTTTCCATTATGAATTATGCTCAAAATGATTTTAGTGCATTCTTCATCATCAAATTCATGTTGTAGTGAATACCTTATGATTTCATTGTCATTCAAATGTTCAAATCCTACTTTCAATGACATATCCTAATTGTATACATTCTCATATTCCTTAGTAAAATCACTTTCACTAAGGGTTTCAAGGTTGCATCCCAAATAGCCTCTAACATTTTCTAAATGTAAACTTCATCTAGTACAGACGATAATTCTAGTTTAGGGTCTTCTTCCAAGGGTTCTACTGGTTCCCTTTTAATCTTAGGTCTAATTTTATCTCTTATACTATGAACCAATGAAACATCTATATCTTCTACAAATTCTCTAACTGACTGATAGATTTGCTTAGTAAAATACCTTAATTCCATGATTTAGGGCTTTGCGTAGATTTGACATGAAGCTCTTTCACAAAATCTTTGCAAATTTCTTTCAATCACTACTGCTTCGATCTCCTTAACACTTGTATTTGCTTTAATGATCAAAATATACCGATCATAAGTTTTTAACTTCAAGACTCTAACATCGCATTCAATTCTTTTTTTGCTTCTTTCCAAAAAGTTGTTCTTGCTTTCTTGCAAAACTTCAAACTTCTTGCAAACTCGCATAACTTCATCTTAGCTCATGCGCTCTTAAGCATAGAATCATTATATCATATACTACCTTACATTAACCATGCAAGACTCAATTCATCCTATGCTAATTTCTACACTATCTGAAGTTCCTATTCTAATGCATTCTTTTATGAATTAAGTACTTTGAGATGGGTTAAGAAGAGATTCACTCTTACCATTAGATACTTCACCTTTTTAATTACCTTCAGTACTAAATGTGTCTCCTTGATCTATGGCTTTAACAATTTTCACTTCTTCTAAATTACTACAACATCCTCTTTGACTGTTGCTTGCATTCTCATTTCTCCTTGTATAACTTCTAGGATTAGGGTTTCTCATGTTATTCATTTAGCAAAACCTTGCTATATGACCAAATTTGTTGCATATCTAACAAACTACTCCATTGTTTCCATATGTCGGTCCAGTCTAGTTGATTTGTGATCTAAAATTCCTAGCAATGTGTCCAACCTTGTTGCATCTATAACATACTACTCCATTTCTATTGTTCATATCTTCAGTAGGTCTCTTATCTACATGTTTAGTATCTCTAAACATTCTACTACTATTATTATCATTAAATTTAGGCTTCTTACATTCAATAGCTCTATGTCCAAAACCATGACAATTATAACAATAACCATTAAGAGGTTTAAATTACATACCTGTACATCTTCATATGAACAAAAGTATTACATATAAAACATCTACCTTTAAATTATCTCTATGTACCTTTAGGTGATTCTTCTTGCTTAGGTGGTTCTTCTTCTTTAGCTATATCCTTAGATTTGTCAGCTTCATTTGATTTCTTTTCATCTATGTTTTCAGAAACTTTCAGATCTAGTTCCTTGCTTTCTTCACTTACCTTAGATGAGTTAAATCCAAGACCAGTTTTATGATAGAATGGATTTTGATAAGACATTTCTTCATCAATCTTCTCACCAGTGGAATATAGTCTCTCAAGTTGTTGCTTAGACTGAGTCAGTTCACCTTTCACTATTGTATTGTACTTTTCAAGTTCAATATACTATAATTTGGTTTTCTCAAGTTTAGAGGTCACTTTACAAAGTTTAGATTTCAGATCTTCATTCTCAGATTTTAGTTTTGCTTCATTATTTTTGTTTCCATCTTTCAAACTCAATTTGAGATTTACTATTTTGAATTCATTTTTAAGGATCTCATTTTCTTTTTCCATATTTTCATCACAATCTTCAATTTGAATTGTAGATTCCTTCTCTAATTTTAGTTCTTCTAGCTTCTTTTTCAGCTTCTCAATAAGGTTCTTTGCATCATCATATTTTTCTTTCAGAGTATCTCTTTCTTCACTAAGTATATCAATCTGTTCAAGAGCTTCTTCAAGATTCTTCTGTAGCTAATCCATATCCATAGAGATCTTACTCAAGCTGCTAGGATTTCTCTAAATGATTCTTTTCTGAGTAACTAAGCATTGATACCAATTTTTAGAAATAGGGAGTACTGAGAAGGGGGGGTGAATTAGTATTCTACAAATTTTTAGTTTTTCCCTATTATGGATATAACAGATTAACTTGATACTTGCATAACAGAGTATAAAGAACATGCATAACAATAAAGCAAATGAACTCATAACACATTATTTGTTCTCGAGGAAACCCTGGCCAAGGGAAAACCCCAGTGGGGATGATACCCACAAAGATCCACTAATCAAAAGTGTCTTGTTAAGGATGTTGACCCTGTTAGGAGCCTGTTACATATGTATGGTGTCTCAGTCTTGATTAAGGGACTCTAGGCCTTGTTAGAAGCCTCAACCTTGCTAAGAGTTGGTAGTACAAAATGAAATGATTAAAAGATGAGCCCATTGCCCAAACATGTAATGTACAATAATTTCTGATTACAAAAATAGGGCAAGGTACATAACCTTATACTACTTGCTTCACTTTCACAAATTTTTATCACTACCTTTTGCTTACATATGTTCATCTATGTCCTTCGCATTACATATCTCTTACATTTATACAAGTTATTAGGAATAATAACTTTTATAGTCAGCTTTACTAAACATAAAGCACTTTAAAAAATACATTTTAACATGCGCTACCCAAGGGTTAACATCTAGGATGTTGTTCCTTTATATGATTAAGAAATTATTTTGATAAATAAAATAATCCCTTAACTATTTACCAATTATGTCTTCTTCTCTGTCCCATCGGCTTTAACACTGTCTCTGGCAATACTACAATAACTTCTTCCGTACACACTGTACAAACTTGTGCTCTTAGGTGAGTCTTCAATATACATCATAGTATCCATGTTCAAGTGTGCAAGCACTGAACTTACATCTATCGACGTCGCCAATCAAAACTATCTCTGGTTAGACTGGGAAAATACTGCTTACACTTAGACAATTTAGTTCTGCGCTCTGTCATATGCATTCTTCACATAGATCATATGTTTCCATAATGAAAACATCTAGATATCTAACTTGGCCAAATTTCCAACAATCCTATTCAGAGTCTCTGAAGCCTTCAGAATTCAGTTCATAGTTTATCTACCCTACTACCAATACCAAATTTTTTTAATATCTTCAAAACTAGACTTGATCTAGAAATAAAACTTTACTAGTGGGATGATATGACCAAATTGAACCTCCAAGAAAGAAAATAGACCATTCTAAGATTGCACAAAAAATTACTAAAAATAGTAAATTTCCAAAAATAGAAACTCTACATAAGATAGCCCTTATTGAAAAGAAACTAGAAATATTTTTGGGTGATGTAAGATTGCTCTTACACCTAGGATGCTCTTGCATCAGACACCTAGGGTAATTTGAGAAATGAACCTGTCACATCTCAGGTGTGTAGAGGAAAACCAAGATAGTTAACCTCCTCCCTTGTTATCCATGATGAATCTTTTATAGGTCATCCTTTCCATTTGATTAGATATTCTTCACACGTCATGTTCCTTGTGCTTCTACCAATATGACTATCTAGTATATCCTCAATATCATTGGTAGTTGAAGTAGTTTCTAAAATACTCTAGTGTGCTTCTATGATCCCATCTTCAACACCCCCTTTATGATATGGTTCTAGATCTGAAATGTTATACACTAGTGAAATATGTAGCTCAGTAGGAAATTCTACTTAATAGGCATTTCCTGAATACTGCTTCATTAGTATCTTACATAGCCCAAAATTCTTCATTTTCAACTTGTTATATGTACCTACTAGGAATGGCTCCTTCCACAAATGAACCATGACTTCATCTCTAGCTTGAAATTCCTTATGCCTCATTTTCTCATCTACCTTAGCCTTATACTGCACATTCATATTAGGAATATGCTTCATCACCTCCTCAAAGATGTTCTTCAAATGTTATACAAAATCCTCAACTTCAACACTACTTATCTCTCCTTTGTCTATCTTTTTCAAATCTGAAGCATTTCTAGGACTACTTCCATATACAATCTAGAATGGTGATTTACCAGTGCTCCTATTGACAGAGTCATTGTATGTAAATTCTACTTGTGGTAAAATCAAATCTCATCCTAGTGTCTTATCTCCAACCAAACATCTCAACAAATTCCCCAAACCCCTATTCACCACCTCTTTCTGTTCAATAGTATGTGGATGATATGATGAGATGAACTTCAAATCTATCTTTAACTTCTTCCACAATGTTCACCAAAAATATCCAACAAACTTAGTGTCTCGATCTAAAAATATGCTCTTTGGAAAACCATGTAGTCTCATCACTTCTTTGAAAAAAAATTCTTCTACATGAACAAGATCATTAGTCTTCTTGTAGGGAATGAAATGTGCCATCTTTGAAAACCTGTCAACACCACAAAAATTGAATCATTTCCCTGATGAGTCCTTGGTAAACCAAGAACAATGTCCATACTGATATCCTCCCATGGATTTTCTGGTAGAGGTAATGGATGATACAACCCTATATTTTTCTTTGCTCTTTTTTCCATTTGACATACTCTGCAACTCTATACAAACTTCTTGACATCTCGTTACAATTGTGGCCAGTAATAATTCTCACTAACCAAAGCAATGGTTTTATCTCAACCAAAATGTCCATTCAATCCTCCACTATGTTTCTCCTTGATGAGATTCTCCCTCATAGAACTTTATGGAATGCACAACTGACTCCCTTTAAATAGCATACCATTCTAGATGATGAATACCAACCACTTTGATCTATCTAGAATAACAGGTTTTGTACAAGCTTTTTGAGCTTCACCAAAATCAGGATCCTTGAGATATAAAATCTTGAGTTCCTTGAACCCAACCACCTCAATCTGCATCTTTGTCAGCAAAATTTTTCTTCTTCTAAGAGCATTTGCAACCCTGTTAGACTTTCCATTTCTGTGTTTCAAAAAAAATGTGTAACTCTGCAAAAACTCAACCCATTTCAAATGCCTCTGATTCAACTTTCCTTGACTATTCAAATATTGCAAAGATTGATGATCAGTATATAAAAAAAAATCCTTAGGAAGAAAATAGTGTCTCCACTTTTTCAATGCTTGAACTATAGCATAAAATTATTTATCATAATCATAATATTTCCTCTTGGCATCATTCAACTTCTCACTGAAATAAGAAACATGTTTACCTTCTTGGCTCAAAACAAATCTTACTGCATTACCGCTAGCATCACACTCTACTTAAAACACCTTATTAAAATTTGGAAGTGCTAAAATAGGTTGTTCTGTAACTTTTTGTTTCAACAATTTAAAATTATTATATGCTCATGTAGTCCACTTAAACTCTTTCCTATCTCCTCTCATTGTTTCATTCAAGGGTCCAAAAACACTTCTAAAACTCTTGATAAAATCTCTCTAAAATCTAGCCAAACTATGAAAAGATATTACCTCGGTAGCACTCCTTGGAGTAGGCCATTTGAGGATAGTCTTCACCTTCTCTGGATCTATTTTTAGACCTTCTACTGAAACTAAAAATCCCAGATACACTAACTCCTTCACAAAACTGCACTTCTTAAAATTAATCAACATTTTCTCTTCCCTTAACTTTTCATACACCCTATGAATATGCATGATATGGTCCTCTAATATCTTGCTAAATATCAAAATATCATCTAGGTAAACAATGATAAAATTTCCTAGAAATTATTTCAGAACTTCATTCATGAGCCGCATGAAAGTGCTCAGTGCATTGGTTAGCCTAAAATACATGACTAACCATTCATACAATCCTTCCTTTATCTTTTAGGCAGTCTTCCATTCATCTCCTTCTCTGATCTGAATTTGAAGGTATCCACTGTTCAGATCTATCTTTGTGAAATACATAGCTCCTCTTAAATAGTCCATAATATCATCCATCCGTGACAATGGAAACTTGTACTTGATTGTAATCTTGTTTATAGCCCTGGAATTTGTACACATCCTCCATTCTCCATTATTCTTTAGTGCTAATACTACCGGTACAACACATGGACTCAGACTCTCTCGAATCAACCCCTTCTACAATAATTCATGTACTTGTATGTTCAACTCTTCACTTTTTGCTAGTGGCATTCTGTGCTTTTCCTTATTTAGAAAAATATCTCCTAGAATCAAGTCCATCTAATGATTGATCTTCCTTATAGGTGATAATACATTAGGCACATTATCAGATATAATATCTTGAAACTAATTCAATAATTCTGCAACTTCTTTAGGTACATCTTCTACTTCCTCTTTACCGGCTTTTGAAATTAAAGAAAAACACATATGCTCATGCCTCATATCCTCTAGGAACTTTCTTCCATCAATAAAACTTATTCTTGTATTGTTACATACCTTTTCTTCTATGTCCTTCAATGGATTTAGCTTATGTCGCACTCCATCTTTTGTCAGGGAATAGGTATTCACACGACCATCATGTACAACATGCCTATCAAACTACCATGACCTACCTAATAACATATGACATGTATCCATAAGTATGATATCACATAGTACCTCATCATGGTATCCTCAAATCTCAAACTTCATTGGGCATTATTCATTGACAATGACCTTGTGGTCATCTTGCAACTAGGCAATCTGGTATGGATGTCGGTGTTTCAATAAGGTCCCCGCTAGGGAAACCATAAGGAATCAGGTCTTATGACCAAAACTTGCAACTAACAATTTTTTTTTCTAACATTACATCATCAATACATCCACAAAATGCATTCCTTAAGGTTCCCTTAATGAGTTCATTCACCAATATATTTACATTACTATTCAAATTAAATTTCCATTTCTTTTCTTTTCAATTTTACATTTCATAATTAAAGGGATGGGGTAAGAAAGTAAAATTTCACTTACAAATATATCCCTTACTTCCTAAATCAATTTCATTTCTCTTTCCTACACATTGAATATCTAATCTTTACAATTTACATAAGGAACATATCCTTTCATTACAACATAGGAGAGATGGAGAATATAATTCAACATTACACTTTACATTTCAACTTGATCTTTCAAATAACATTCCTTGAAATAGACCCCTAGAACTATCCCTCCTGATTACATTGCTTTTCTTTTCAAATACAATTTATGATAATGAAAACAATTACAATAATAATTACATGAATGGCCTGAAGGATTTACATCAATATCTTTACATATTTTCCTCTAATAACACATGATACAAATAGAAAGATCTTCATCATTTCATGAAACCAAGTGCATCCAAGTCACGAACCACGAACAGGACCTCAAAAGATTTTTGCCACCCAACCATGTGAAACTGGTGAAGTTCCACCCCCCATGCTAGAAGATAGAACCAAGATACTCAAAAGGCCCTAAATAAATCTAAGGTTTCACGAACCCTAATATGAAAACAAATACAAAACATAACAAGATATCACTTTACTATTTAAAAGGGTTAGGTTTCTAGCATAGCCTCTAGGTGAGCGTCATCACATATCATGTATTTTTGGATCCTTCCTAGCAACCATGTAACCTTGGTCCCCCCTTTATGAATAGGGATCCATCCTGGTAGTTACCCATGGTCCCGATACTCTAGTAAGACTATGTGGACTTTATTGTGTTTTCTTTCATTATCTTTTTTTTCTCCCCTTTCCCAGATTCATTATTAGGTTATCACTTTTCACAAACCCACCCATAGGATTCTATGGTAACCACTTTAGGGTTCAATCACCTATGGAGCACCACTCACCTAGGGTACCTAGTCCCCTACCCATACACATAAGCCATGAAAACATCAAGTACTTCCAAAAGCAACAATGACGAAAAAAGGCTACATCTCTTCCCTAAACCTTCCTAACTCTTCCTATTTCTTCATAAAAAAACCCAATACATTCAATATAAATTAAATAGATCATCCTACATGATGACAAGCATTCCTAAAATTTCCAAGAAGATTTCACAACAAAAACTATACAAAACATTCATATAATTACTTCTAGGAAACACAATGGAATACAAAGAAAACATAACATAAATAAGTTTCCCTTTTCAATTCACAGTAAAATATCATACACTAATCCAATAAAATATCATATAAAAACCAAATTACATAACATACACATTCAAACACACACAGGAAGAATGAAGATTCATCCCAGTTTAGACCCTACCTGGGGTCCTACAGAGAATCTTCTTCCACCTGTTGGACCACTCTCTAAAAATATCCAAGCCTTGAGTTGGTAGCCTCCTAGATAGCTTCCTCTAGAATATATGTTGGAATTAGGAGAGATAGGTACTGAGAAGGGAGGGGTGAATCAGTGCCTTCAAAAACTTTACTTGTAAAACCTTTCAGATCTAAAACTATAAACAGTGATAACCGACCAATATAACTTGAATCTAATTGCATGAATCATTTATCCACTTAACATAAGTAAGTAAACAACATGAAATCCATAACACAATCACATGACAAAAGTATTTTGGTAATGCAGAAACCCTTGTTAGAAGGAAAAAACTGCAGTGGGGATGACACCCACAAATTCTTCACTACTGCAGATAGAAAAGGTTTGCCTATTAGGGCTACAAGTTTTTGATCACTTCTGGTGATCTCACCCTATTAGGAGTGACATGTTAGATCAGCTAGATCTACCTAGTTATAGGATTTTAGCAACACAAATGAAGTGTACACTCGGTTAAGAGATTTACATAAGACTGTTAAGTCTACTCTATTAAGACATTTTATCCAAAAACTCTATTACAATTGTCAGAAAGCAATAGGTATTTATCTGCTATTGGACACTCAATTATCTATTACAGATCTATAAGCTCTGATAAAATATCACCTTACTTGTGATGAATATCTGCTCTGAACTGCTTGAAAGTCTCTGCTAGTTCTACTCAAATTAAATTCTACTGTACTCGGTTCTATTCTATTAACTGAAAGCCTTGAAGATAGGAAAAATGCTTCAAGTGCTCCGTGATTCATATATCAACTCACGCCAAAAATGATGTGAACACATAAATATATAGTGTTCTATTTTTCCGCTTTAACACAATTAGGTTACACACTATAATCATAACCCTAAGATCTACGGTGTACAATAATAACCTAGATCATCTATTACAAAAGATATACATTGTATTTAATGAATATCATTACATTAAATGTTCCTCAATCCTGGTAAAATGTTTTACAAACTATTGTAACCATTTGCATAGAAGAATGTGCCATTCCTAATTACTATGCCATTTCCTGTGATCCTCAGGAAACACTGTGTAAAATGATCAGTGTATACTATGATGCTCAGTGTTTACTATCTGTCGGTGTCGGTGTCTGCTAGTGCTCGGTAAACTGTCTGTTGCTCGGTATATAGACTTTACCAACTAGTATGTTTTGCTTTATGTTACCGATTAGCTCATTGTAAGTAACCGACCGATATCTTTACACACCTTTGGTACTAATGAAAACCTTAGAAGGCTCAATAGAAATAACAATCTCCCCCTTTGGCATTAGTATCAAAACTTCAAATGTATAAAGACAAAAATTTCTATGTGACTTATATCTCCTTATATCTCTGCCATATACATATACACATCAATTTTTTTTCTAAATACTAAGTACTCCCCCTCGGTGCATGCTCCCAGTAATATAGTATACATAGCATCTAATACATTGTTTTCCCCATTTTTTATAGTAATGCCAAATACAAAATTAAGGTAGTATACTCATAGCTTGCCAAAAATTGACTGATGGGTTTTCTTCAATGACTCCAAGAGGTTTTCCCATTCCTCTTTCAAGTTGGTGAGAGCAATGTGCTCAAGACCGACTTGTGCATGCATGTCAAAGATGTTTTCTAACACTGAAATTTCTGGTGTTGCAACTAATAGCTCAGCTTTGACAATATGTGCTTAAAAAATTTCCAGGTATGGAATGAGTTCAGTTTGCAACTCAGTAACCTAATCTGTTAGGTGCACTTCTTGTTTCTTCAAATCTTCTATCAACCACCAGAGTTCTTGAACTTGGTGAATATGCTTTAGGAAAGCATGTAGCTCGATGATAGCTACATTTGTACTCAACTATATTTCTACTTCTAAACCTTTGATCTTTTCACTGACTGCAATAGTGAAGGTGTCTGTAGTACAAAGCTTCAATAAGTATTGACAAATTGTCTGGGTGATAGATTTTGTTTCAGTAATAACCTCAGATAATTTGACCTTAAGTAATGCCACTTCTTGGCTGATTTTCTCTGCTAATTTGTGTTGTATTCTAGATTCTTCCCTTTCTTCAATTCATTTATTTGCATCGGTGTTCGGGGTGTTGATCTTCTTGGCAAGTGTAGCAAGTTGATCTATAATAGGTGTATCCTCATCAATATGTATCTCAGGTACTACTTGTTGGAGGATATCCCGCACATCATTTAATACTTCTTTTTCATTTGTGATCTTGCTTTAGCTTCTCTTGCACTGCCTTCCTTGAACATAACTCCCCATATTTACTCAAGTCCTCAGGGCTTAGGGTCCTTGGGTCACACTTAGGTATAATAATCATTTCATCTAGGGTGACCGGCCCTTTTCCTTTCTTCTTCTTCTTCTGTGCTAGGGGTGATTTCTTCTCAATGATAGCAATGGATCTATCTCCAATCTTCAGAGTGTCCTTCCTTATTTTCACTTGTTATTCCTTCTTCTGCTCCTCGATAGTGGTGGTCTCAGTTGTTGTAGTAGGAGTCTCAATTGTGGTGTTTAGTGGGATCACCTCTATTACCTTTAGTTCTTGTGTGTTCTTTATTTCATCTATTTCCTTTGGTTCGGTGGAAGGTGCCTCTATATGTGTAGGCTCATCTATCTCTACAGGTTTCTCTGTGTTTTGATCTCCTATGGTATCTTTGTTTTGCTTGGGATCTAAGCCATTAAGTTGTATTTGGGAAAGAATTTTAGCTACTTTGGCAAGTATAGGAAGTTCACTCGGTAGTGATGTAAATAGACTATTAGTGTCTAGTGCTTCATCTTTATTTGGTGCAATATTTACATTTTCATCATCTTGGTCATCAAGATCACCATGTATGATGTCTACAATGATTACATTGTCATCGATTTTCTTCTCCAGTTGGATTTTAACTTTATCTGGTGCATCCTGTGAAACTTTTATTTCTTCCTTGTCCTCGGTAACTGATATACCGGTACTCTTTGATTTCTTTGCTAGTCCTTCATCAATGTAAATACCTTTACCTTTAGAATTTTGTCTCTTCTTAGATAGGTTAAAAAATGCTTGTTGCTCAGCTTTTTCTTCAACTTTTAGAATTCATGTCCATATAGAATCAGTAGTGACATCCATATCTGCTACATTGTCATCCATGATCATTAAGGCCCTATTCTTGATCATAAAGTTTTCTTGGTATTTGGTCAAGTATTCACTAACTTGTCCAAAGCTTAAGTATGCGGCTGCCCAAACTAGAGAGCGTTCTCTCTTTCTCTTCTCGATGTCTAATGCAACAACCCATTTCTCAGTAATTATATCATCCAATTTCGTCGGTAATGCACAGAAAAACTCCATTGGAACTTTCTTAAATTTTATCATCATTTGGATGACAACCTCTTCAATTTTAGTTTGATCTTCTTTTGACATTTTGTCAAATCTATCTAGCAAGGGATCAGTGAGGTCTCCATGTTCAATTATGTCCTCAATGACTTCATCTATTGTTTTGGCCTTGTTACTAACCACTTTGAATTGATTTACATCATCCTCTATCTCTGTATCCTCTAGATCTTCCTTATTTCTTATGTATTTCTTCCTTTTATTTGGTGCCTCAGCTAAAACCTTGTTCTTTGTCTTAATGTATTTCTTTGTTGATGTAGCTGCTCTTCTTTTTGTTACTTTTACTACTTCTTCCTTCTCGATAGGTGGTGCTGCAGTTGACGAACGTGTCTTCATACCTTCATGTATAGGTGATTGCATCTTTGTAGGAATTTTAGGTGGAGGAACCTATGTAGGATCTATTTCTTTGTTAGACTCGGTCTCCTCACTATCATATGGTTTGTCAGCTAATTGTAGCTAACCTTTGGTTTCCTGTTCAACCGGTATCCCTTCAGATGTTTCAGACTTATCTCCATATTTAGTAGTGAGATCTTTCTTCATCTTCTTTACCTTTCTAGTTATTTTATTGATCTCAATATTTGTAGATATTCTAGATTTGGCTTCTTCATATACTCCGAACCTAGTGGCTATGGGATCCTTCGGTATGACAAGTAGTGCATTAATAGATTTTAGTGCAAAATCATGGTCTAATTCATATCCCATCGGTGCCAACCATTTTATCCTAGGCTCAACTACTTTTATCAAGGTATAATCAGTGTTGACCACAAAACATATGTCATCTTCAAATTTCTAAACTAATTCCCTTGGAATTTTTCTTCTCTTTTGCATTTTAGATTGAAATTGAGTGAAGTAT
Source organism: Chamaecyparis obtusa (assembly GCA_027943335.1). NCBI lineage: Eukaryota > Viridiplantae > Streptophyta > Pinopsida > Cupressales > Cupressaceae > Chamaecyparis > Chamaecyparis obtusa. Next base: position 1,580,638 of record BSBK01001093.1, read on the forward strand.
GCATTAAACTCTACATTCAATTTATCTCCTAACTTTTTCATCATTTCACCAATTTGTTTAGTTATCAATACATTCGGTATCCAATTTACTTTACCAGTGCCAGGCACATACTTTTGTAAATAGAGGAATATGCATGCAAGTAGAGATCCATACTTACATGTGTTAGATTTCTTTTTCCTTATGGTCTTCATATTCTCTTAAAGTTGATGAAACCGTACCTCAGCAAGATCAACTTGGTGACCTTTCACTACAATTTTGTGTGCTATGTCTACTGTGCTGCAAGGTATGTTGTTGAGTCTACTTGATTGAAATAGCTTATACTTGATCACATGTGCTGCAAATTTTACTCCTGGGTCCTTGATTATTGAAATCTTCAATGCCTGACCATCCCATTGTGCTCCAGTGTATTTCTCAACATCTAGTTGTGAATAAATTCAAAAAGCCTTAGCTTTGTCAGTTGTAGGGAGCCCAGTAACCCTACTGATTATTTTCTTGTTGACCTCAATCAGTTTATCCAGCCAGAACTTGTCATCGTGATATCTGCTCAAAATGATTCTAATCCAATCCGATTTGAATGATTGTGGCAAGTGTGTAAAATATGATAAACCTGATTCCTCAATCTTCTTGTAGTCTGATTTCATTTTTCCATCAGGGCCACAGAGTGGTTGATATGCTGCAATAGTTTCAAAGTCCCCAAATTCTTTGATTTTGTAGTGAATATAAGACCTAATGTCTTCTATTAGTAAAACCCTTTCTGGTATGCTTGAAAATGCACCCATTGTATCTGTCTATGCTGCGACCTTAGGATGTGGCTTAAAATTTGGTTTGATGAAATTTTCCCTAACGATTAGATTAAGTTCCTCTTCAACACTTTGAATTTTGCTTGCAGATGATGTCGATGCCATAAATTAATTCTAGGGTTTCAGCAAGCAACATGATAGGAAGTGTTTGATCACAAATGAACTTACTCGATATTGTGAAGAGTGATGTTAGTTCGATCTAGCGTAGCATTGAATCCTTTAGAAAATCTTTTGTCTCAAACTCTACTCTTTGAATTCTCCGCTCTTCGAAATCGCATTGTAGAAATGAACTCTATTTCTGTGATATTTATAGACTTTCAATGTTCCCGCTCAAACTTTTGGTATGACACAACTGTCAGCTCGGTGACTACTAAAACTTTCACTCACTCGGTTAACATAGGCTTTCTTCATTAGTTGATACAGATGCTCGGTTAACCTTAGATAGTGATTACCGATGGGTAACCAACTCTCGATCTCTCTTTTACCAACTGTTATAACATTGTTAGCTCATGACAACTAAACCATAGTGCATCTTTATTCATGATAATTTGGTATAAGAAAATTATGCATAAGGAACTGTATGTAAAATGTGATCTTTTGAAATATCAGTCCCATACATACCTATTTCACTTTAAGTGGAGGTACGGATGTCACCCAATCTAGTGGACAAGGTTTCACTGACAACATTACTTGACTCAGCATTCTCATTAGATGCCTTCTTCCACATAGTGTTCCTTAACTTCATGATATCAACAATAGTATATCCACTTTCAAATATATGGTTTTCATATGGTGCTTGGTCTCTGTAGTTCTTTCTTAAATGACCAACCTTATGGCAGTGCAGACAAGCCATCCCAGAGTTTGTCCAATTTCTTGATTGTCCAATCCAACTCTTTCTATAATAGTTTTCTACAATGTGTCCATATCTACCACATACAACACAGTTAGTCCATGTATTATAATCCCAAACATAAGAGTTACCTTTTCTCTTCGGTTGATATGGTCTTTGTTGTGGTTTCTCCTTAGGTGTCTAGACTTGCTTCATTTTTGCCTTGCAGTCTTGTGCAGTGTGTCCATGCTTGATACAAGTCTAGCATATTTTCTCCATAGTGGTATTATTAGAAAGATCTTTTTTCTTAGCTCTACACTCATAAGAAGGATGTCTAAACTTGCCACAGTAATAACAATATCCATTAAACTTAGGAGTGACAGGAGGTTTACCTTGTGCTTTGCTTTTGCACACATTAGATGTATGTCCTGGTTTGCCACAATGATAACATGCCAACACTTTAGGTTTCTAATTTTGTTTGATGTTGATTTTTTCATCTTGTTGTGATGATTCTCCTTCACTGGTGTAGCCTATACTGGCTTTGTTTCCAAATCTTCTCTGATTAGTTAAAAATTCATCAATCTTCTTGGAGCTGTCCTCAGCAAGTTTCTTCATTTCATTTTGCTGCTGTTGATTTTTCACTTCATTTCTTAGCTTCTCATTTTCTTCTCTGAGTCTTGCAACATCTTCTAGTTTTCTTAACAATTCTGCATTCACTCAGTTTACCTCTTGATTCATAGTCATCACTTGATTAGTTACTTGGAAATGTCGGTTAGTGAGTCTTTGTATCTCACTTTCTTTATTTTGAAGTTGTTCACTCATCTGTCTTCGGTCATCAATTGGTAGGTTTCTTTCTTGCTCGGCTTGTTTTTCTTTGTTCATTGTTTCTACCATTGTCACCATTTGAGATTCTTGACCGATTTGTAGTGCTTTCACTTGATCAGTTAAATATTGATTATTTTTAGATAGATCAGTGATTATGCTTTCAGATCCATCAGAGATGCTTCCATAACTAGATCCAGTATGCTCAAATATGTCATCAATAGGTTCTTCATGATAATCGATCTCATTCTATAGTCTAGCTAGGTTCTTTCTTTCATCCAGTAATTTCTTCAGTCCTTCTTTGGCTTGCTTATACTGTTCCACAAACATTTGCATTTGTATCTTCTGACTCTCAATAGTCTTGTCAAGCTTGTATCTCTCCATGACTTAAATCTTTACCCTTCAGTGGTTAAACTATTCAATAAGAGAACTGTGCTTTGATACCACTTGTTGAAATTAGGAGAGATAGGTACTGAGAGGGGAGGGGTGAATCAATGCCTTCAAAAACTTTACTTGTAAAACCTTTGAGATCTAAAACTATAAACAGTGATAACCGACCAATATAACTTGAATCTAATTGCATGAATCATTTATCCACTTAACATAAGTAAGTAAACAACATGAAATCCATAACAAAATCACATGACAAAAGTATTTTGGTAATGTAGAAACCCTTGTTAGAAGGTAAAAACTGTGGTGGGGATGACACCCACAAATTCTTCACTACTACAAATAGAAATGGTTTTCCTGTTAGGGCAAAAATTTTTTTATCACTTCTGGTGATCTCACCCTTTTAGGAGTGACATGTTAGTTCAACTAGATCTACCTAGTTATAGGATTTTAGCAACACAAATGAAGTGTGCACTCGGTTAAGAGATTTACATAAGACTGTTAAGTCTACTCTGTTAAGACATTTTATCCAAAAACTCTATTACAATTGTCAGAAAGCAATAGGTATTTATTTGCTATTTGACACTCAATTGTTTGTTACAGATCTATAAGCTCTGATAAAATATCACCTTACTTGTGATGAATATCTACTCTGAACTGCTCGGTAGCCTCTGCTAATTATGCTCAAACTAAATTCTACTGTACTCAGTTATGTTCTATTAATTGATAGACTTGAAGATAGGCAAAATGCTTCAAGTGCTCCGTGATTCACATATTAGCTCACACCAAAAATAATGCGAACACATAAATATATAGTGTTCTATTTTGTCACTTTAACACAATTAGGTTACACACTATAATCATAACCCTAAGATCTACGGTGTACAATAATAACCTAGATCATCTATTACAAAAGATATACATTGTATTTAATGAATATCATTACATTAAATGTTCCTCGATCTTGGTAAAACATTTTACAAATAGTTGTAACCATTTGCATAGAAGAATGTGTCATTCCTAATTACTATGCCATTTCCTATGATCCTTGGTAAACACTATGTAAACTAATTGGTGTATACTACGATGCTCAGTGTTTACTGTCTGTTGGTGTCGATGTCTATTGGTGCTTGGTAAACTATTTGCGGCTTGTTATATAGACTTTACCGACTAGTTTGTTCTCCTTTATGTTACCAATTAGCTCATTGTAAGTAACTGACCAATATCTTTACACACCTTTGGTACTAATGACAACCTTAGAAGGCTCAATAGAGATAACAAACCAATCTCCAAACAATCCACACACCTTTTTCCTCACAAAACAAGAGAACACTCAACCTCGTAGAAACTTCAAATAAACTTTATGGACAAATCAATGCAGAAAACCTCCAAAAATTTCCTAACAACTCCAATCCCCAAATCCCTCAAAAATAAAAATATTTAACCTCCAACTATATGGTTGGAGGAGTTTCTTTATAGGAAGAAACTTCTCCAACTTCCATAGTTGGTTGGAAAATCAAACCAATCATTCCTGTAAGAACTTAACAAAGTTTTTAATAAATTTAATAAAAATAGCCTCAAAAGAAAACTATAACAAGAAAGATAAAAAATAAATTTCAAGGAAAACACATAGCATAATTGGAAACCAACTAGCCTAACTTCTAGGAGGTCTCGAGTTCAACTCCCTCCTAGAAAGCTAGTTTTACTACAAAGAGATTTTCTTTAATACCTCATTATTATTTATTTTTACTTTTATTTAATACATTTAATTTAAACATTAAAGAATCCATTTACACAAACAATAAAAAGCACATACATAATATTATTTATATATGCATGGATATATGCCTTTGCACCCACATATACACATACCTATATAACATACAATCATTAAGCATATATATATATATATATATATATATATATATATATATATATATATATATATATATATATATATATATATATATATATATATACTTACAAGGATAATATAACTCATAATATTAAGTTCAAAGCAATATCAAAACCTAAGTCACAAAACAACATCACAAAATTGCATTCAAACCCCCAACTAGGGCAACCTCCTAAACAAAATTTTAAGTCCACAGGTAACATTGGGAGTAGATTGGTAAAATCTCCACACAACAACAGTTTGATGATTTTGAAGGTACACTTAGACCTATGTAGCCAGGTGGAGATGATGCCAAGTACTTGCATTTTGCACCACCAAGTGACATGCACACACACACACACACACACACACACACACACACACACACACACACACATATATATATATATAAAGAAATTGGAAAAAAGGAGGGAGAGTGTGACATCATGTGGATCTCCCATAGAAGTAACTATGATTTCCTCTACTCATCCTATACTCACATAGACATGTGTAAATATCTAAACATAATGGGGTCAAAAGGGTTAGATCCATTAAAATATAAACATACATAAATAAAATGTAAAACATTTCACAAATAGTTTATTTATAAACATTATTTTGGCAAGTTGGCTATACTAGTGTATATGACTTAGTATAGTGTTGTCATTATGGCAACAAAGTCATATAGTAGTTTGGAGTTAGCGCACTTAATGAGAAGATCAGAAATAGGCTAAGTGTTGAAGACTGGATAGTGTACAGAGTACCTAAAGCTCAGAGCATCAACGCATGTGTGTACGACTGAGTTATGGTATGCGCCCTAGGAGATAAGTTGGTTAGACTATATTCATGCTTATTTTATGAGTGCACGATCAGATATGCAAGTATGACAAAGTTATAGATAGTTGAAGTTACACAGCCAGTGTGTGCCAGAGAAGAACAAAGTAAGCAGCCAACTATTAGCATTTTGATTTGTGGTTATATTCTATTTTTGTAAAGGATATGCACCTATTGTAATTAGGTTTTTGACATGTAAATATGTTTGTTTGTAAACACGCTTGAACTAATTCAATTGGAAGCATTGTATGTAATTGGTTAAAGGGCCAACCTAGTTATTTGTTTTGTATGCGCATATAAATATGAGATGCGCCCATTGTAATGAGGATGGAAGATGTAATAGAGTTGAGATAAGTAGAGCAAAAGTGTATGAAGAGTCTATAAGATGTATTAGAGCTTTGCAAGAGATCAAAGCATCAACGCATCAAAGGGACTGATCTAACAAGAAGTGTCATAGTGAGAGTTCATCTAGCAGATATAGTGTGTATCTGAGATCAGAAGGTTGTAGCCTTCACCACTTGAGTAGTGAGCTCTAGGATAGTGCATCCACACCCCTAACAGGGTTTATTGTAAAAGACTCCTAATAGGGTTCGACCCTTGACAAGGTCTATTGTACTTAATACATTGTAAAGAAACTCCTTATAGGGTTAAGGATCTTCTAACAAGGATCATAAAACACTTGTACAGGATATTAGTGGGTGTCAATTCCCATCGGGGTTTTTACCTATTTGGGTTTCCCCGTAACCATATTGGTGTTATGTGTTGATTTCATGTTTCATGTTTATGTGAATATTCATTTCAGTACTTAAGAATTTAAGTTTAGTTTAAGATTAAGTAAAAAGATAAAATATAGTGACCACTAATTCACCCCCCCTCTCAGTATTCCCATTCCTAACAATTGGTATCAAAGCTCTGGTCCTCAGTAAAGAAGTTTAACCACTTGATGAGATCATGGACAAAGCAGAAATTAAACATCTGAAAAGAAATCTTGAAGACCTGGACAAATCTGAAAAAGAAATTGAAGAACTAAAGGAAAAACTCAGTGATGCTCAATTAGTCATCAAAAGGATAAGAAAGGATTTGAAAGAATGCTCTACCAGTGATCTAGGGATAATGGTCAAGAAGCTGAATGAAGAAAATTCATCCTTGAAAGAATAGCTTGAATAATGTGATGATAAGCTGATTAACAATCAGGAAGTCTATGATGAACAGATCAAAGAGAACCTTCAACTAAATGAAGAATTGAGGAAAGCAAACATGGAAATCTTGGAGCTAAGGAACAACAAAGGAAGCTTGGAATCTGAATTGAAAGAAGCAAAGAATCACATTGATAAATTGCACACCAATTCTAATTTGATAGAATCTCAGTTGTATGCAAGAAGAGTTAAAGGAGATACTAGCTGCAATGGATACAATGAAGCACAAAATTAGATTGACAACATGTGAGCAAGAATGAAAGCACCAGAAGACACCTTAGATGCTAAGGTGACTGGAAGTTAGACTAAAGATCATGTTGAACCATTCAAGAATGAGCGCAAGCCAATAGATAGAACTTGTTATGCATGTAACAAGCATGGACATATAGCAAGGAACTGTACAGAGGTAAGATCTTTCAATGGTTATTGTTATTCATGCAATAAATTTGGTCATAGAGCTATGAATTGTAAGACAAGTCAGAAGAACAAGACTCAGCATAATCAAAGAAATCAGAATCAACAAAATGTAAGAATTTCTCAGTATGTTACATGTCAAATATGTAACTATAATGGTCACTCTACAAGACAATGTAAAATGGTGACCCATGTCAATGCACCGAGGAATGTAAGGCCTCTAGTCATTTGTCAGTCTTGTAATAAAGCTGGACACATCTCAAAGTTTTGTAGACCAAGGATGCAAGGTCAGGAAAGCCCTAAAAATCCTAAAGAACCAGTTCTTGATCCTGAAGGAGAAGTCAATTTTGTGAAAGCTTCAGAGGATGCAAGCTTGATTTGGTCAGAAGCAAAGAAGGACAAGTTTGATGAGTATGGATTGGATGCATCCACAGTGGACACACCCTCTACATCTGGATGAATGGCCCTCAGGGTCATAAGGGGAGCTAATTTGGCCCTATCCCCTTGTGTGACTGGTATACTCACTCTCAAAGTATGCGCCTTTGGCCTTAAGCTTTTGGATACTATCAGAACCTATGTGCAAGAGCACACTAGCTAATTGTTTGCAGAAAGAAAGATAGAAATTTTCAAGTGACAACCTAGTTTACATGACAAGCATTAATGGCAAATGTTCTACTTTAAAGTACACAAAAGTTTGTAAATCTCTCATTGCATTTGAATATAGAGTGATTAGAGAGAAGAAGAACCATAGCATTGATTGAGAAGGATTGCAGTTTGATTTATCAAGTGATCTGTTATGCATTTGATCAGTTGCAGAAACCCTAGTTCATCGTACCGATTCAAGAAGTCTTCAAGATCATCTGGAAAGTGATATCCAAGTAAGTGATGGCTAGTCCTATAGTATTTGATGTTGCAGAGAAGAAATGATATGTATTCAAGAGGAACCCATTTAAATCCACCTTGGATGACCTAGAAGGGGCATTCTCCCGCATGCCTATGGGTCTTATGCATGTCGAGGATATTAGGGCATACATATACTATAAGAAAGAGCTAGTAGGATGGGATAGATTAAGGGTGCACATGGAAACAATGATGAAACCAGACAAGACCTTCATGGATGAGTATGTGCGGTGGAATAATCACCCTATAGTGGAGTATGCTATGACATATGAGCTCTACGAATCAGAATGGATCAAGATTCTACTAAGTAGGATTCATGATGACCTATTTTGGAGAGGTGAAGTGCTGGTCAGAATTACTAGTGACTTAATTCATGAGATGATAGGCCTCTCTAAGATAGGCATCATTCTTCCAGCCGAAAAAGATGTGAGAAAACTTGTTGAGAAAACCTGCAAGTCAAGAAGTGATAAGTGCGGAATGACCATAGAGCCTATTGAGCAAGATGACATCAAATTGATGTCCATGATACTAGGTTACAGGTTCCAACACATCAGCAAGGTGAAAAATGTGTTTGTGGCCACAATTCTTGTAGACATAAGACTTGTGAAAGAGAATGGTGAGTTCAATTTGTGTGAGATCCTATATGCACAACTGATAGATAACATTAAGACAATCAAGCATGACAAGACCAATATATTTAGGTTTGGGTCCCTAATTATCTATATGTACTTCCATATTATTGGAAAGGCCTAAGATTCATACTTAGACAAGACTATTCCTACCATACCACAGATATCCTTCAAGGCATCTACTGAGAGCACTCTAAGAGACTACATGACATTGGAATTGAAGACATTTAGAGTCAAGATGTAGATGAGATACAAAATTCTAGAGAAAATAGTTGATAAATACAAAGATACTATTTGCTTCATGGTTGAGACAAACACAACATGCATGGAGGTAGTTGAACCAACAACAAAGTGGATTCATCCACTAGGATATGAAGTGGAAGAGCCTATTCTAGAGGCTTATGCTCAAGTTCTATTGTTAGCACCTAAAGACCCTAATGAGCCAATATGGGGAACCTATGAGGAGAAAATAAGAGAAGTTGATGTAGTGTTAAACAACACAGAAACAAAAAGGAAGGTTGCTAAGGTTACCTCATAGATCTTGAGAGTTCATGGAGTGTCTCAAGTAGACCTAGACAAATCATGGGAATAAAATATTTCTTTGGAAATTGAGAGCGCAACAACAACAAAGACTAAATCAAAAGATCCTAAGCTAAAGAAGGTGAAGATAGAAAATTTTGATGTTCATAAGGGTAATACTGATGTTACTCTTGTGCCCAAAGAAACCATTGACCTTACTGCTCCTCCTAAGTATAAGGCAATGCCTAAAAGGAAGAAATAAATCAGCATTAGTCATCCATCCTAGAGAGTAACAAGGAACATAAGGAACATTCAAGCACCTCCTAAAGTAAGTTTCAAACCTAGTCTCAGTGTGCTAAGTACAAGAATCATTAATGAAGGTAGGATTTGATCAAGTAGGAAAGTTCTATAAAAAATATAGTGAGATTGACAAAGCAGAGATACATGGAATGATTGTCAAACACATGTTGAAGTTTAAGAATATAGTCCTAGAACTAAAAACCATAATTCCTGATAATGTGTGGAACATCTTGGAGTTCCTAAAAAGACAATCCATTGAAGAAGATTTGAGAATAAGAGAAAAGATATTAGATGAGAGTGTGCCAGTATGTTCTCTAGAGGAGAAATCTATGTTATTAGATCTAGTAAAACCACATCTTAGAACTAAGTCTAGGACCCTATACATAATGGACAAGAATTATGATTTGGTTGCTAAGGAAACAAAGAAGGCATTTGAGAAGGTCTTCATAAATAGGCACATGTATCCGGCTACTGCACCCATAGCTCAAGTTCCCACAATGGTTGCAAAAGAGTTAGAGACTACTAATGTACCTATTATAGGTCCTCAGGACTCAGTGCCTATAGTTGAAACAATAGCAAAGGAAGATAAGTCTGCGCCCATAACAGAGACACTCAAGGATGAATCTATCTTTATTGACAATGTAAAAGTTACTATGGCGGCCATAGATATGGATTTGGACAAGTTTGAAGAGGCATTTTTAAGCACTCAAGAGGTTGAGAACTTATGTAGTAACACCCCTCCCACTCATCAAGAAGAAATATTGATTGAGGATATAACAGATAAGAAAGAAGAAGAAAAGATGGAAGAAAAGAAAGAAGAAGAAAAAGAAAAAGAAGCTGAAAAAAAAAGGGAGAACAAGAGGTAAAAGGAAGTGAGAAAAAAAAAGAACCATCAGTTGAAATAATCAAGGTAAAATAAGAAGTGATGGATAGCACTCCTATCGGTCCCTCAGCAGCATTGTTGTCAAATTTGACACTTAACACAACCTGTTTGGAATCTTGGGGAGAAGAAGACCTGATCAAGTTTAGCATCTTAGCTATGGAGAAAGCCAAGGAGAAATAGGTGATGAGAAATCCCCTCCTTGTAGAATAAGTAAACATCTTGAACAACTTGTTACCAGTAGACAAGAAAGTGTTTAAGGTACACTTCGTTGATGATGTGAGTACAATCATTTCACAGTTCAAGAGTAACTTCTCTATCCTAGAAGAATCTTCATCCCTAGTTGCAAAAGAAAAATATTTGAAGAAGAGGCTCAGTGAATTGTTTAGAAACTATGCACTTGACCTAAGCTCACTAAAGACTGGTCAAGCATCCTTGAAGGAGTTTGCAGAAAAGGGCAGAAAGATTATTTTTGATTGTATGAACCAAGACAAGCTGACTAGTGATCTATACAAAAAGATACAAGAGGCTAAAGCTATGATAGACAACATAAGGAAATCAGTGGAAGATCCATCAGTTGATGTGAACATGTGCAATAATGTCTACCAAGGACATATAGATAAGATTGAGAAGGCAGAAAATGAGATGTCCAAGATAAGGGCTAGACAGACTCAGTTAAGGAATGCTCTTGCACCCTCATTAGACATACTTAATCAGAATCTCAAGGAGAATGATGCCACCATGGTGACATGTGATCAAGGTCCTAGCACAAATTTGGTGAAGATGGAGAAGCTACAGTATGCATTATGCACCCATCTCCAGATTGTTAATTCATTGATCACATTTTGGAAGAAGGAGATCCAAAACATATAGATATCATATCTGGATGTTCTCTCATAGTAAGTAATTGTGGATATAGTTTTGAAGCACCTTTTTCATTAATTTCAAATGGGGAGTATGTACAAAATATGGTTATAGATATATATAAGGAGATATAAGAAAGAAAGATATGTATAGGGAGATATAAGACAAAAAAAAAATTGTATTAAGGAAAAGTTAGCAACTTGGCCATATTCCTTTGTTTCCATCAATGTCAAAGGGGGAGATTGTTGGAAAGTTGGCTATACTAGTGTATATGACTTAGTATAGTGTTTTCATTATGGCAACAAAGTCATATAGTAGTTTTGAGTCAACACACTTAATGAGAAGATCAAAAATCATCTAAGTGTTGAAGACTAGACAGTATACAGAGTACCTGAAGCTCAGAGCATCAACGCACATGCATAAGACTAAGTTATGGTATGCACCCTAGGAGATAAGTTGGTTAGAATATATTCATGCTTAGTCTATGAGTGCATGATCAGATATGCAATTATGAAAAAGTTACAGATAGTTGAAGTTACATAGCTAATGTGTGCCAGAGAAGAACAGAGTAAGTAGCCGATGGTTAGCATTTTGATTTGCGGTTATATTCTATTTTTTTAAAGGCTATGTGCCTATTGTAATTAGGTTTCCTACATGTAAATATGTTTTTTTGTAAACACACTTGAGCCAATTCAATTGGAAGCTTTGTATGTAATTGGTTAAAGGGCCGACCTAGTTATTTGTTTTGTATGCGCATATAAATATGAGATGCGCCCATTGTAATGAGGATGGAAGATGTAATAGAGTTGAGATAAGTAGAGAATAAGTGTGCAAAGAGTCTATAAGATGTATTAGATCTTTGCAAGAGATTAAAGCATCAACGCATCAAAGGAAATGATCTGAAAAGTAGTGTCACTGTGACAGTTCATCTAGCAAATATAGTGTGTATCTGAGATCAGAAGGTTGTAGCCTTCACCACTTGAGCAGTGAGCTCTAGGATAGTGCATCCACACCCCTAATAGGGTTTATTGTAAAAGAATCCTAACAGGGTCTGACCCTTGACAAGGTCTACTGTACTTAATATATTGTAAATCAATTGCTAACAAGGTTAAGGATCTTCTAACAAGGATCATAAAATACTAGTACATAATATTAGTGGGTGTCAATTCCCACTGGGGTTTTTACCTATTTGGGTTTCCCCATAACCATATTGGTGTTATGTGTTGATTTTATGTTTCATGTTTATGTGGATATTATTTTCAATACTTAAGCATTTAAGTTCAATTTAAGATTAAGTAAAAGGATAAAATACAATGAACACTAATTCAACCCCCCTCTCAGTGTTCCCATTCCTAACACATTAATCATTAAATGCTAACTCATATAATATCTCCAAATAAACTAAATTAACCAAATATATAAATATGCTCAAATATCTCATAAAATGATAACTAAATAATAATCATAGTCTAAAATATAATCCAAAGTGTCAGGGCAATAGTCTTGTCAGTCTAATATAGGAAGATGCTCAGTTGGGCATTACATCCTCTCCCCCTAGGATTAGGCTTACTCCTAGAAGCCTACAAATAAGTACAGATATGCAAATATGATTTTGCTAGCATCCTCCCAAGTAGTGAAGGTCTCATCACTGGGGTCCCATTGGACCCTTACCTGCTCTATGTTGTGACCCCTGAGGGTCAAAGTTTGCTACTAGAGTATACATACTAGCTCCAAAGCTATCTTCCTATCTGCTACTTGTAAAGTGTTCCAATCCTAAACATGAGTCAAATCAGGAATATACTCTATAAGAATGGATATGTGAAACACATCATGGACATGTGCAAGGCTGGGAAGTAGGGCGAGTCGGTAAGAAAATGGTCATATCCTCTCAAGGATCTAAAATGAACCCACAAATCTTGGTTCCAACTTAGAACCTTTTCCATAACAGATAGGGCTCTTACATGAGCAGACTCTCAAAAACATCTTATCTCCAACAGAGAACTTTCTATAGATCATGTGAGCATCAACATATTTTCTCTGCCTATCCTAAGTTATCACATGATGCTCTTTGATCCTCTGAACCTATTGCTCCCTATCCCCTAACATCTTGCAGACAAGTAGTACTCTATCCTCTAAGTTATCCCAACTCAGAGGGGTATGACAAGGAAAACCATAAAGAGCCTAAAAAGGTGACATCCCTAAAGAACTGTGATAGCCATTGTTTTATGCAAACTCCACTAGGTACATATAATCTATCCAATGGGTTTGTCTGTCCATCACATACATCCTAAGCATGTCCTCGAGCACCTGATTAACTCACTCTGTCTAACCATTAGTCTCTGGATGATATTACAAACTAAAATTCAATTGAGTCCCTAAGGCATGATGCAAAGAGGTCCAAAAATATGAAATGAACACTTGATCTCTATCTGAGATAACCTTTCTAGGAACACCATGCAATCCAACTATATCCTTCATGAAAACTCTAGCTACTGAGGTGGAAGTATAAGATAACTACATAGGAGAGAAATGTGCTACCTTGGTTAACTTATGCACTGTGACTATGATAGAATCATGTCTTTCTGATAAGTGACTGGGAGTCCCATGATGAAATCCATGGATATCTTATCTCATTCCATTTGGGAATCAAATGTGGTTGAAGGAGTCCTGCTAGGTGATGATTCTTAGCCTTGAACCTCTGACATTCCAGACACCTAGCCACAAAATATTCTATATCCCTCTTCATGCCCGACCAAAAGTATAATGGTTGCAGATCTGAATACATCTTCGTAACACCTCAATGAGCTGAATAGGGAGCATGATGTGCTTCCACCATGATAACTCTATGAAGATCACCTGAAATCAATACATAGATTCTTCCTTGATGCCTCAAAAATCCATTTGACTCTAAGGAATACCCCAAGAACCATCCTTCTAAGGCCCTTCCTGACTCAATTTCATTCTTAACTTCTTGATACAAAGTATTTGAAGGAAGTGATTGCAAGATCTAGCTTCTCAAATCAGTCGAAAGGGAGAGCATGTATAACTCATGTCTCCTTCTCAAATCATCTTCTACCACATTATCCTTACCTTGGATATATTTGACCTCAAAATCATACTCGCAAAGGAACTCCATCCATCAACGTTGCCTAGCATTGAGATTAGGCTGAATAAATATATATTGAAGGCTTCGGTGATTGATGTGTAACTCAAACCAATGCCCCAATAGGAAGTGTCTCCAACAATTCAAGGCATGAACCACAGCTTCTAACTCCAAATAATGTGTGGGATAGTTAAGCTCATGGTCCTTAAGCTTTCTAGACTCATAAGAAATAACTCTTCCTTCTTGCATCAATACTGCCCCTATGCCTTCCAAGGAGGCATTAGTGCAAACTATAAAATTTTTAGCGGGGTCAGGTACCACCAAAATTGGGGCACTAGTCAATTTATCCTTTAGGATCTGAAAAGATTCCAAACATATCTCAGTCCAAATGAAATTATTCCCTTTCCTTCACAAGGAAGTGATGGGATGAGCTATTTTGGAGAATCCTTGGATGAAGCTTCTGTAGTATCCAGATAAACCCATGAAACTAAAAACTTCTGAGACATTGGTGGGGGTTGGCCATTCAACTATAGCTTCTATATTGGTTGGATCAACTACTATACCTTCCCCTAAGATAGGATGACCAAGATACTTAACTTCAATTTGGAAGAATTAACACTTCTCCAAATTTGCAAATAACTGATTCTCGCGAACATATTGTAACACTTGTCAAAGATGTTTTTTATGTTCTTCCACTAAATTAGAATACACCAAAATATCATCTAGAAAAATTATGACAAACTTTTCCAAGAAGGTCCTGAATACCCCATTCATGAGAGTCATGAATACTAATGGTGCATTAGTGAGACCAAAAGGTACTACGATAAATTCATGGTGCCCATACCGAGTATGAAACAATGTTCAGTGGATGTCAGCCTCATGAATCCTTAACTAATGATAACTCGACTTTAGATCAATCTTGGGGAATATCTTGGCTCCTTTCATCTAATCAAACAGATCATTGATCCTTGGCAAAGGGTACCAATTCTTAATGGTTACTTTTTTGATTTGATGATAGTCAATGCAAAACCTAAGTGAACCATCTTTCTTCTTAACAAAGATAACTAGAGCTCTCGAAGGTGACACACTAGGTCTTATGAAACCATTTTTGAAGAGTTCTTATAATCAAACTTTTAACTCACTCAACTTTTGAGGTCATGTGATAAGGATCTTTGGAGATAGGTTCAACTCCTGGTACCAACTCTATGTAGAAATCAATGTCCCTTTTGGAAGGCATTCCAAGAATCTCAGTTGGATAAAAATCCACAAATTCTTGAATTAAAGGGTGCTAAGGTATAATTTCTCTATCCTCCTTATTAGTCAAGTCATCAATTGAAACTACAAGAAGTTGGAATCCTTTTATTATGCATTTCTTAAGTTGCATACCAGATATCATACAAAGTGATATAGGTCTTTATATTCCCACAATAGTGTTGGGCTTCCCCAAATCATCCAAGCAATGAATGAGTTTCTTTCTATAATCAATCCTGGCTTCATGAGCTGCTAACCAATCCATTTCTAGAATGAATCCATATGATCCAAGAGGAATAACTCAAAGATCAACATCGGTAGAGAAAGGTCCTAATCACAAGTTGCATCTTTGAACACACAAATCTATGGTAATTTTCACCCGTGAGGCTAGCTCTACTTTCTACTTAGCTCCTTTCCCTACTAGTGCTAGCCCACACTTTTCTATTTAAGAAGGAGATATGAAGGAGTCAATTTCTCTTGAGTCAAAGAGAATAGAAATAGTTTTACCCTTTAATGAACCTAAAGTCTCAATGACCATATTTTGATGATCATCATGTCTATGCTCAACTATGAAAAACACCCTATGAGACTGACCGACATCCCCTACTGTTGTTTTTGAAACTGCTTGATTCTGATTGGCAAAATTAATGCACTGAGGGAAGTGAAATACAATGTTCCTTTGTTGTCTGTGAGAATAACACCCAATATTATTTCCAAATTTCTTTGCAAGAGGTGTGCTAGTTTGTTGATAACCTCCTCTATTGAAGTTCTGAGAATTTTCGGATTTGAGCTAAAAAATTGTTACAGTTTTGAGTTTGTTGAAACTTTCCATTACCTTGGTTGTTACTCTAAAGTTTCTTCTTAGGAAAGTTTTGTCCACCCTTGAAGGATGATTGTTGGTTCTTGGAGTTGGAATTTCCTTAATCAAAGTTTCCCTTAGAACTTGATCCAACATTGAACATATGGCCACTAGAATAGCCTCCTTTTCCTTTAACCTTTATTTCTACTAGGTATGTCTTAGTGATGTTATCCCAAAGATTATTGGGTTCTAAGACTGCCACATCTCCTGATATTCGGTCATTCAAACCTCTAATGAAATGTTGGACAAGAATGGGTCTATCATCTCTAAAGCCTGAGAATGACTTAATTTCATAGAATTTTCTTTCATATTCTTCCACCGACATGTTGGATTTCTTGAGATGGTGAAATTATTCTTCCCTTCCATGTCTCCATTAATCAAACATGAATTGATCCTTAAAGATCTCTAGGAACAATTCCCAAGAGACAATGTTGATGGTGACTTGAAGTTTGTCTTCTTCCATATGCCACCAAGTAGATGAAAACTTCCTCAAATTCATAATAGCACATCTGGCCTTGACATTTCTACTAAAAGGGTGCATAGAGAAGCACCTCTCAAGGTGAAACAACCAAGTTTCCATTGTAGATCCCCCTTCATTTCCATAGAAAAGGGGTACCTTGACTTTGAGAAAGTCCCTCATGTGAGCGCTATCCTTTTCCTCATATTCTTGCATAAATTTCCTTCTCCTAGGGCTTCTATCTCTTTCCCTATCTTGGTGTTGAGCTTGGTTTCCTTCTTCAACATTGACTCTATTTTCAAGGTTGTCAAGTCTATGCACAAGTTGTTGCATAAGTTGTCTAAGTTGGGGTCCTTCTGATTCATTAATCTAACTCTCATTTCTATGATTGTCTTGATTGTGTTCTCCCTCATATTCCCCATAGGAAATCTCTGGGAAAGATCTCGAGGAAGACTCTTGAACGCTATCCTTAGCTCTTCCACGGGTAATGGAAGGCATCTTGGAAGAGTGGTGTAACATCAGTTTTAGGTGCTAGTTTTAAAATGAGCATTCAATGTGTTGTAGAGTTTTTAGTTTCAAAAATAAATAGACCTTGAGCTCCCAATCTAGTAACCAGGGCTCTGATATCAAATGTAATGTCCCCACCAAGGAACCCATAAGGAATCAGGTCTTATAACCAAAAATTGCAACTAACAAATTTTTTTCTAACATTACATCATTAATACATCCACAAAATACATTCCTTAAGGTTCACTTAATAAATTCATTCACAAATATATTTACATTACTATTCTAATTGAATTTCCATTTCTTTTCTTTTCACTTTTACATTTCATAATTTAAGAGATAGGGTAAGAAAGTAACATTTCACTTATAACTATATCCCTTACTTCCTAAATCAATTTCATTTCTCTTTCTGACATAGGACAAAGGATGGTGGATCCAATTAAGGATAGTCCAACCTTGCAGCCAAACATCAAAATAGTGGAATAACACAACATGAAAACCAAATCTGAAAGAAAACTAATATCTTTATTCATCAACAACTGGTTACATGTAATCTGTTGGGTTGTAAGGCTTTCCTGGTTATAGCCAAATACAAAGCAAGAAATAGTTCTGCAAGATCCCTCAAGATCCAAGTCCAAAACCTTACCCTAGTTAGCCAGATCTGCAACAACAAGCTACAACAATCTAGTAGGAACCTCAACAAGATCTAAACTGGTGCTTGCAAGCCACCAAGCAATCTCCTTCTTCCTAAGCTCACAAGCTACTAACTCTGCTCAATCTCAGATGATCATCCACCAGAATGATGATGATAACAACTCTACCCTAGACCCCCTTAAATACATTTCTTCAAGCACAAGTCAGCTAGAATAAATAATTAACTCCTAAGCCAAGTCGGCTTCTACTATAAACAAATATTAAATGCAACACTAGATGACTCTCAAATAGCCTTACAAATAATTAATTCTCTGTGTCAGCCCCTAGATCCTACATAGGAGAATACAAAAAAAGCTACCAACATTAAATACATCAAGTCAGCCAACCAAATCTCCAATTACTCTAGTTGGTAAGCCACAACTACCAAGTGTCGGTAAAACAATCGAGCGATCTAGGCATCACCGAGTGAGCACATCAACCGAGTAGCACAAGCATCGTCAAGCACAAGTATTTTCAAATGCTAGAAGTTTACTAAGTTCCCTTCAATAACCAAGCTCCCTAGTCAAAGATGCAATCAAGAACCAGTACCACAGCCACCGAGCTCCATCGGTGAAGCCAAACCAACTCCAACCAAGAACTATCACCCAAATAATCAAGTAAAAGCCTACCTATACTAAGCTCATCCACCTCCTTCACTAAATGCTAGAAAATCACAAGGAATTGAACAAGAAGCTAGGATGCCACTTCATCAGACTCCCAGAGTACAAAGAAAAGTGTGTCCCACACTTTCCCACCAAAGGAAACATCTAAAAAACACCAATTCTACTTCATCTTCACCAAAGGTTTCCTCTCCATCATAGGAAAGAGAACCAATCTGCAACTCAACCAATGAGCATGTTCAACATCAAGAACAAATTGACCTGAAACTCATTACTAAGTATCAAGTCAGCATCCCATCTCTGTAACTCATCACAAGACTCATTACTATCAACTAGTAACTCAAGTCCACAACCAGCAAAAAACATTAGCACCACAACACTAAACAAAAGTAATTCAATAACACTATCATTACGAAGGTGTTCAGCAACAGATAACTCTTCACCAAAAACAACTTGATCAAGCACAACTAGATGCTCTACAATCTCCATGTCAGACATAACTGGCTGAACATGAAAAAAAACCTTTTGACCAACTTTAACAAGATCAACAACAATGTCAACAAACATAGGTATCTTAGGAACAACCACAAGTTTCTCTATAGGTTTCATGTCAAACTCCACCAACCGATCATCAAAACAAATCTCACATACATCTTCAACCTCCACACTATAAAAAGAAACATCGTCAAGATTTATTCTCTCTCAGACCAGTCTCCTAACTAGATAGACAACTTTCTTCCAAATGAGCATGCTCCAACTCTGGTAAGCTCTACAAAGCTCAAAAACACTTTCCTTCGCAAGGTTCTTAACTCAGATCTCCACATAGTTCAACAAATCTACTTCCAACTGAGAAAATCTATCAAAAATCTTCACCTCCACCACATCATGAAGAGAAGAAATGGCACCAAGGTCCAATCCTCTCGAAGACATCTCCCAAAGATTTTCAAAAACCCTCTGCAACAAATCCTAAACCGACCACCTTGTGACAACCTCCAAGTTGTATGCAAGTTAGATTGTAACCTTCCACCTTACATGAACAACTAGGCCATAATTTCACAAGTTCAGTAACACAAATCTGCAACTTGGATCACACACAATCTCTTCGCCAACCTTTCTCCCAACAAGATCATCTCACTCTGATACCACTAGATGTAAGACAAAGGATGGTGGATCCAATTAAGGATAGTCCAACCTTGCAACCAAACACCAATAGAGAAGAATAACATAACAGGAAAACCAGATCTGAAAGAAAACTAATATCTTTATTCATCAACAACTAATTACATGCAATGTGTCAGGTTGTAAGGCCTTCCCGATTACGACCAAAAACAAAGAAAGAAATAGTTCTGCAAGATCCCTCAAGATCCAAGTCCAGACCCTTACCCTAGTTAGCCAGATCTACAACAACAAGCTACAGCAATCTAGTAGGAACCTCAATAAGATCTAAACTTGTGCTCGCAAGCCACCAAGCAATCTTCTTGTTGCTAAGCTCGCAAGCTACTAACTCTACTCAATCTTAGATGATCATCCACCATAATGATGATGATAACAACTCTACCCTAGACCCCTTTAAATACATTCTTCAACCATAGGTCAGCTGGAAGAAATAATTAACTCCTAAGCCAAGTCAGCTTCTACTACAAAAAATATTAAATGCAACACTATTCGGCGCTCAAATAGCCTTACAAACAATTAATTCTCTATGTCAGCCTCTAGATCCTACATAGGAGAATACAACAAAAGCTACCAAAATTAAATACATCAAGTTGGCCAACCAAATCTCCAAGAACTCCAGTTGGTAAGCCACAACTACTGAGTGCCAGTAAAATAATCGAGCAATCTAGGCATCACCAAGCGAGCACATCGACCGAGCACCATAAGCATCATCAAGCATAGGTTATGTCGAGTGCCAAAATTTTATCAAGTTCCCTTCAATGACTAAGCTCCCCAGTCAAAGCTGCAATCGAGAACCACTACCACAACCACCGAGCTCCATCGATGAATCCAAACCGACTCCAACTGAGAGTTATCACCTAAATAACAGAGTAAAATCCTGCCTATACGGAGCTCATCCACCTCCTTCACTGAGTGCCAGAAAATCACAAGGAACTAGACAAGAAGCCAGGATGCCACTGCATCACTTTCCTACACATTGAGTATCTAATATTTACAATTTATATTTTAACCTTTACATAAGGAAAATATCATTTCATTTCAACACAGGAGAGATGGAGAAGATAATTCAACATTACACTTTACATTTCAACTTGATCTTTCAAATAAAATTTCTTTAAATAGACGCCTAGAACTATCCTTCTCGATTACAATGCTTTTCTTTTCAAATACAATTTTTGATAATGAAAACAACTACAATAATAAGTACATGAATGACCTGAAGGATTTACATCAATATCTTTACATCTTTTCCTTTAATAACACATGATACAAATAGATATATCATCATCACTTTATGAAACTGAATGCATCGTAATCACGAACCATGAACATGACCTCGAAAGATTTTTTCCACCAAACCATGTGAAACTGGTGAAGTTCCATCCCCCATGCTAGGAGATAGAACCAAGATACTCACAAGGCCCTAAAGAAATCTAAGGTTTCAAAAACCCTAATATGAAAATAAATACAAAACATAACAAGATATAACTTTACTATTCACAAGGGTTAGGTTTCTAGCATACCCTCTAGGTGAGTGTCATCACATATCATGTATTTTGGGATCCTTCTTGGAAACCATGTAACCCTGGTTCCCCCTTTCTAAATAGGGATCCATCCCAGTAGTTACCCATGGTCCCGGTACTCCAACAGGACTATGTGGACTTCATTATGTTTTCTTTCATTATCTTTTTTTTCCCCCCTTTCCCAAATTCACTATTAGGTTATCAATTTTCACAAAACCACTCATAGGAATGGGAACACTGAGAGGGGGGGGTGAATCAGTGTTCTATATATTAATACCTTTTCTTTTCTCTTGAATATTAACTTAGTTTCTTATGTATTGAAATGAATATCAATGCAAGTAAAATAAACAACCACAATACATAACACCAAATATGATTACGTGGAAACCCAAATAGGTAAAAACCCTAGTGGGAATTGACACCCACTAAGAACTGCACTAGTGTTTTATGATCCCTGTTAGAAGATCTTGCAACCCTGTTAGGAGTTATTATTTACAATGCTTTTAGTACAGTGACCTGGTCAAGGGTCAGACCCTGTTAGGAGTCTTTTATAATTAACCCTATTCGGGGTGGGGATGCACTATCCTAGAGCTCACTATTCAAGTGGTGAAGTGATGCAAGACATGGAGAAAGAGGGGCCAAACAATGGTACACTCTAATGATCCAAGCCTACTCAACACATGCGGAAGCAACAAACAAAAATAGTGAAAGAGAGAATGCAAAAAATTTCATATATTTCATCAAATAGAATGATACATGCCAGGCTGTAAGGCCTTCCCGGTTAGGGAAAGATATTATAATGAAATATAGAAGTCCACAAACATGCGAGGATCTATCAAAATCTCTACTTCTATCTTCTATCAAACTCCTATCCGCCCACTGCTTCCCAACTACAACCAAACAAGTACATTTATACAAGAGTCTAATGAATTGAGTCGGCCTTCAGATCCATAATCAATGGAAGGAATGGTCAGATCTAGGATCACATGCCTCCCAACATTAAATCTTTGACCCAAAATAAATGCACAAGTCAGCCATTACATAAACTAAAACTAAACCCGTCAGTGAGAAAGATAATCGAGC
The DNA here is from genome assembly GCA_027943335.1 of Chamaecyparis obtusa. Taxonomy (NCBI): domain Eukaryota; kingdom Viridiplantae; phylum Streptophyta; class Pinopsida; order Cupressales; family Cupressaceae; genus Chamaecyparis; species Chamaecyparis obtusa. Next base: position 1,603,181 of record BSBK01001093.1, read on the forward strand.
AGTAGACAAGCAATGCCGAGCACCAGTAAAACAACCAACCACCTAGGAGATAACTGACCACACTCGGTAACCAAAGTAAACTAACCAACTACCTACCAACTCGGTCAAAGTAGGAACTGAGAAACACAAACAAACTCCAAATTGTTTCTAGTGACACATGATTTCCAAGGACCCGAGATGCTCCTACATCAGACACCTGGGGTTATTTGAAATGATTCTCTGAATCATTTGGTAGGTCTGGTTTGAGCTATATCCAACTTAGACTTTGAAATCCATGAATTTTCTTCCATCAGTATATTCTTCCATTTTATCAGATATTCCATATATTGTTTTCCTCTTGTACTCTTGCCAACTCTTTCCTTCAAAATCTATTCAATTTCTTCATTCTGCTTCTTAGGATATTTTTTTGGTACTGTCACTTCTTCATTCGGTTCATTATACTCATACAAATAAAAAATGTTAAAAATAGGTGATATGTCCATGTCATTAGGTAACTCAATCTCATATGCATTTCCACTATCAAATTTCTTCAAAATCTTGCAAGGTCCAAACTTCTTCATCTTCAGCTTCCCATATGTTCCAACAGGAAATCAACCTTTCTTCAAATGAACCATCACTTCATCACCAACATCAAAATTTTTATGTCTCCTTGATCTATTAGCTCTATCTTTGTATTTCTGATTACTATCTTCCAGCTTCAGCTTCACATTTTCGTGCAATGTCTTCATGTATTCAGCAAATTCTACTCCTTCAACACTTTTCTTATTCTCATCAGCAATATCTCTCAAATCAAATATACCTCTTGGTTGTGTGCCATTCACAATCTCAAATGGTGTCTTTCCAGTACTCCTATTTACTGAATTATTGTATGCAAACTCTTCTTGTGCCAATATAGAATCCCAATTATTCGGTGTGTCTCCAACTAAACATCTCAAAATATGACCCAAACTTCTGTTCACAACTTCAGTCTATCCATCGGTTTGTGGGTGAAATGTAGAACTATATTTCAACTTAGTGCCAAATTAATGAAGGGTGCTCCCCTTAATACCACAAACACATAACAGAAACAGAGAAACAACAACAACAATATGCAAGAACAAAAAATTGGCTTCTTATTATCTCCACCAATGTGGAATTACAAACTTTCAAAATTACAATATGTAAAGCCACATGGGCATTCCCTTACAATATTTTGTAGGACAGAGCCTCGAATCAATACCCAGAACTGCCCTAGACAACACTACGGGCCTTCTTTATATAGGCATTTTCCACCGCCCAAGAAGGTTCTAGAAATTTAGCCGTAAGGGCCGACCAAACTTAGAATTATTTTATTTTTCAATTTATTACATCAAAGTTGGCTCAAAATAACTTTTGAAACCTGAACAAAAATTTTGAAGGAAAATTATTTTCTACCATTTCAGGTGGCCCAACTTCCGGAGACCATAAGTCATCACCAGTTGACCCAATTGACTATTATAACCCCATTTTGAAAATGCCATGAAGCGCTCTACAGGCTTGACTTGTGCAAGTGCCTATCACCCAAATTTTCAACCTCATCTGAGGCCTCTAAAGCCTTCAAAATTGAGTTCAAAGTTTTTGTACGCTGCTGCCAATACCGAAAATCTTCAATATCTTCAAAACTAGACCGGATCTAACCATGAAATTTTTCTGGTAGGCTGATATGATTGAGATGAACCTCCACATGTAAAATCGGAACATTCTAAGATCATAAGACCAACTTACTAAAAATAGCAAGTTTCCATAAATAGCATCTCTCCACAAGATAGCCCTTATTGAATACAAAAATAGAAATATTTTTGGGTGATGGAAGATTGCTCTTACAACCAAGATGCTCCTGCATTAGACACCTGAGGTAATTTGAGAAGTGACCCCGTCACGTCTCAAGTGTACAAAGGAAAACCAAGATGGTTAACCTCCTCCTTTGTTAGCCATGATGAGTCTTCAATAGGTCATCCTTTCCATTTGATATCCATACTGATATCCTCCCAAGGCTTCTCTGGTATAGGTAATGGATGATACAACCTTGTATTCTACTTTACTCCTTTTGCCATCTGACATACTCTGCAACTCTGTACAAACTTCTTGACATCTTGCTGCAATTGTGGCCAATAATAATTTTCACTAACCAAAGCAAGGGTTTTATCTCGACCAAAATGTCTAGCCAATCCTCTGCTATGCTACTCCTTGATGAGATTTTCCCTCATAGAACTTTGTGGAATGTACAAATGACTCCCTTTGAATAGCATATCATCCTGAATGATAAAATCTAGCCACTTCATTCTGTCTAGAGTAATAGGTTCTTTACAAGCTTTCCAAGCTTCACCAAAATCAGGATCCTCTGGATACAAATTCTTGAGTTCCGTGAACCCAACCACCTCAATCTGCATCTCTATCAGCACCAGTTTCCTTCTGCTAAGCACATCTGCAACCCTATTAGACTTTCCACTTCTGTGTTTCAAAACAAATGTTTAACTCTGTAAAAACTCAACCCATTTCAAATGCCTTTGATTCAACTTTCCTTGACTATTCAAATATTGCAAAGCTTGATGATCAGTATACAAAAAAAACTCCTTAGGAAGCAGATAGTGTCTCCACTTCTTCAATGCTTGAACTATAGCATAAAATTCTTGATCATAAATAGAATATTTTCTCTTGGCATCATTTAACTTCTCACTGAAATAAGCAATAGGTTTACCTTCTTGGCTCATAACAGTTCCTATTACAGTACCACTAGCATCACAGTCTACATGAAACACCTTATTAAAATTTGGAAGTACTAAAACAGGTTATTCTGTAACTTTTTGTTTCAACAATTGAAAACTTTTTTCTTCCCCATTAGTCCACTTAAACTCTTTTCTATCCCCTCTCATTGTTTCAGTCAAGGGACCACAAATACTACTAAAATTTCTAATAAACTTTCTATAAAAACTAGCTAGACCATGAAAAGATCTTACTTTGGTAGCACTCCTTGGAGTAGGCCATTCAAGGATAGCCTGTACCTTCTCTGGGTCCATTTTTAGACCTTCTGTTGAAACTAAAAATCCCAAACACACTAACTCTTTCTTCACAAAATTGCACTTCTTCAAATTAATCAACAATTTCTCATCTCTCAGCTTCTCAAACACCATACGAATATGCATCATATACTCTTCCAATGTCTTACTAAAGATCAAAATATCATCTAGGTACACAATGACAAACTTACCCAAAAAAAATTTTAGAACCTCGTTCATGAGCCGCATGAAAGTGTTCGGTGCATTGGTTAGCCCAAAAGGCATGACTAACCACTCATACAGTCCTTCCTTTGTCTTGAAGGCAGTTTTCCATTCATCTCCTTCTCTGATCCAAATCTGGTGATATCCACTCTTCAGATCTATCTTTGAGAAATACACAGCTCCACTCAAACAATCCACAATATCATCCATTCATGGCAATGGAAACCTATACTTGATTGTGATCTTGTTTATTGCTCTGGAATCTATATAGATCCTCCATTCTCCATTCTTCTTTGGTGCTAATACCACTAGTATAGCACAGGGACTTAGACTCTCTCGAATCAACCCCTTCTGCAATAACTCCTGTACTTGTCTATTAAACTCTTCACTTTCTGCTGGTGTCATTTTGTGTGCTGCCTTGTTTGGCAAACTGATGACTAATCTTCCTTACCAGTGGTAATCCATCAGGTACATTATCAGATACAATATCCTGAAAGTCATTCAACAAATCTACAACCTCTACAGGTACATCCTCTACTTCTTCTTTACCAGCTTTTGGAATTAAAGCAATACACACAGGCTCATTCCTCATACCATCTAAGAATTTTCTTCCATGAAAAAATGTTATTCTTGCATTACCACATACCTTTTCTTCAGTCTCCTTCAATGGCTTTAGCTTATGTCGCACTCCATCCTTTGTTAGGGAATAGGTATTCACATGACCATCATGTACAACACATCTGTCAAACTACCACGGTCTACCCAACAACATATGACATGCATCCATAGATATGATATCACATAGCACCTCATCTTGGTACCCGCCGATCTTGAACTTTACTAGGCACTGTTCACTGACCATGACCTTTTGGTCATCCTGGACCCAGGCAATCTGATATGGATGTGGGTGTTCCTATCTCTTGAGCTTCAACTTTATCACCATCTCTTCTGACACCAAATTGTCAGTGCTTCCACTATCAATAATCACATCACAACATTTACCCTCACACTTGCATCTAGTGCAAAACAGGCTCCTCCTTTGTTCAAGTTCATTCTCACCACTCAACAGGACTCTTCTATTAATCAGTGTTTCTCCTCTTTCAACATCTTCTGAATTTGATGATCTGGCATCTTCATCTACATGTCCAACTCTGGCTTGGCCTTCATTCCTCCTATCTATCCTTCCTTGGCATTGAGGACATTCAAATGCCCTATAACCTTCTTTGCCACAGTGAGAACATGTTCCACGAAAGCCTCCTCTTCCTGAACCTTGTCCTCTTCCTCTTCCTCTCTGATCTCTATTGTTCTAATCTTGGAAACAATTGGAATTGTTTCCTCTCTGATTTTGACTACTACTAGCCTGATCCTTCTTTTTTAGATCTTCATTTTGGCCTCCATATGACCATCCACTAGATTGTCCACCATGACCTCTTCCATTTTGTCTACTCTCAAACTTCTTGTTCAACTTTTCCTCTACTTTTAAGGAAAATTGGTATGCCTCTTCAATACTATTCATTCGAACCAGATTCAGCTCCTCCTGAATGTTGGGCCTCAACCCATTAAGGTAACGAGCAACTTTCTCCTTATCAGCTTCCGCATGGCCTGTTCTGATGAGGATTCAATAGAACTCCTCTGTATACTCATGAACAGATCATCCCGCTTGCTTCAAACTTTGCATTTTCTTCAGTAGGTCAAGCTCATAATCAACAGGGATGCACTTTCACTTCAATTTATCCACCATCCGATCCCATCTTGTGATTTTATCTTTCCCTCTTCTATTTTTCTCCAATTGAATCTCTTGCCACCAGCTCTTCGCATGACCTTTCAATCTGGCCTTCGTGAATTTGACCTTATCAGGATCCTCAATATCTTCATACTCAAAATATTCTTCACATTCATTGATCCAGTCAATCAACTCTTCTGAGTTAAGATTTCCTGAAAATACAGGAACCTTAATCTTAGGTCTTTTTCCAATCTTGGAAATGGCTCGAAAAAGTCTTTCTTCCTCCTGGTTCACAACTTCAACTTCTCCTTCTTGATCTTCTTCTTCGGCTTCATCCTCACTTTCATCTCTTACATTAAGATTCATTCCTCTGTGAATCACCTCTTGTAATGCTTACACTTGTCTCTAGAGTGCTCTGACATCAGGTGTTACAACACCAGCTCTTCCACCACATTCCCTTTGTGGAAGCATTTTCATGATGCGCACTGAAACCCTAACCATGGTCCTGGTGCAAAATGTCTCACAGTTGGCGATCTGTTTATACACTCAAGAACTCTTGCTTCGATACCACTTGATGAAGGGTGCTCCCCTTAATACCAAAAACACATAACAGAAATAGAGAAACAACAACAACAATATGCAAGAACAGAAAATTGGCTTCTTATTATCTCCACAAATGTGGAATTACAAACTTTCAAAATTACAATATGTAAAGCCACATGGGCATTCCCTTACAATATTCTGTAGGATAGAGCCTCAAATCAATACCCAAATCTACTACCCAGAACTACCCTAGACAACACTACGGGCCTTCTTTATATAGGCATTTTCCACTGCCTGAGAAGGTTCCAAAAATTTAGCCTTAAGGGCTGACCAAACTTAGAATTATTTTATTTTTCAATTTATTACATCAAAGTTGGCTCAAAATAACTTTTGAAACCCGAACAGAAATTTTGAAGGAAAATTATTTTCTGCCATTTCAGGTGGCCTGACTTTCGGAGACCATAAGTCATCACCAGTTGACCCGATTGACTATTATAACCCCATTTCAAAAATGCCACAAAGTGCTCTACAGGCTTGACTTGTGCAAGTGCCCGTCACCCAAATTTTTGACCTCATTCGGGGCCTCTAAAGCCTTCAAAACTGAGTTCAAAGTTTTTGTACCCTACTGCCAATACCAAAAATCTTCAATATCTTCAAAACTAGACTTGATCTAACCATGAAACTTTGCTAGCAGGCTGATATGACTGAGATGAACCTCCACATGTAAAATTAGAACATTCCAAGATCGTAAGACCAACTTACTAAAAATAGCAAGTTTTCATAAATAGTAGCTCTGCACAAGATAGCCCTTATTGAATACAAAAATAGAAATATTTTTGGGTGATGCAAGATTGCTCTTACACCTAGGATGCTCCTGCATCATAAATTTCTTCCAAAGGGTTTTCCAAAAGTATCCAACAAATTTATTGTCTCGATTAGAGATAATACTCCTCGGTAATCTATGCAATCTGACAATTTCCTTAAAGAAAAGATTTGCTACATGTACTGCATCTGATGTCTTTTTACAAGGTATAAAATGTGTCATCTTATAAAATCTATCCACAACAAAAAATATAGAATCATTACCTCTTATTGTCTTCGGTAAGCCAAGAACAAAATCCATACTAATGTCAATCCAAGGTTTCTCAAGAACATCAATCGGTACATACAATCTAGTATTCTGACTTACTCCTTTTGCAACTTGACAAATACCATAACTTTTCACAAATTTTTGAACATCTTTATACAACTGTGGCCAATAGTACTTCTCCTTAAGCAAATTCCATGTTTTATCAATACTAAAATGTCCAACCAAACCACTACTATGTTTCTCCTTTATAAGATTAGTTCTCATTATTCCTCTTGGTATACACAACTGAATACCTTTAAACAACATACCTTCCTGAATAAAATATTCATCCCATTTAGTATCTTGTTGATCTTGAATAGGTGCTCTGCACTTTCTCCATGGCTTAGAAAAATCAGGGTCAAACTCATAAGAATCTCTCATCTCATCAAAACCAAGAACTTCAATTTTCATCTCAGTCATCAAAGATCTTCTTCTACTCAATGCTTCAACAACTTGGTTAGTGACTCCACTCTTATGCTTTATCACAAATGTGTAACTCTACAAATACTCAACCCATTTCATATGTCTCTGATTCAACTTATTCTAACTACCCAAATACTGTAGAGCCTTATGATTAGTATACAACACAAATTCACTTGGTATCAAATAGTGTCTCCATTTCTTCAGTGCTTGAACAATAGCATATAATTCTTGATCATACACATAATATTTCCTTCTAGCATCATTCAACTTTTCACTAAAGAAAGCAACAGGTTTACCTTCTTGACTCAACACAGCTCCAATTGCACTTCCACTTGCATCACATTCCACTTGAAATACCTTACTAAAATTAGGTAATTCAGAAACCTTTTGCTTCAGAGTCTATTCTAAACCTAATTTCTGCATATTTCACCAATTTTGTCCTGAATATATCTATTGAGCTGACTTTTGTGTTTGATGAGAACTCACATGTTGATCTTGTGAAAAAACTAATGATGGATTCCTATACCTTTTTTAGTGGTGAATGGGTCCTTAAGTTTCCAGTTCATGAAGATCTTGGTTGTGAAGTTTTCAGAGCAAGTTCTAAAGGTGAAATGTGTAGTTTGACAGTGCAGATAGAACAAATTTCACAAGTGACCATTTTCCAAAATTCATATCTTATTGTCAGATGCTTGTCTCCAGCTGATGGTTGTTTTGTTTCATCCCTTGCATATGAGTCTTCTGCTAGATTCAGTGGCTCACCCTCAGCTCATCTTTTGATATTTTTAATCCATCTCCTTCCAAGGTCATTCCTAGTGTATTCAGTTTGTGATTTTAGAGCAGATCTAAATAGGTGTTTTAAAGTTTTATTTTCTCTCACCTTGTTCATTCTCATGGAAACCCATCTGACAGAGTGTTTCTCTATACTACAAAGTTTATATTTGCCAAGTGCCGATGTCAGAAGTTAAGTTTTGATCAATGTTTTAAGGGCATGACTGGAGGCATTTTATTCAGATTTGGTGACTTGTGAAGTAATAGAAATTGAAGTTCTTTAAGTATCTGATTATCCAGATTGGATCCGGTTCTAAATGCCAGTTATTGTGGATTTATTTGAGGTTCGGGTGTTTGAATTCAAAAAAAATTTAGGCCAGACCCACTTGGGGCTCAACCTGCCTCATTATTTTCATTAGAAGGGTGCTAAGCAATTGATGATTTTAAAGAAAGGGCTTGAGGATATCAAAATGAATTCGAGGACAATGGAATTAATTCCAAAAATGATGTTGATATAATTCAGATAACAGCCATTTCAAAAGGAAATAAATATTGTGAAGGATGTTACTCTAAGAAGCCTCGGGTGAAAGGAGAAAGCTCGATACAAAATATTAATAAAAGTCTTGAAGGTTACCAACACCATATATTCATCAATGTAGAGGTTTGCAATCGGGCATTAAATCTTCACTAAAGACAAATATTCAACACATACAGTGGGTTGAATTATATTAGCTTTGGCACTAAATAAAGATATTTGTATTTGCATCTACATTACCTGAAGGTATGCACCAGACTTTTGCAAGAATCAAACCAGGCTTTGGGGTTCCAGGGAAGAATTTGGCTCCTCAATGGTGATAACATATCAGGGCCTCTACCAAAGTTTATTGCTAATTTGACTGCACTGAAGCATCTCCACATGAATAACATTTCAATCATTGCTGAGATACCAAAGGAGCTTTCTAATCTCTCAAACATGGCTCACATTTTATTGGATAATAATAACTTGATAAGCAAACTTCCTTCTGACCTATGGCAAATACCAAATTTGCATATTGTGTGGAAAATGATTTTATTGGAGCGGCGTGAATATGGTAGAATTCACTTGCAGTTGGGGATCCTTGGTATGTGTCATTAGATGTGAATCATGTTGGAGGGGGAGCTACTACACTCACAAACCAAGTGGAAGCAACACACACCATTTTTTACATGCTTTGATTTGAGGCTGGGCACACCATTTAATCTTGGTGTTGTATGCACCAACCAAAGCTACACAAACCATGAAAAGAGTGGGCTTGCATGAAGTTTCCTCCAAGGTGTGTGCCCTCCATTAGGTATGATGTTTGGAGGCATGAAGGAGGAGTGATGCACATTTTATTTGCATTTTCTATGTGCATTAAATAAAAGGTAAATTACGCACCATGTCTATAGGATGGATGCACTATTACATGCCTTGCACACACCATGGAGAAGAATGAAATGTTGCGTATGCACCAAAGATGATGGGCGGGTAGGCCAAGAGGAGGTTTATAGAGGCTTCCTTCCCATGCACCAGCATGGCACCACATAATAAGAATAGCATGGTGCGCACAGGTATGAGGGTAGTCCAAGTAACAGTTTTGCATTAAGGTCGTTAGTCCCACATTTGCTGAGACTAGTATGTAAAAGATGTTTAAAAGGAAAGTTGGTTGGTAATTAAGTAAAGAGAAGTAAGAGGAAGGAATGGACACTCTGTGTGGGCCTGGATAGTGCATGCCAGCTAGGCACGTACTATGGAGCATATTTTTGAAGGAAATTTTTTATAAAAACATTGGGATTTAATCACACATTGCCTGTGCGGAAGGAAGGTAAGTTGTTTATAATGAAGAACACCAAATATGCTAGTGTCCAAGTCTGGACGCCCAAGCAGAGGCTTGCCCATGCACATGGAAATCAAGGTGTCCAGCTGGCAATGAGTTGGAGGTGATGTGGTGAGAGGGTCCCACATGAGGCGAAGGTAAATTTTGATCAATCTGATGGCCTCAAGATGCATGCCTAGAGATCTCATGGTGGTTGTATATTCATGATGAGGTAAGTTTCCCATTGCGATCATGTGATAGAGCAACATGTGGCAGGCTGATCACATGGTAGTGAGGTTGCAATCAGGTGCCTGGGTGGAGACTACAGTGAACTAGAGGATGACAGAGGGCATGAAGTGATGACAGGGTGACATGATGGAGTAGTCAAATGACTAATCAGCTAGTACCTTGAGATGCATGCCCAGAGATCTGATGGTGGTCGCATGTCTGTAGTAAGAAAGTTGCTCGATGGTTACCATTATGAAGTTGCGATGTCACAATATGTGGCAAGGTGGTGAGCTGGTGGATAGATTGGCAGGTTGAGGTAGTGAAGAACAAGATGGTGACAAGTGACACAAGTGGTGAGGTGGTCTATGGGACCAATCAAATGATGCCACATGGCACTTGTGGGCCCACCAAAGATTCAAATGTGCAAAAGAAAATAAAACAAATTATAATGTCTAAACTATGTGTTATTTTCAAATTTGAAGAGTCTGTCAGTTGCTCATGGCTAGAAAATGAAAATGTTGTTGTAGGCTATAATTTTGCTCAAACATAGGTGTTTGCTTTTAAACATGTTCCCACACAGTGCCAGGTTTACACTATGATTGACAAACTGGTTAGTCTTCACTCCAAAGTCTGACAGGGAAAAAGTGCCAATTGATGAGGACCGAGGGCATCCTCCTTCTTCTTTGAGCTCCACATCACTCAAGCGGGTATTGCCTCATCTGCACACTCATGACTCTTCTTGATGACTGAAAGGCCTACAGATGTATTATTTTGGAATAGTTACCAAACTCCTATAGGTATCCTGTACCCCAATGAAACCAAATCTGATGCAATAACCTACTTGCATGCAATGAGTCTAAAAACTAGAGACCTAACCTAACAATAAGAAAGGGAAAGGGTAGGACTGAATGATTTAATGACTTGGTGATTTAGGATGGATGGACCCCTGAAATACCCTAAATCTCCCAAGACCAGTGCCTTATCCAATGGGCAGCAGAGTCAAATACCTCACTGCAGCAGAGCTATGAAATAAGGAGACAACACATTCACCCTAAATCAAATCATACATTACCAAACCACCTGTGTACCCAAATGTGCTATCACCTATTCATAAGATTTTAACCCTCCCCTTAGAAGAGACCTATAAACAAATGATACATTAACCAGCATCCACTGGAAGACAAGCATGACATATCTTTGATACCCTAGCTCATACACATCTGAAAACCAATCCTAGACCTAGTTGCCTCTACGAAAACAACTCTATTGCAAACACTCACTAGAAATGCAAATAGAAAGGTTGAAACACCCTTGATGCTTCAATCAATAGGTCTAAAACTAAAATGGAGACAATCTGATAACAGAACAAATATAATAAAATCTTATACATAAGACATCTGTTACAACTTCATTGTATTCCCATAGCCAGAGAGGAAAGAGGGACACCCTGTATGCAGAGAAGAAGAAATATTTATGAGGCAGGAAACTTTACCATCCAAACCTTCTTACAGAAAAACATCTACAATATATACCATCAGTCATCTTGGGATCCCAAAACAGGGATGCAACAAGCTACAAATAACTGAGGTAGGGTTTCAACTACCCAACCAATCAAGAATTTACTGCAGGGGTAGGAAACCAAGCAACCTAGAGAAAATAAATCTCAAACAGATCTGCAATTATGAAAATCTGTGAGCTCAGGATAGAAAACCAGGAATAGCCATAAAAATTAGTACAAATCACTGCCTACAAATACACCTCAAGCACAAAAACATATAGTATAGACCCCTACAAATGATCAAAGAGCACCCTGGACCACACTACAACAGCAAGCACCACCAAACAAATCCAATCAAGTCATTGAAACCATTAATTTTGGTACCTCCTATCGCAAGAACTCATCTGCAAGTTTCAATTTGAATTCCAACAGTCAAGTCTTTAGCACCCAGATCATTTTAAAACATGGCCATTGATGATCCATCTTTCCTAGCAAATTGGGCAGCCCATAAAGGAATCCTAGTTTACATTTATGCCTGGTCGCATGATCACAAGACACCCTACTCACCCTTGCGATCATGTGACTGCAATCACTTAGCCCCGCAATGCCGATCACAACCCCTCTAAAAATTTCTCGATCCCGTTGGTAGTCAACAACCATTCAAAATCAAACACGTCAGCAACACTAGCACTGTGGACCACCTTAACTCTGCAATGGCGATACTCCTTTTTTAAAAATTCATGGGCTCCACGTGCTTTATACTTCTTTAAACAAAATCAACGGTCATCATTACATCATGATGCTAAAATTCAAGAATCTCACCTCAGCGGTATAACGACAACCACCTGATCTTCAGAGACTTGCAGATGCTCTACTTCCTTTGAAAACTGTGGCCCCACTGACAACATCTAGCTTGTCACCCCGCTGACCAATGAGAATCGAGCACATCATCACCACCAAGTAGACAGGTCCCACCACAAATAAGCCTTTGAAATCAAACGGCGGTCGCATGATCGCATGGGCTGGAAAGATTCCATGCGATCACATGACAACCACAGGATCAAGAATCTTTCCAAATGAATTGGGCCCATCTGCCATCCTGCCACCTCAAACCAATTGAAAGATGCCAAATCACCACCTACAAATGGGCCCCAACATAAGAAGTAACTGGTCGCATGGTCACATGTCAAAATTTTTTGACATGAGATCATGCGACAACCAATCATTTTAAAGCCCTTAAAGACCTGGGCCCACCATTCGATCACACTTGCACAATAAGACCGACGGACAAGGAGTGTCGGGAAAAGGGAAGAAATGTGAGGTCAAAAACACATAGGGTTTTCAGCAAAAGATCAAAAACATCCAGGGTTTTCAAAAACATTGTGGGTTTTTGACACTTAGGCAGATTCTAAGAACATTTCCTACAAACCTTAAAACTTAAAATTCTCCCTAGGTTTTGCGAATTAAGAGATGCGATCTGGACTGGAGCTAGGTGACACAATAAAGAGCATGGGGCTAAGGGCACACATCATAAAACCTCATAGATTTTCATCACACAATAAAATTGTGATTACAAGCTGGGTAGAGACAACATTATGAAACATTTGTAGGGAACAGGCCATTTTCATAAGATTTTGCATTGACAGGAAAATGGATTAACAGTGGCTCTAGTTGGGGACATTTATCTCCTGCAGATACAATGAGGACCTCAGATCTCTAGGAAGAAGAAGACCACCAACTGGAAAAACATAAAGACCTCAAAAAACACAAGGAACAGATAGGAAAGGGAAACTATACAAAGATTTACAATATTTACAAAAAGGCTCGGGGCCCCAAAACTTCTGATCAGCTCTTTCCTCTATCAAACAAGTAGTTTTCATCTCCATTCAGCAAAGGAAAATTGAAACTACCATTTTTATCCATCCTACCAAGAACACTGTGATCCATATTCAGCATATTATATAAAAAATTATTATCATACTCACCATCATCCGACAAGATAAAGTCATCAGGCTGCCAAAAATATTGATCATTTTGTGATATCAAAATGTCACACTCTTCACTTTCACTATCATGCTAAAAAAGGAAACAATACTTCTCAATCCCATGGCTAGAAACATCAGCATACTGACCATTAGTTTGCAGTGAATAATAAACACTTTCTATCTCCCTGCTCTGCAAACTAATATAAAACTTCTCAAGACAAAAATCTGACTGCATGGAAATGGAAAAAACTTGCTGATCACAAAACACATCAGCATCTTCTAGAAAGGAACAAGCACTTTCAGTTAATGACTCATCAGTCATTTGCAAATCTAAGAAAACCCCTTCAGAATTGCCGCAATCTCCAGCATCAAAATATAAACAAGAACCATAGACAGTAGGCTCTTGAAAAAATGAACCCACACTGGTACACATATCATCATACTCATCATCACTGACATTGTCAAATTCACTGCAATAATGTGTACCATCCACTTGCTTATCAAAAATAGGAGAAGGGACATCCACAAATGCCTCACACACCATGCCATCACTCGTTCTTTCTTCATCAAAAATAATATCCAACAGGCATGGAATCTTGGAAACATACCCGGGGGTACATCTCTGAAATTCTACATCCAAGAGCTCTAAAATTTGTTCACTACTTAGTAGGCACTGAGCTTCACATTCTACCTCACTAGCCTCACTGCAAATGCTGCAAATATCTTCCTCATCTGAGATAGGGGTTGAAAAATCTTGTGTCAAGTCATCACTATAGGAACTCATATCTACATATTCATCTTCTGTCTCACAAATTTCATTATCAAGATCAGCAACACAAGATTCATCATCCACAAATGAAGCCATCCATTCTTTAACATCTTCTAATGCCTCATTTCTAACAGATGTAGGCCAACTGATTGACTTAGGCATACCAAGTACTAAAAACATTTTAGCATATTGGGAATCTTGAAGCTCAATACCCACAAAAAGTTCATCACAAGCTATACGAAATTTCTTATAGTATGAATGGTATGACTCACCTTTTCTTTCTCCTATTGCACACCTTAGAATCTTTATGCAAGTTTGCTAAATTTTTTGACTCATTAAATAAATATATCTTTTTCTATTAACATTTCTAGAATCTGACAGAGAACTTTCAGACCTAGAAACATCAACCTGATTTGTCAAAGCTGGAAACTCCATTTTAAAACACTGACAAAACAACACTGCCTATTCTCATGACAACACTTTATCCAAATAGATGCAACCAGTGACCTCATTAAATCTCAACATATTTCTGATGCTCTTTACAACAACCAAATCTTCTATCCAGAAATATGATCAAACCTCAAGACTAACTTCCCTTCTTCAATAGTGACTTGTTCACCTAATCAGGGATTGTTCTTGCTTAATGAAATAAGATTACCTAGAGATGTTGTGAATGCTGCAAAATATAAATCTAAAGTCTCCTCCAAATCACTTTTCAAACCTTGCTAGAGCCACCACCTCTTTACAGAGGACAAATCTGAATTAGATGAAAAATCTCTTCAACTCTACACCTTCTTCAAAACCAACAATCAAAAAATAACCTCACAGGATAACTGCTTGTCAGGACTGCAAATATATCACACTTATCACAAAATATTGACCAAATAGAGACTCAGAGTCGCCACTCAACATGTAGTGAGAAGATTTTATAGGTGTGTTTTTTATATCAGACTCTATGATCTTTTAACCAGACTCTGGGATGATCCAGCCAAGCAGGAAAACTTGTTGTCTTTTACCTCTTCCCTAGTAGAGTTGCCACTTTGTTGGTGACTCAGATGGGAAAATCAATCTGGTCAACAAAAGATTTTGAATATAACAACACAAGCCCAACCAGAGATCTTAACAGATGTACTTCTTCATTGTTGTTCTCCCCAATGGAGTCACCATTTTGTTGGCTTTTAAACTTGTTCCCACATGGTGCTAGGTTTACAATATGATTAACAAACTGGTTAGTCTTCACTCCAAAGTCTAACAGGTAAAAAGTGTCAATTTATTAGGACCGAGGGCATCCTCCCTCTTTGAGCTCCACATCACTTAGGTGGGTATTGCCTCATCTACACACTCATGACTCTTCTTGACGACTGAAAGGCTTATAGATGTATTATTTTGGAATAGTTACCAGACTCCTATAGGTATCCTGTACCCCAATGAAACCAAATCTGATGCAATAACCTACTTGCATGCAATGAGTTTGAAAATCAAAGACCTAACCTAACAAAAAGAAAGGGAAAGGGTACGACTGAATGATTTGGTGATTTGGGATGGATGGACCCCTGAAATACCCTAAATCTCCCATGGACCAGTGCCTTATCCAATGGGCAGTAGAGTCAAATACCTCACTGCAATAGAGCTATGAAACAAGGAGACAACACATTCATCCTAAATCAGATCATACATTACCAAACCACCTGTGTACCCAAATGTGCTATCACCTATTCATAGGATTTTAACCCTCCCCTTAGAAGAGACCTATAAACAAATGATACATTAACCAGCATCCACTGGAAGACAAGCATGACATATCTTTGATAGCCCAACTCATACACATCTGAAAACTAGTCCTAGACCTAGTTTCCTCTATGAAAACAACTCTATTGTAGACACTCACTGGAAATGCAAATAGAAAGGTTGAAACACCCTTGATGCTTCAATCAATAGGTCTAAAACTAAAATGGAGACAATCTAATAACAAAACAAATATACTAAAATCTTATACATAAGACATCTGTTACAACTTCATTGTATTTCCATAGCCAAAGAGGAAAGAGGGACACCCTATATGCAGAGAAGAAGAAATATTTACAAGGCAGGAAACTTTACCATCCAACCCTTATAGAAAAACATCTACAATATATACCATCAGTCATGTTGGGATCCCAAAACAAGGATGCAACAAGCTATGGATAACTGAGGTAGGGTTTCAACTACCCAACCAATCAGAACCAATCAAGAATTTATTGTAGGTGTAGGAAACCAAGCAACCTGGAGAAAACAAATCTCAAACAGATCTGCAATTATGAAAATCTGCGAGCTCAGGACAGAAAACTAGGAATAGTCATGAAAATTAGTACAAATCACTACCTGCAAATACACCTCGAGCATAAAAACATACAGTACAGACCCTTGCAAATGATCAAAGAACACCCTGGCCCACACTGCAACAGCAAGCGCCACCAAACAAATCTAATCAGACCGCTGAAACCATCAATTTTGGTACCTCTTGTCGCAAGAACTCATCTGCAAGTTTAAATTTGAATTCCAACAATCAAGTCTTTAGCACCCAGCTCATTTTAAAACATGGTCGTTGATGATCCATCTTTCCCAGCAAATTGGGTGGCCCATAAAGGAATCCTAGTTTACATTTATGCCTGGTCGCATGATCGCAAGACACCCTACTCACCCTTGTGATCATGTGACTACAATCACTTAGCTGCGCAATGCCAATCATAACCCCTCTGAAAAGTCCTCAGTCCCATTGGTAGTCAACAACCATTCAAAATCAAACACATCAGCAGCACTGGCACTGCGGACCACCTTAACTCCGCAGTGACGATACTCCTTTTTTTAAAATGCACGGGCTCCGTGCACTTTATACTTCTTTAAACAAAGTCAATAGTCATCGTTACATCATGATGCTAAAAGTCAAGCATCTCACCTCAGTGGTATAACAACAACCACCCGATCTTCAGAGACTTGCAGATGCTCTACTTCCTTTGAAAACTGTGGCCCCATTGACAACATCCATCTCGTCACCCTGCTGACCAATGAGAATCGAGCACATCATCACCACTGAGAAGACAGGTCCCACCACAAATAAGCCTTCAAAATCAAACGGCGGTCGCATGATCACATGGGCTGGAAAGATTTCATGTGATCACATGACAACCACAGGATCAAGAATCTTTCCAAATGAACCGGGCCCATCTATCATCCTGCCACCTCAAACCAACCAGAAGATGCCAAATCACCACCTGCCAATAGGCCCCAGCATAAGAAGTAACCGGTTGCATGGACGCATGTCAAAAATTTCTGGCATGCGATCATGCGACAACTAATCATTTTAAAGCCCTCGAAGACCCGAGCCCACCATCTGATCGTACTTGCACAATAAGACCGACAGACAAGGAGTGTCGGCAAAAGGGAAGAAATGTGAGGTTGAAAACACATAGGGTTTTTGGTGAAAGATCGAAAACATCCAAGGTTTTCAAAAACATTGTGGGTTTTTGACACTTAGGCAGATTCTGAGAACATTTCCTGCAAACCTTAAAACTTAAAATTCTCCTTGGGTTTTGCAAATTAGGAGATGCGATCTGGACTGGAGCTAGGTGACATAATAAAGAGCATAGGGCTATAGGCACACATCATAAAACCTCATAAATTTTCATCGCACAATAAAATTTTGATTACAAGTCGGGTAGAGACAACATTATGAAACATTTGTAGGGAACAGGCCATTTTCATAAGATTTTGCATTGACAGGAAAATGGACTAACAATAGGTAAATAATATACCATTGGAAATGGTGGGAAATGATAGTTTCATTGGTGACAATAGAAATAAATTTTGGTCAAGCGAGAAAGAGTAGTAAGAGCTTTTAATTATGAGGTCATATTTTGGTGGAAAGAGAAGATTATTTACAAAATTGATTTTTCTGGAAGGAGAAAGGTGTCATGGTAGAAATATCTTTTAGGTTTCTTTTCCTGAGGGATATAAGCTAGTTTTCTCATGTTTCTAAGGGTTCCAAATTCTCTGTATTTTTCTCAGTGTTGGTCCCAACTACTCTATGGGCTGGGTACGAGATGTAGGCTTAGTCTTCTGCCTAGTTTCAGAACACCGACTGATGACTCTACTCTCAATCTAGGGTACATCAGATTGTATTAGGTCAGGTTGGTTTTGTAATAAGAAAATGCTACTAGGTTTTGCCAATATTGAAGTGGCTTATATTGAAAGGCATTGTGTATACATGGAAATTGATTCAGCAAATGAAATCCGGGGTTTACATCTCTCATATGTGTGTTCTTTATTTAAGTTATTTGTTGATATTATTCAGCTTTGATCTAAGATCAAATTAAATAAACTCTAGATGTAGCACCGATTATTTGAATTTTGCGTAAGGATACCAATAACTAGTGTGGATTCAACAGTTATGTGATTAAAATCATCACAGGATGGTAGTATTTTTTGAGAATATAAATAATTTAAAGTTCAGTATTATCTATGTTTCACTTTGTAGTAAGATATTTCTCAATGGATAAGGCATTGGCCAGAGATGAGCCTATTCTGTATAAATGACTCCCTGATGGAGCTTTGTTGTATTCCTAAAATATTTGATATAAATTTGTCAAAAATCTTTGAAGTATTGTGACCTATATGTTCTGTCTCATCTAGTGGCAATGTAGAATCAATGAATGAGTGGTTATCATTTAGTATTTTCTTACCATCTATCTATTATTTTAAATTCAGTCTGTTATTATTGAAGTAAGGCTTGTTTCTACTAGATTAGGAGTACCATCCTTGGTTTTGTAGAGCTAGAAGTGCAGAGGGCATTCTTGTCCCTATAGTTGGTCCAGTCATCTTAGAGATCAATATTTGGATCTAACCCATCCTTAAAAACTATAGATGGATTGGTTGCTACCCAAAGCATAAAGTCTCATTTGAGGAACCAACAAAATGGTGACTCTATTGGGGAATAGAGATGCAATAGTCATGCTAAATCTAATTTGATATCTCTGGTGTTATAAATTTGTCATAAATAACACAGGTAGGAGTAGAGCTAGACTCCTGGCCTTCTTATTTATCACATCCAATAGTTACCATTGAGAGTATAGAGTCAGATTCAAAAAATTTATATCATCTCACCAAGTTGTGAGTGGTGACTCTAAGATCCTTTGTTTCATCAGTGCAAATTCAGAATAAAAGATATGATGTATCTAGATCTGATAAATAATGTGTAAAAAACAAATCCTCGTGAAGTTTTGTTTGGCTGAAAAAGGATTGTGAATAAGAGAAATATTTTCCTCTTCAAGGAGGTGAAGACTCTACATGAAAAGAACCTGATGGAGCTACAAGGTGAGCTCTAAGATCTACCACATTTTCAGCCAATAAAAAAATAGCATCAGCAAAAGGAAAACACCCGGTATTTCTCATTTTGTAATTTGTGTATTTACATGATCCTTATTGGGTGAAGAAGTCACCATAGAAAGGATTTTATATTGTGAATTTTCATATTTCTCCAGATTTGTTGGAAAATCTTGGTTGTATTTTGGAGGAGCATGTATGACTTGAAGAATCCTTATGGTTGCATGAGTTATTCATAATAAGAATTTGAAAATGTCATTGAGAGATAATGCAGCCCATAATGGATTCATGCAGGAGCTCTTCTAAACAAAGATATGAGCCATTATGTTATGATTACATACATGGTCTCCCAAATAGGTTTCCTACTAAGGTTAGGGAATATTTTTCAAGAGTTAGTGAGGGTGGGTGTGAAGTAAAAAATGAAGATCAAGACCAAGACATTGAGGTTTTTGTTGATCACATCACCCATGAAGCTAATAATGAGGATCTACTCATTAAGATTGCTATTCTCAGAAGAAAACTTGCTGAGAATGATGTTGTGTGCTGGCAGGTGCAAGAAGAGAAGAGGTTACAAGCAATGGTTGTTCTTCATTTTAATGATGAAGAAGCCAATAGTGATAGTGTTGTTTCTATTTATGCTAATGATGCTAATTATGATGCTGACAGTGAAGTCAGTGAATATCAAGATATTGAAGATGAATCTGCAATTAATAATGTTTCCATTAAGTTTGTAGATCCTTCCTTTTATCAGCATAAGAGGGAAACCTTCTTGTTTCAATATAAAAATGGCTTATGTAAACAACAAGGAGATATTTATGAGGTAGATGAAAGTTGTTGTAGCGACTTGTCAGAAATAAATGTTACAAGCCAAGAGATCTTGATTCCTATTTCTAGTAAGGAAGATGGTTGCAACATCCAACAAGAGCCAAAAGAGGGTGAACATGAAGTTCAATGTATATTAAGCAATGAGGAAATTTCAAAACTCCTAACTGTTGATTTTCAGAAATATGCATCTGAATATGACTCTATGATTCCATGCCCAATCGACATATATTTTGATAATGATGATATTAGTAAGGGTGTGAAATATGATACATCCAATGTCGATTTTTTTTCTATACTTGGATTGAATATTTTGCAAGAAAATAATGCATGTGGATGTAATGAACATAATAGTGTCATGTATGATGAATATGAGGATTCATGTGCTTGTGTGGATTCAATTTTTGATGAGCTTGGTAATAAGGATTCTTGTATAGATCAGCATGCTGGGGAAAGTAATAAATCTGAATATATCTTTTTAGCCCTGCAAGTTTTAAAGGAACCATTGTCTAATGATACATGTTTACATCTGCAAAATATTGATAGGAGTTGTCATCGGGATGGGGGGATGTTTCCTTATAGTTTGCAAATCAATGTTGTAATTGATCATATTTCTTCTTTGCAAACTAATGAGCAAGATAGGCCTAATGTTTCTGGCTATTGGAGTAAATTGAAATATCTTCCTTCTTAGCTGGTTAACAATAATAAAGAAGGCAACAGCTTATTGTTACAAAATATTCAGCATTTTTAGTACTTTGATGATTCTAAGGCACCTAATAATGGTGAGGATGCTGATTTTTTTTCATTTGAAATGTTCAAAATGTATGGCAATATGTTTGATCAAACAGATAGGAGTGACAGTCTCACCTTACCTTTGATCCATGGAGATGAAAATCAAATATTTGATAAAGGTAAGAGGTGATTTTAGTTTGATGGCTTTGGGCCATTTGTACATAGTGTGCTTGTTGTATAGTTGCTTTTCTTTCAGTTGTGTGGAATGTTTCTTTTAATAAGGTACCCTAGTTTTGAGAAGAGAGAGAAAAGTCTGATTTTCTTTTTGAATGGTCTTCTCTACCAAATTAAGATTCTAAATTCTCTGCTTGCCCGCAAGGGGCATGCATCCCCAGATAGAGCCACTGTTGGAGCTCAAAAATTTGATTTCAATTTTGACTCCATATTTTTGAAAATTTCTGTAAGTGTCAGATTAGTGCTTTGAAAGTTTTCAAACTGAAGTGTAGTTTGAGTGCATAGATAAAAGGACCTATTGATTTGCATGATGCGTCACTTGGATCAGATGTTCATCACCTATCATTTGATATATGTAATAGGTTAGAGGTCCTAGTTTTCAGATCTGATAAGTTTTTGAAGTGGTCTTTAGGAGGTATTCCCTAAAATCTGCATTAAGTGTCTGTCCAGTTTTTCACTGAGAATCCCACTTTGGATGAGTGCATTTATTACCCAGTTGATTTTCATAACATGTGGGTTATTGCATCATGATGTACACATGAGAAAGAGTGTCCATACCAATTTTCAGCCCCCTGTGTGCCTATTTGACCTCTTTTCCAAAACCATTCCGTTTGCATATTGTTAAGTTTCTCCAAGTTTGTGTAGTCCAACTTTCTAAGCGGCCTACTTTGAGGCTTCCTAGTGTGTACTCGATTCGAGGTCAAATATAATTGAGATTTGTTCTATACTGTAGACCTGAAAGTTATCTTTTCCAAATATTTTCAAGTCTCTACCAATCCATCTGGTCACTTTCCTAAGCCAATTATAAACCCAATTTTTGCATATCTCACTGGATTTGTCTTGAATATATCTATTGAGCTGAATTTTGTGTTTGATGAAAATTCACATGTTGAACTTGTGAAAAAACTAATGATGGATTCCTATACCTTGTTTGGAGGTGAATGGGTCCCCAAGTTGTCAGTTCATGAAGATCTTGGTTGTGAAGTTTTTAGAGCCAATTTTGAAGGTGAAATGTGGAATTTGATAGTGTGAATAGAATAAATTTCACAAGTGACCATTTTCCAAAATTCATATCTTATTGTCAGATGCTTGTCTCTAGCTGAGGGTTGTTTTGTTGCATCCCTTGCATATGAGTCTTTTTCTAAATTCAGTGTCTTTCCCTCAGCTCATCTTTTGATATTTTTAATCCATCTCCTTCCAAAGTCATTCCCAGTATGTTTAGTTTGTGATTTTAGAGTGGATCTAAACAGGTGTTTTAAAGTTTTATTTTCTCTCGCCTTGTTCATTCTCATGGAAACCCATCTAATAGAGTGTTTCTCTATACGACAAACTGTATATTCTCCAAGCGTCGATGTCAGAAGTTAAGTTTTGATCAGTATTTTAAGGGTGTGATTGGAGGCATTTTATTCAGATTTGGCAACTAGTGAAGTAATAGAAATTGAAGTTCTTTAAGTATCCGGTTATCCAGATTGGATCCAGTTGCAAACGTTAGTCATTGTGGATGTATTTGAGGTCCATGTGTTTGAATTCAAAAAAAATTTAGGCTGGACCCACTTGGGGCCCAACCTACCTCATTATTTTCATTAGAAGGGTGCTAAGCAATTGATGATTTTAAAGAAAGGGCTTGAGGATATCAAAATGAATTCGAGGAAAATGGAATTAATTCCAAAAATGATGTTGATATAATTCAAATGGAAAACATCCATTTCAAAAGGAAATGAATATTGTGAAGGATGTTACAAAATATTAATAAAAGTCTTGAAGGTTACCGACACCATATATTCGTCAATGTAGAGGTGTGCAGCTGGGCATTCAATCTTCACTAAAGACAAATATTCAACACATACAGTGGGTTGAATTATATTAGCTTTGGCACTAAATAAAGGCCAGAACTATTTGTATTTGCATTTGCATCACCTGAAGGTATGCACCATAGTTTTGCAAGAACCAGACCAGGCTTTGGGATTCCAAAAAAGAATTTGGCTCCTCAATGGTGATAACATATCAGGGCCTTTGCCAAAGTCTATTTCTAATTTGGCTGCACTAAAGCATCTCCACATGAATAACATTTCAATCATTGGAGAGATACCAAAGGAGCTTTCCAGTATCTCAAACTTGGTTCACATCTTATTGGATAATAATAACTTGATAGGCAAACTTCCTTCTGACCTATGGAAAATACCAAATTTGCATCTCATGTGCCAAATGATTTTATTGGAGCGGCATGAATATGGTAGAATTCGCTTAAAGTTGAGGATCCTTGGCATGTGTCGATAGACATGAATCATCTTGGAGGGGGAGTTTCCACACTCACACACCAAATGGAAGCAGCACATACCATTTTTTACATGGTTTGTTTTGAAGCTGGGCTCACCATTTAATCTTGGTGTTGTATGCACCAACCAGAGCTACGGGCACCATGAAAAGAGTGGGCTTGCATGAAGTTTCCTCCAAGGTGTGTGTCCTCCATTGGGTATGATTTTTGGAGGCATGAAGGAGGAGTGATGCATGTTTTCTTTGCATTTGTTGTGTGCATTAAATAAAAGGTAACTTATGCACCATGTCTGTAGGATAGATGCACTGTTACATGCCTTACGCACACCATGGAGAAGAATGAAATGTTGCGTATGCACCAAAGATGATGTGCGTGTAGGCCAAGAGGAGGCTTCTAGAGGCTTCCTTCCCATGCACTAGCATGGCACCACATAAGAAGAAAAGCATAGTTCACGTAGGTATCCGTGTCATCCAAGTAATGACTATGCATTAAGGTCGTTAGTCCCACATTTGTCGAGACTAGTATGTAAAAGATGTTTAAAAGGAAAGTTACTTGGTAAGTAAGTGAAGAGAAGTAAGAGGAAGGAATGGAGGCTCTGTGTGGGCCCAGGTAGTGCATGCCAGGTGGGCACGCACTATGGAGCATATTTTTGAAGGGAAATTTAATAAAAATATTGGGATTTAATTCCACATTGCCCGTGTAGAAGGAAGGTAAGTTTTTTATAATGAAGAACACAAAATATGCTAGTGTCCAAGTCTAGACGCCCAAGCAAAGGCTTGTCCAAATGCACAGAAATTGAGGCATCCAGTTGGCAATGAGTTGGAGGTGATGTGGCGAGTGGGTCCCACATGAGGCGAAGGTAAATTTTGATGAAGTGTGAGTCTGCAGTCCAATGGCCTCGAGATGCATGCCCAGAGATTCGATGGTGGTCCTATCTTTGTGATGAGGGAAGTTGCCCATTGTGATCATGTGATAGAGTGACATGTGACAAGGTGATGATGTGGTAGTGAGGTTGCAGTCAGGTTCCCATGTGGAGACTGCAACAAACAAGAGGATGACACATGGCATGAAGTGATGACATGGTGACATGATAGAGCAGTCAAATGGCTAATCAGCTAGTACCTTGAGATGCGTACCCAAAGATATGATGGTAGTCACATGTCTGCATAAGAAAGTTGCTCGATGGTTACCATTGCAAAGTTGTGACATCATGACATGTGGCAAGGTGGTGAGCTGGCAGATAGACTGGCAAGTTGAAGTAGTGACGAATCAAATGGTGATAAGTGGCACAGGTGGTGAGGTGGTGATGAGGTGGTTTGTCAGACCAATCAAATAGCTCCATGTGGCACTTGTTGGCCCGTGAAAGATTCAAATGTGCAGAAGAAAATAAAACAAATTATAATGTCCAAACTATTTGTTATTTTCTAATTTGAAGAGTCTGTCACTTGCTCATGGCTAGAAAATGAAAATGTTGTGGCAGGCTATAAGTTTGCTCAAACATAGGCATATAATATACCATTGGAAATGGTGGGAAATGACGATTTCGTTAGTGACAATAGAAATCAATTTTGGTCAAGTGGGAAAGAGCAGTAAGAGCTTTTAATTTTGAGGTCAGATTTTGGTGGGAAGAGAATATTCTTTGTAGAATTAATTTTTCTGGAAAGAGACAGGTGTCATGATAGAAATATCTTTTAGGTTTCTTTTCCTGAGGGATATAAGCTAGTTTTTTCATGTTTCTAAGGGTTCCAAATTCTCTGTATTTTTATCAGAGTTGGTCCCAACTACTCTGTGGGCTGGGTAGGAGATGTAGGCTTAGTCTTCTGCCTAGTTTCAGAACACCAATGAATGACTCTACTCTAAGTCTAGGGTACATCAGATTGTATTAGGTCAGGTTGTTTTTGTAATAAGCAAATGCTACTAGTTTTTTCCAATATTGAAGTGGCTTATATTGAAAGGCATTATGTATACATGAAAATTGATTCAGAAAATGAAATCCAGGGTTTACATCTCTCCTATGTGTGTTCTTTGTTTGAGTTATGTGTTGATATTATTCAACTTTGATTTAAGATCAAATTAAATAAGCTCTAGATGTAGCACTGATTTTTTGAAGTTTGCGTAAGGATACCAAAAAGTAGTGTGGATTCAGGAGTTCTCTGATTAAAATCATCATAGGATGGTAGTATTTTTTGAGAATATAAATCATTTAGAGTTTAATATTTTATATGTTTCACTTTGCAATAAGATATTGCCCAATGGATAAGGCACTAGCCAGGGATGAGCCTATTCTGTATAAATGACTGC
Organism: Chamaecyparis obtusa; assembly: GCA_027943335.1. Lineage (NCBI taxonomy): Eukaryota > Viridiplantae > Streptophyta > Pinopsida > Cupressales > Cupressaceae > Chamaecyparis > Chamaecyparis obtusa. Next base: position 1,629,040 of record BSBK01001093.1, read on the forward strand.
TTGATGGATTTTTGTTGTATTCCTAAAACATTTAATATAAATTTGTCAAAAATATTTGAAGTATTGTGAGCTACATGTTCAATCTCATCTAATGGTAATGGAGAATCAAGGAATGAGTGGTTATCATTTAATATTTTCTTACCATCTGTTAGTGCCCAAATTTGCAGATGATTAAAAATTCATAAACTCTTGTAGTCCCAATAGATACATCTAGCGAAATGCAAGCACTAAGGTACTAAGGTTGTAAAACCTTCTTCACTTTGAGTGTAAAAACTCAGGTGATTTTACCTATAACAATTCACTATTTGAATGAGCTTTGAATTGTGAATTAGCTCCTTCACTGCTATGTTGTTCCTTTCAGAATTAACTCAATAAGACATTACAACTCTTAGTATAGCCCAAAATATCCTGATACATAACAATATGATGGAAATTATGAAAGCAACAACATGGAACAATGGCTTAAGGACATTCATCCTTCTTCTTTTTTTAAGAGTTAAACTCAAGGAAGGCTAACCTCATTCAGTACTTCTATAAAGCATTACGACATACATCCATGAATTTATCATAGAATGATTCAGATAAAGACCATGCAAAGAAAGTTAAAATGAATCATTTGTTTATATTTTCTGGTGGCAACAGATGCAAATGTATATCAAACCAGTGCCTTATCTACTTGGGCATCAGAGTCAAACCCTATCTCCACAAAAATCTATCAAGACAAATATACTAGAACCCAAATGGCATGCCTGACACCCATTCTTCTAATTCCTATAACTGTTAGCAAATTCATACATGGACCATTCATTCATAGAGACTTCCCTTAAGATTTTACTCTTCCCTTGAAAGAAACTTAAGTTTAACCCCTATATTCACCTTGTGAACAATGCATTGAAAAAGCCTTAGAATTTAAATGCACAAGAAAAATAAAGAGTATCCATACACAAATAAAACAAGTAGTAGTAACAAAGTTCTGACATCTTTGTATTAATAATCAAAAAGTGTTAATACAGTATTCTCTTGACTTCAAAGAAAACAAGGTTCTATATCTCAGAACTTCTTTACAAAATGTATCCACCTCTGAAAAGAACAAAAACTTGCTATATATACCCACAACCATCTTGGAATCCTCAAAGGATGCAACAAGCTTCGGATGGCTGGGAAAAGATCTTACACTAAAGACAAAATTACAAACTGACAAAATTTGATTGCAATAACAAATTGCAATTATCCACTTCTCAACAATTTCGTAGGTGGCACCTTTGTCTAAGGATATTTCAGAGCAGTTGCTAAATTCTTTTGCATGAATGATGACCACCATCTAGCTAATGTACATCATCCTTTGTTTGAACATGCTCTCCCTCAAATTCTAGATCAGGTGCCATGTGCACTCTAATCTTCTCCCTCTTCTGTTGTCTGAGCAGTTGGCTTCTTCTTCTTCTTTTTTCGTAACTGGCCCCATGCTACTACATCATCATCGGATGGCCATTTGTAACTTTGCAGCTCTTGTAATGATTTGATCTACTGATCCCATGTGGAATCAGTTATATTCTTGGCTTCTGCTACAAATTTCATGCAGTCACTTTCAATCTTAAATAAACTATCAATTATATTGTTGCATCTTTCCAAATCTAAAACATTGTCACCACCAAGGAAAACATCTTGTTTAATTACTAGTTGATCCATTAACACCTTCCACTCTTCCAAACTAACCACACTTCCACTATCATCATACATAGAAGGCAAGTATTTGTTGTAATACTTGTCAAACATAGCTAACTTGGCCTTTATCTGGTTAGACTTACCTTTAAAGAAACTAAATACAACACTTACCAAACCAATATTTTCATAAACTTCAGTAACTACCTTAGGAATATCAAACCTCTATTCTTGCAAATCATCCAACTTATCAAATAATGTGCTCCTTCCTGACCATACACTCTAAAGTGACTCCAAAGTGATCAAAGATTCATTCACTTTTCCATTGGCCTGGTGTAATAGATTGATTGATTTATGGACTGACTCCATTCTTTCCTTTATTTTACCCTATCTATATTGCACCATTCTTGCTACAGTGTCTAGAGATGCATCCAATTTAATCTTTTCCAAATCCTTAGTAGGCTTATCAGGTACTTCCACATCAGTCTGAAGAGGGGCCTCAATCTACAATGGGAGGGGAGGAACTATCTTTACTGTTTCTTCAAGCTTTGCTTTTAGTTCCTCTAACTCACTTTCTATCTTCTTGATCACCATCAGTTTGAGATCTTTGTACTTAGCAACCTTCATTGAATTTTCAAACAATGTATCATATCTCTCAGATAATTGTGTGGTCTTTGCCTTGTTGAGGTGAGCTAAGTGAGTCACTACCTTTGAAACTTCAAGATCAGTTGTATTCTACACTGTCCACACAATTTTATTACCCTCCATTTTATCTTCAATACTGACCAGAGAGGGTTTCTGATTTTTTGGGGCCAATGACCAAAGTGTTATAGCCTATGACTTTGGGTCATAACCACTTCCTCTAATCATGTCATCAATATGTACTTCATAGGACAAGCTTCCTTTTGGCTACTTTCTGATCTGATCAATAACAAAAGCAAAAGTCAAATCCCACCCTGGAATCAAAAGCATGCCACTTGTTTTAACCATCTCTCTGGCTTCCTCAATAGAAATCTTCTCAAGGCTGGGATCATATGAAGTTAAGGCCCTTAAAGTTTCTTCACTAGGTCCCATACCCTTAAGCAAGGCCTTCTTCACTTCCTCATGTTTCCTCCAAATAAGGAAGTCCATGAATTCCTTACTTTTGACAAACTAGTCATCACTAAGAAACTCTTCTTGGTACAACTCCCTTTCATCTTGCCCCAATAATAGATTCAAGTCCTCTGTCTCTTGTGTCTTTACCTTCTTTCCTTCCCTGATAGCTTTTATTAATTGATGGTGATAGGCCCTTGTGCCTGGCACAAGAACTACTGCACTATCTAGGATCCTCTTTGGTTTCTTCTTTCTAGAGGGCTCACCAATCTCAATTTTTTGTTTCTTCAAAGGTGGCTCTGGAATGACCTCCACCATTGATGGATCTAAAGTTAAGTCAATAAGTCATTCTTCACCTGCTGGAAGTGGACTGTCGGTCTCTTTTGAATCATCAGTAAATTCCTTAGGCTCGGAAGTGGAATAATTCTTTGGTACTTCCAATCTCTCCTCAAGCATCCCTTCCAATTGGTTGGACAGGGTGCCATGCATTTCTACCATTTTCTCCATCCTCTACAAATATGATAACTCAGGGAAAAACCCACCAAAAGGAATTTTAGCCTCCTTTAACTTTGTCTCTAGGTCTAGTAGATCAAAGTATTTGGTCCATTTCCTTTTGGCTTCATCAAAGTCTATTATATTTCTTACTACGTCCTCCTCATCAAGGCCCTCATGTTCCTTAATTGTTCCAATGTTTGGGACCAAGGTCAACCTGGCCATCTTAATAAAACCCTTAGAGTCAACATATCTGCATGTCCCTGTGGTCATCTTGAAATGATGTAGCCAACTACTAACTTGATCCAATGCCCTTTTCCCAATCAAAAAACTATCAAACTTGAACTGCTAGGGTGTGAAGGTACCCTTCCTATGTGGCGCTAGATGCTCCTTATCTGTCCACATCAATTGCCAAATAAACTCCATCATGGCCACCCTAGGAGGCACCTATATTGGGAGTAGGTGTGGAGGCTGAGGGCATCCATAAACTCTGATGACTGTGGAGTTGTTTCCTACGTAAAAGTCTCCCCAATTATCACTCCCTGGCCATTTGTCTTCAAACTGCATTGGCCTTAAAATTCTTAAAATGCTAGTTGGCAATCTTATTACATTGGTACCCAACATTTCTAGCAACAGGTGGACAAAGTAATTCTCAAAGATGGAAAAATCACATTCATTGGATGTAGTATTCCAAATCTTTACCCAATACTGCACTGGGCTAGGAATGTCCTTGAAATGGGTTTTTATCTTCAATACCCTAGAATCAAAATCATTGACATGATGGTAAAGAATCAGATGCATAAGAAGAGAGTAATGCAAGAACTTAATGGGCCTCTTCTTCTCCTTAACATAAACAAATCTATCATGCAACCTGTCGATTATATACTAGATATAATCATAGTCAATGTTAGTTTGTGTGTTTTGAATATCCAAGATTATCATTAGAAGGTCGGTAGGCAGCTTATCGTCATCTCCATCTATACCCAAAACCCTACATAATCCATGGCATAAAAGCTCCATATAATAGTTGAGAGTTATAAAAGAATAGGGGGCATTCATATTCGGCGAGAGAGGGACAATGTATCTATCATTTTTAGGCATATGCTTAACTATCTAGTTCTTCACTAGCCCCACATTACTCGCTTATTTCTCCCTCTCATTCCTTAAATCAATCTCGGTAGAGGATGATGCATAAAAACTGAAAGCCTTCATAAAAGACCCCCTATCTAGAGAAAGAAACACAGACTGGTTTGTATGTCTAATACACCTAGAAATAGGATCATATAACCTAGCTAATTCAATGATTAAGTCAACATCTACGAACACATTTGGCACAATAAATTTTTCCATTCCTAGTACCCAGATATTACATATAGGCATAGGCTTACTCCTATTATTATAAAAATATGAGAACAAGAAAAAACCAGAACCTACAGAAGTATGAGGGTCCCTACATTTGTCCATGAGATCTTTGAATACAGTGTCTATGGCCTTCTTATTCTGATTCGAGCTGGGAAGCAATCTTACGAACTCATCTAAATAATTTGGCTTCCCCTGTCATCTCCACCTTGTTCTTTCTGTGCCTTCTTGGCTCCACTAGATGACGCTACACTTGGTATAGGATGACTCATCTTTTAATAGAACAGGAACTCTCAGCTCTGCAATTTTCACACTACTTGATCACTACTACAACAACACAATCTCAATCATCTCCAAAATGACTTTGAGCACAAAAAGCTATGCAATCTTGTCTATATACTTGAAAATTCATGTGCATTTGATCACCAAATCATGGAAAATCCAACCTAAGTCACCTCGGCATTCAATTCTGCATATTGCCAACCTTCGAATCAGAGCTAGCCATGGTGTGAATGTTGACAGAATGATTTAAATAATCAAAACATGGTGCAAGCTATAATCATGGCCCTTTTTGCATTAAAATCCTTATTAATTGATGTAAGCCTTCATTTAAAACCTGATTGGATGGCTATCTACTCCCTATCATCTGGCATAGTACCTTATTCCACATCACAACGGCTTTCAACAATAAAGACACAAAAACTCAACCCAACACAATTTAGTGAACATGCGAGAAAAGGATTTCATAATCTCTAAAAGAAAACTTGACCCAAGGTTGAGTTACGAGATCACGCGACAAGCCTCTTCACTTAATCTCAAAAGAATTCAGTAACTCATGGTTCAATCTCGAAACTTCACGACCACCGTTGATCTCAAAGATGATCAACGGTGCATGGGAAACCCTTTTGACAATCATGCTAAGCCCCATCCACTTCAGAGTTTCAATGACTAAAAGACTTCGCCAGTTCTTGAATAGTCACTTTAACCCAACACTTATCTAGAGAATCAGCGAACAAATTATTCTCACATTCTCATGAAGAAAATTCTAACCATAGTCAAGCCTTGAGAACGGGCGAAATGACTTGTATCTCTAATTCGCTATATACCTTTTAAACCAGAGGTTAACTCTTGAGATTACATGTTGGCCATTGATCATGATCATAATCCGTGGTTGGCATTAAATCATTTAAGAACCTTGACCATAACCTTTTTCATTCCGAGAATCAGCAACTACTAAAACTCTTCAACCTTTTCTTCATTGGTCGAGTCACTGGATTATTTGGGGCTCTACTAAAATCTCTGAGGTCTTGCAAATATAACATTCACTTAATCGCTGCATAGCTTAGAGACACTACCATTTTCTTGAGACTAAGTGAACAAAGTGAAAACTTAGCCATTCGTCAGAATTCATTGCCAAGTCTGCCAAATTTAGAGGATATCAAACATGACTTAGTCACTGAATTGTTTGACAAATTTTAGTAGGACCCAGTCTTCATGAGATTAAAACATAGCCTCCAGATGAGAAGACAATCAATAGTTTTCGCCAATTCGCTAGGTCTCTTAGAACATAACCACTTGATTGGGAGAATCAGAGATAATTGCCACACCAAGTCGCTGAATGCCAATAGGAAACTACCAGGAGATGAGCGAATAGGAGACCATACATTCACCGATTCACGCAAAGGTTTTGGGTAGCCGCTGAATGATCTGGAGACTTAGTGACTATCATGACATATAACCGAGATTTAACACATTTTCCAGTTTGCTGGGTGACTTGCTACTATGAAACAAAGACTGCACGATTTAGCAAACACTTGAAGGAAAAAAGCATGTGCATCGTTGACACTAAAGTGACCCAAAAGTAACGATGAAACATAATAAATTAGGGCTAACTCAAAGATCAAGACCTAGAAACAAGATTTTCAAGGATAAAACATAGGGTGGGGTTTTTCAACTTGATTAGGGAAAAACTAAAAGAACTTCATACACTAGGACCACAAGAAATATTACAAACAAGAGGTAAACTAGGACTTGGAAAGGACAAACTCAAAAGCCTGAAAATATAACCAACAGTGTCTCTATCTGAGGATGCCTAAATGCAAGTTCATAGCAAGAAACCATGAATCTCTGGGAGGCAGACCACAAAAACACTAACCCAAGAAGGAAACAACACACTATGAAAACAAACACACCTATACATATATACATACCTACTGTGCATGGAAAAAGAATTAATTGATGAAAAATTTGAGGAACTGTCCATGCACTGGCAATTCGTGTTCTCCACCGTCCAAATTTTGCAAAAAATATGAATCCTTGCCATGAGTTTGATGAATAACAAATGGTCCCATCCACAAAGACTCAAACTTCTTGTGTTTCCCCTTATCTTCAGCTCTGGCGTTCCATTGAAGAACCATATCACCAGGCCTAAATTTTCTCACAGTTGCTCTCTTATCAAAGAGATATTTCATTTTCTTTTGCAACTTCACATTTTCTTTTTGTTCTTCCCTTATGATCTCATCCAGTTCAACCAATTGAATCATTCTGTATTGCAATGGGTCACTAATTTCCATACCCTCTTCTTGCATGAATTTGTATATGGGTAAGAAGTTATATACTGGGAGCTTAGACTTTAAACCATATACCATTTCAAAAGGGGATTTCCCTATAGCTCTTTTCTCTACAATCCTATCAGCCCACAGTGCTAGTTTTAATTTTGTATGCCAACTCCTTTTATTCTTTTCCAGGGTTTTCTTCAAAATTTGTAGGATACTCTTGTTACTAGATTCTGCTTGCCCATTTTCTTGTGGATGATAAGGAGATGAATAAGACAAAATGATTCCCATCTCTAAACAAAAATTAGTGATCTCCTGAGATCTAAAACTCATGGCATTATCTACAACCAATTTGATGGGAACACCAAATCTAGTGATTACATTGTTCATCAAGAACTCAATTACAACAGCACTGGTTGCCCTTTTAGTTGGGATAGCCTCTATCCATTTGGTAAAATAATCAGTGGCTACCAGAATATAACTATGTCCCCCACTAGACTTTTCAAAAAACTCTCCAATAAATTCCATACCCCACATTGCAAAAGGAGCTTCTACAACAATAGGGTTCAACAATAATGCCCCTAAGAATTTTAGTTTCTTAGAAAATCTTTGACATGGCTCACACTTTCTAACAAAAGAATGAGTATCTTTAAATAATAGAGGCCAATAATACCCGGCCCTCAAAATCTTATGAGCTATAGACCGAGCAGAGTGATACCCTCCACATAATCCAGAGTGCATTTCTTTCAATACCTTTTCTGATTGGTATTTGTCCAAACAAAACAACAAAATTCCATCATTATCTTTCCAATACAAATCACCTTGGATTAGCACATACCTTTGGGCCTACAATCTCAAACTCCTCCTTTGATTATCATTTAACTCTTGGGGACACTTAGCATGTTTAATAAAGTAAAAAATATCCTTGTACCATGGTTGTATTTCAATACTAGTGACTGTATCTTCCTTGACAATAATACTATTTACCTAGACAAGATCCATGTTTTCCTCGGTCATTAATTTTCCAAGTCCCAAACCTCTTACCAATTTGGTAATGTGGAGTTCAATATCAAACTCTTGAATCCTATTGATCCACTTGCATCTCTTCCCAGTGACCTCACTTTGCACCAAAATATCCTTCACTACTACATGAGGTACATATGCATTAACCTTGGCACAAACAAGATAGGGTCTAAAAGCTTTAACAACCTTTACCAATGCATATGCCTACTTTTCCATTAACTCATAATTCAGTTCAGCAAACTGTAAAGACTTACTAAAGAAGGCTATAGGATGTTCAAAACCTTCTTGATCCTTTTGCAACAGGATGGCTGCAATTGTGTGAAAAGATGCAAAGGAGAATAGAGAAAATGGCTTTGAATAATCAGGTGACACCAAAACAGGGGCTTCCTAGATTGCTTGTTTAATTTTCTCAAAGGCCTACTAAGCCTCAGAATTCCAATCAAATTTTGCATCTTTCTTCAAAAACTTGACTATAGGCTTCAACAAATCTACAAAATTAGCAATGAATCTTCTGAAAAAATTAATCTATCCTAAGAAAGATTGCACACCCTTTACATTTTTTTGTGGAAGGACCTTCTTGATTGCCTCTACTCTTTCAGGATCAATCCTAACTCCTTCTTTTGATACTATATGTCCAAGTAACTTCCCCTCTCTCACAGCAAATTGACACTTTTTTGGATTTAAGGAGACACCAAATTCCAAGGCCTTGACAATGACCTTCTCCAAGTGATAGTAATGATCCTCAGCCCTTTTAGAATAAGCAGTAAGATCATCCTAGTATACAACCATCAATAAATTGATTAGTTCCTTGAATGTGACATCCATTTCCCTTTGAAAAGTTGCTCCAGCATTTTTAAGGCCAAAAGGCATGCAGACATATACATATGTTCCCCATGGGGTTGTAAATGTTGTCTTAAACTATTCTGATTCTTTGACCAACACTTGATTATAACCCAAGAAACCATCCATCATTGATAGGAGCTCACAACTAGTTACCTTGTGTAGCATGGCCTCCATATTAGGCAATCCATAATTATCTTTTAAGGAAGCCACATTCAGGTTCTTGAAATCAACACAAAGTCTTATGTCACCATTCTTCTTTCTTAATGGCACAAGATTTGAAACCAATGTAGAATGCCTAATTGGTTCTATGATGCCAGCATCTCTTAATTTTGTCAATTCAACTTGCACCTCTGTAGCTAGCAGGGGATTAATAGGTCTTTGCTTCTGTCTGAATGGTTTAGTCTCTTCTTTTAGAGGGATCTCGTGCTGAAACAAATCAGCCCTATATGCCTTGAGATCATCATAAGACCAAGAAAATACATGCTTGTATCTCTTCAAAAGTCTTATCAAATTTCCTCTGACTTCTCTGCTCAATTTCCTTCCAATGTACACCATTTGTGGGGAAGTTTTAGATCCTAAATTTATTCCCTCTACGTCCTCCATTTTAGTGTTAGACTTTTGAGATAGATAACCATCATTTATTTTGAACATTCCCTCTAGCTCCACTAACCCTTTAGGTATGTGATTTGAAGGTAATTGCACTATTTCATTTCCCATGATGCACTCTCTTCCTTCGACACACTGTTGTATTTCATTGACATCTATTTGTTGACCATCATATTGATCTAGGCCTTGAAGAAATCTAAGGATATCAAGATCATCCTCAAAAACTTGCCAATTATATACATTATCGGGCACTGTAGGTCTACTTTTGATTTCTAACATAGAGACACCAGTGAGGGTAATATCATTGGTTTTAAGGGCAACATTAGCAATAAAATCTACCATGATATTATTGGACCTTTCTATCCAAAGCAGATTGAAAGCATCAAAAAAATCTAGTCTATCCCAGACAACATGTTTATATAATTTGAGTTTCTCATCCTTGGAGGCATATTGAGACCTTACTTGGGCTATAATCAACTGGGAATCACCATGAACCTTTAAAAATTTGATACCATGTTTTATGGCTACATCTAATCCCAGTATTAATGCCTCATACTCAGTCGTATTGTTGGTACATTTATAAGTAAGCAAGAAAGAGTACTTAAATGTAATACCTAATGGGGAAATGAACACCACACCAACTCCTGATCCTTCCTTGGAGCATCCACCATCAAAGAACATTTTCCAAAGGCCATCTTGCTGCAATATTAACTCATCCACAATTGGATCTGTATTTTTCATTTGTGGTATTGTCTCCTCAATCACAAAATTGTTCATGTCAATATCTACAAAGCAATTTAAATCTTCTGGAGCAACCACTTCAATCATGACTAAAGAACGGGGCTCCCTGTACAACTTTACCTCAGTTCCATTGATGGGGATAGTAGCATATGACAAATCTAATTGCAATTTTCCACCAACTGCTGCAGCCCATTGTCTTGACAGTAGCATGCCATAATGGGGTTTTGTATCAACAACAACCACATCCATTTTGTATGTGGCCTCTGGGAATACAACAATTTTTACCTCAATTCCAATGAGAGATCCTATAATAGGCACTGCCCTATTATCCATAGCATAGAATCTCCCATTAGACATGTCAACTTGTAATCCTAATTCTTTCATTACATGGTAAGGCATTACAGTTGTGGCAGCACCAGAATCAATCATGCAATTCTTCAACAGAAAATTATTTACAATCAATGTTACATAGAAAGGGTCAATAGAGGAAGGTTCCAGTGTCACAATATTTCCAACACATACATCTGAGATATTATCAATTGGAATAGGCCCTTCTACTAAAATCCCTTTCTCTTGCATAGCAGGAGATATCCCCTATTCACTTATGAGAGCCAGGGCTGCTGTCTTATGCTCCTCAATCTTCAACATTTCAAGCAAGGGAATGGAAACCTTCATTTGAGACAGGGCATGTCTCATATCAAAGGTAGGGGGATCAGCAGGAAAAATAGGGTAGTCCTTTGGCCCACCAACTTTCCTTTTAGCCTTGTCAAAAGTAACCTCCTCTATCCTCTTCTTTTCATTCACAAGCCCTTCCTTTTCACTATTTGCAACATTAGGCCTAGGGAAGTCCTTATTTTGAAATTTATCCTTAACAAATATAGATCTAGGGACTCCCTGCTCATTACCCATCTTTTTGTTCCTCAAATTGTATGAGGACTTGGCTTGAGTTATGACAGCCACAGTTAGGGTTCTAATTTCTTCATCACTAGGCTTTCTCCACTATTTTTCTTTTGATCGTGATTCCACCACATTATCTATACAATTGTCAAGGTCAAACTCATCATGATCAGAATGAGAAAACACTTGTTGTTCATGATCTGAGAATAACCTCCTTTTTTGATCAACGTCAGGACAAATCTCTTCATCATCTGAGGACAAAAGGTCCCCCATTAGTTCAGTAGTGAACATGTTAATAGCAGGCTTTTCAGATCCTTCATAATCTCCTGCATAAGAATCATTAGCCTCTTCTCCCAAGGCCTGAGCCACAACACATTGGAAAGGTGAATGGTGCATGTTACAAGCCACACACCAAGGGGTATTTTCCACATTATGTGCCATGTTTTTCTTCAAGGGATCTGGTGTATCTCTTCCCTTTTGGGGTTCATTGTAATCAGGAACAAGCTTCCCATCTTTCCAATTTGTCTTGTAGGGCATATCTCGCAAGTTAGGGGCTCTATCCTGTCTCTGATAGGGTGGCCTTGTATCTTGAAAATTTCTACCACCCTTGTCAAACTTTGTTGGGAAGTCCTTGTTAATACCCACTCCGTTGTCCACTTTTTCATCATCTTTGGATGGCCTTGCAGGTTGTGGCCTGGTTTCCTTCCACAATCTACCCTCATCTCTTTTGTACATTTGGCTAGATGCCTTTTGGTTGCTTTCAATATTTATGGCCAACTTAAATGCATCCCTAAGGGTATGAGGATTCTTATCTCTTAGAAGATAAGACATCTTTCTATCCATAGAATTGAAATAAGTGGTCAAGTAGACTGCATCATCTAATCTCAAAACTTGGAACCTTTTGGAACTTGCTATTAAACTCTGACATGCTCTCATTATAATGCTTCTTGATATTGTTAAACTCATTAAGCATGTAATTGGAGTTCACATGTTCTGCATATTTCTCCTTGAAACATCTGACAAACTCATCCCAAGATGCAATACTATTCTCAGGCAAACCCCTGTACCAATCCCTAGCATCTTCAATCAATGATTGAACAAAAATCTTCATTATAACATCTTCATGCTCAATCTCATAGTCATTAACTTTATCTATGAAAAAATTCAAGTGTTCTTCACAAGTAATCACATTGTTTCCAGTGAATAATGGGATTTTCTTCCTAATCTCATCAGGAATAGCATTAGGTTGACCAGGGATACCTCAAAAAATAAAGGCCTATATCTATCCAAATGAACTAGTCTCCTTTGGATATTTGGTTGGACTAGAGGGGTTGTTGCAATATTTTGACAAGGTACAGTCCCTACTGTACTACTAACTACAAGGGGAACTTGATTAGGAATTTGACCAGGTAAAATTTGTCTAGGGTGGAAGGCTTGAGGATTTGGAAGTAAATTACTAAGCTGGTTAGGTGAGGGCATTCCTAGTGTAACAGGGATAGAGCTTCTGGTAGCTGTATTCATATTTGTATGCAAGAAATAAATCTTCCTCTTCATCTCATCTACAAAAACTTCCAATTCTAGTTTCTCAAGCTAAAGAGCTAAATCTTCCTTAGCTTTTCTAGCCTTCTCTATATCCAAGCTTGTTTGGGAAGGTACAGTAGGAACATCCACAACTTTCTTAGGCTCATTAATATTTACACTCACCATTTTTTGTTTTCCCTTATTAGGGACTTCTTTGGGAGCATCTTTAATATCCTCATTTCTTTGGATTTCAAAGGGGTGCAATTGCTTGAGAACATGGCCTGTTCCTCCAAACTCATTTTGGCTAAGCTTGGTATCCTGAGCCTGTTTCCTCAAAGCCTCCATATCACCAAACAATTCTTTGTCTAAACCCTGAACACTTTGGTTTAGATCCCTAGCCTGGGCTTCATTTCTCCTAGTTTTGATGATAAGTTCTTGCCTCTCCATGAGCAATTCATAAATTTGTTGCTCCCTCACTTTCACTCTATTAGCAATCTCTTCCAATTGTTCACGCTCCTTTTTCCTTAGAGCAATCAATTCCTCCCTTAACTTTTTCGAATCATATGAAGCAGTTTCAGTGGCAAAAGTTTCTCCTAGTTGTTCTAGGGTTTCTCTCGCAGGGAAATAATCTACTTCTGTGATTTGTTCCTTTTGGGAAAAGTGTACACTGGGCGTGATATTCTTGACATGCTCGGGGTCATCAGAAGAAGATGAAGCTTCATGGGGATGTGGTGTAGGTAATCTATCCCTTGAAGGTCCTAGGGAATTAGTATTGATGTGATTTCTCCTAGACCATTGCTTCCTACTAGGTGTACGAAGCTCATCACCCATATTATTCTCTAGGTGGTCTTTGAAATATGATCTAGTGAACCTAGGCCGGCTCATGGTATGTCACACAAAATATATCGACACTTACAGATACCAGCGACTGGTAAACATAGATTATTAGAGTCGCCACCCACTAACAAGTGGGAAAAAAATTATTATATTGGCTTGCAAACAGACAATGACTCAGTATTGTACCGACCTATTGTTCGTTTGCATTTAGAGTATTCCCCAGTAGAGTCACCAGTTTTGTTAGTGTTCAAATCTGCAGATGATTAAAAATTCATAAACTCTTGTAGTCCTAATAGCTACATCTAGCGAAATGAAGGCACTAAGGTACTAAGTTTGTAAAACCTTCTTCACTTCGAGTGTAAAAACTCAAGCGGGTTTGCCTATAACAATTCACTCTTTTAATGAGCTTTGAATTGTGAATTAGCTCCTTCACTGCTATGTTTTTCCTTTCAGAATTAACTCAATAAGACATTACAACTCTTAGTATACCCCAAAATATCCTGATACATAAAAATATGATGGAAATTATGAAAGCAACAACATGGAAAAATCGCTTAAGGACATCCATCCTTCTTTTTTTAAGAGTTAAACTCAAGGAAGGCTAACCTCATCCAGTGCTTCTGTAAAGCATTATGACATACATCCATGAATTTATCATAGAATGATTCAGATAAAGATCATGCAAAGAAAGTTAAAATGAATCATTTGTTTATATTTTCTGGTGGCAACAGATGCAAATGTATCTCAAACTAGTGCCTTATCTACTTGGGCATCAGAGTCAAACCCTATCTCCACAAAAATTTATCAAGAGAAATATACTAGAACCCAAATGGCATGCCTAAAACCCATTCTTATAATTCCTATAACTGTTATCAAATTCATACATGGACCATTAATTCACAGAGACCTCCCTTAAGATTTTACTCTTCCCTTGAAAGAAACTTAAGTTTAACCCCTATATTCACCTTGTGAACAATGCATTGAAAAAGCCTTACAAGTTAAATGCACAACAAAACTAAAGTATCCATACACAAAGACAACAAGTAGTAGTAAAAGAGTTCCAGTATCTTTGTATTAATAATCAAAATGTGTTAATACAGTATTCTCTTGACTTCAAAGAAAACAAGGTTCTATATCTCAGAACTTCTTTACAAAATGTATCCACCTCTGAAAAGAACAAAAACTTGCTATATATACCCACAGCCATCTTGGAATCCTCAAAGGATGCAACAAGCTTCAGATGGCTGGGAAAAGATCTTACACTAAAGACAAAATTACAAACTGACAAAATTTGATTGCAACAATAGATTGCAATTATCCCCTTCTCAACAATTTCGCAGGTGGCACCTTTGTCTAAGGATATTTCAGACTAGTTGCTAAATTTGTTTGCATGAATGATGACCACCATCTAGCTAACTTACATCATCCTCTATTTTAACATGCTCTCCCTCAAATTCTGGATTAGGTGCCATGTGCACTCTACTCTTCTCCCTCTTCTGTTGTCTAAGCAGCTGGCTTCTTCTTCTTCTTTTTTGTTAACTGGCCCCATGATGATACATCATCATCGGATGGATAGTTGTAACTCTATAGCTCTTGTAATGATTTCATCTGCTAATCCCATGTGGAATTAGTTATATTCTTCGCTTCTACTACAAATTAAATGCAATCACTTTCAATCTTAAATAAACTATCAATTATATTGTTGCATCTTTCCAAATCTAAAACATTGTCACTACCAAGGAAAACATCTTGTTTAATTACTAGCTGATCCATTAACACCTTCCACTCTTCCAAACTAACCACACTTCCACTATCATCATACATAGAAGGCAAGTATTTGTTGTAATACTTGTCAAACATAGCTAACTTGGCCTTTATCTGGTTAGACTTACCTTTAAAGAAACTGAATACAACACTTACCAAACCAATCTTTTCATAAACTTTAGTTACTACCTTAGGAATATCAGACCTATATTCTTGCAAATCATCCAACTTATCAAACAATGTGCTCCTTCCTGACCATACACTCTAAAGTGGCTCCAAAGTGATCAAAGATTCATTCACTTTTCCATTGGCCCGGTGTAATAGATTGACTAATTTATGGACTGACTCCATTCTTTCCTTTATTTTACCCTATCTATATCGCACCATTCTTGCTACAGTGTCCAGAGATGCATCCAATTTTATCTTTTCCAAATCCTCAATAGGCTTATCAGGTACTTCGACATTAGTCTGAAGAGGGGCCTCAATCTGTAATGGGAGGGGAGGAACTATCTTTACTGTTTCTTCAAGCTTTGCTTTTAGTTCCTCTAACTCACTTTCCATCTTCTTGATCACCATGAGTTTGAGATCTCTGTCCTTGGCAACCTTCATTGAATTTTCAAACAATGTATCATATCTCTCAGATAATTGTGAGGTCTTTGCCTCATTGAGGTGAGCTAAGTGAGTCAATGCCTTTGAAACTTCAAGATCAGTTGTATTCTGCACTGTCCACACAATTTTATTACCCTCCATTTTATCTTCAATACTAACCAGAGAGGGTTTTTGATTTTTTGAGGCCAATGACCAAACTACTACAGCCTATGACTTTGGGTCATAACCACTTCCTCTAATCATGTCATCACTATGTACTTCATAGGACAAGCTTCCTTTTGGCTTCTTTCTGATCTGATCAATAATAAAAGAAGAAGTCAAATCCCACCCTGGAATCAAAAGCATGCCACTTGTTTTAACCATCTCTCTGGCTTCCTCAACAAAAATCTTCTCAAGGCTGGGATCATATGAAGTTAAGGCCCTCAAAGTTTCTTCACTAGGTCCCATATTCTCAGGCAAGGCCTTCTTCACTTCCTCATGTTTCCTCCAAATAAGGAAGTCCATGAATTCCTTACTTTTGACAAACTAGTCATCACTAAGAAACTCTTCTTGGTACAACTCCCTTTCATCTTGCCCCAGTAACAAAGTCAAGTCCTCTGTCTCCTGTGTCTTTACCTTCTTTCCTTCCCTAATAGATTTTCTTAATTGATGGTGATAGGCCCTTGTGCCTGGCACAAGAACTACTGCACTATATAGGATCCTCTTTGGTTTCTTCTTTCTAGAGGGCTCACCAATCTCAATTTTTTGTTTCTTCAAAGGTGGCTCTGGAATGACCTCCACCACTGATGGATCTAAAGTTAAGTCAATAATTCATTCTTCACCTGCTGGAGGTGGACTGTCAGTCTCTTGGGAATCATCAGTAAATTCCTCAGGCTCAGAAGTGGAATAATTCTTTAGTACTTCCAATCTCTCCTCAAGCATCCCTTCTAATTGGTTGGACAAGGTGCCATGCATTTCTACCATTTTCTCCATCCTCTGCAAATATGATAACTCAGGGAAAATCCCACCAAAAGGAATTTTAGCCTCCTTTAACTGTGTCTCTAGGTCCAGTAGATCAAAGTATTTGGTCCATTTCCTTTTGGCTTCATCAAAGTCTATTATATTTCTTACTACATCCTCTTCATCAAGGCCCTCATGTTACTTAATTGTTCCAATGTTTGGGATCAAGGTCAACCTGGCCATCTTAATAAAACCCTCAGAGTGAACATATCTGCATGTCCCTATGGTCATCTTGAAATGATGTAGCCAACTACTAACTTGATCCAATGCCCTTTTCCCAATCAGAAAACTATCAAACTTGAACTGTCGGGGTGTGAAGGTACCCTTCCTATGTGGCCCTAGATGCTCCTTATCTGTCCACATCAATTGCCAAATAAACTCCATCATGGCCACCCTAGGAGGCACCTATCTTGGGAGTAGGTGTGGAGGCTGAGGGCATCCATAAACTCTGATGATTGTGGAGTTGTTTCCTAGGTAAAAGTCTCCCCAATTATCACTCCCTAGCCATTTGTCTTCAAACTATATTGGCCTTAAAATTCTCAAAACCCTAGTTGGCAATCTTATTACATTGGTACCCAACATTTCTAGCAATGGGTGGACAAAGTAATTCTCAAAGATGGAAAAATCACATTCATTGGATGTAGTATTCCAAATCTTTACCCAATACTGCACTGGGCTAGGAATGTCCTTGAAATGGGTTTTTATCTTCAATACCCTAGAATCAAAATCATTGACATGACGGTAAAGAATTAGATGCATAAGAAGAGAGTAATGCAAGAACTTAATGGGCCTCTTCTTCTCCTTAACAGAAACAAATCCATCATGCAACCTGTCGATTATGTACTGGATATAATCATAGTCAATGTTAGTTTGTGTGTTCTGAATATCTAGGATTATCATTAGAAGGTCGGTAGGCAACTTATCATCATCTCCATCTATACCCAAAACCCTACACAATCCATGGCATAAAAGCTTCATATAATGGTTGAGAGTTATAAAAGAATAGGGGGCATTCATATTCGGTAGTAGAGGGGCAATGTATCTATCATTTTTAGGCATATGTTTAACTATCCGGTTCTTCACTAGCCCCACATTACTTGCATATTTCTCCCTCTCTTTCCTTAAATTAATCTCAGTAGAGGATGATGCATAAAAATTGAAAGCCTTCATAAAAGATCCCCTATCTAGAGAAAGAAACACAAACTGGTCTATACATCTAATACACCTAGAAATAGGATCACATAAACTAGCCAATTCAATGATTAAGTCAACATCTATGAACACATTTGGCACAATAAATTTCACCATTCCCAGTACCTAGGCATTACATACAGGCATAGGCTTACTCCTATTATTATAAAAATATGAGAATAGGGAAAAACCAGAACCTACAGAAGTATGAGGGTCCCTGCATTTGTCCATGAGATCTTCGAATATAGTGTTTATGGCCTTCTTATTCTGATTCGAGCCGGGAATTAATCTAACGAACTCATCTGAATAATTTGGCTTCCCCCTGTCATCTCCACCTTTTTATTTTTGGGCTCCACCTTGTTCTTTCTATTCCTTCTTGGCTCCACTTGATGACGCTACACTTGCTCCAGGATGACTCATCTTTTAATAGAACAGGAACTCTCAGCTCTGCAATTTTTGCACTACTTGCTCACTGCTACAACAGCACAATCTCAATCATCTCTAGAATGACTTTGAGCACAAAAAGCTATGTAATCCTATCTATATACTTGAAAATTCATGTGCATTTGATCACCAAATGATGGCAAATCCAACCTAAGTCACCTCGGCATTCAATTCTGCATATTGCCAACCTTCAAATTAGAGCTAGCCATGGCATGAATGTTGATAGAATGATTTAAATAATCAAAACATGGCGCGAGCTATAATCATGGCCCTTTTTGCATTAAAATCATTATTAACTGATGTAAGCCTTCATTTAAAACCTGATTGGATGGCTATCTACTCCCTGTCATCTGGCATAGTACCTTACTCCTCATCACAGCGGCTTTCAACAATAAAGACATGAAAACTCAACCCAACACAATTCAGTGAACACGCAAGCAAAGGATTTCATAATCTCTAAAAGAAAACCTGACCCCAGGTTGATTTACAAGATCACATGACAAGCCTCTTCACTTAATCTCAAAAGAATTTAGTAACTCATGGTTCAATCTCAGAACTTCACGACCACCGTTGACCTCAAAGATGATCAACGGTGCATGGGAAACCCTTTTGATAATCATGCTAAGCCCCATCTGCTTCAGAGTTTTAGTGACTGAAAGACTTCGCCAGTTTTCAAATACTCACTTTAACCCAACACTTATCTAGAGAATCAGCGAACAAAGTATTCTCGCATTCTCATGAAGAACATTCTAACCATAGTCAAGCCTTAAGAATGGGCGAAATGACTTGTATCTCTAATTCACTAAATACCTTTTAAACCAGAGGTTAACTCTTGAGATTACATGTTGGCCGTTGATCATTATCATAATCCATGGTTGGTGTTAAATCATTTAAGAACCTTGACCATAACCTTTTTCATTCCAAGAATCAGCGACTACTAAAACTCTTCAACCTTTGCTTCATTCGCCGAGTCACTGGATTATTTGGGGCTCTACTAAAACCTCTGAGGTCTTGCAAATATCACATTCTCTTAATCACTGCATAGCTTAGAGACACTACCATTTTCTCGAGACTAAGTGAAGAAAGTGAAAACTTAGCCATCCATCAAAATTCATTGCCAAGTCTGCCAAATTTAGAAGATATCAAACATGACTTAGTCGCTGAATCATTTGACAAATTTGAGTAGGACCTAGTCTTCATGAGATTAAAACATAGCCATCGGATGAGAAGACAATCGACGGTGGTCACTAGTTTTTTGGATCTCTTAGAACATAACCACTTGATTGGGAGAATTAGAGATAACTGCCACACCGAGTTGCTAAATGCCAACAAAAAACTACCAGGAGATGAGCGAACAGGAGACCATACATTCACCGATTCGCGCAAAGGTTTTGGGTAGCCGCTGAATGATCTGGAGACTTAGAAATTGTCATGACATATAACCAGGATTTAACACATTCGCCAATTCGTTGGGTGACTTGCTACTATGAAACAAAGATTGCACGATTCAGTGAATGCTTGAAAGAAAAAAGCACGTGCATCGTTGACACTAAAGTGACCCAAAAAGTAACGACAAAACATAAGAAATTAGGGCTAACTCAAAGATCAAGACCTAGAAACAAGATTTTCAAGGATGAAACATAGGGCGGGGTTTTTCAAACTTGATTAGGGAAAAACTAAAAGAACTTCATACACCAGGACCACAGGAAAGCTTACAAACAAGAGGTAAACCGGGACTTGGAAAGGACAAATTAAAAAGCCTAAAAATATAACCAACACCATCTATCTGTTATTTTAAATCCAGTTTGTTATTATTGAAGTAAGGCTTGTTTCTATTGGATTAGGAGTACCCTCCTTGGTTTTGTAGAGCCAAAAATGAAGAGGGTAGCCTTGTACCTATAGTTGGTCCAGTCATCTTAGAGATCAATATTTGGATCTAACCCATCCTTAAAAACTATAGATGTACTGGTTGCTACCCAAAGCATAAAGTTTGGTTTGAGGAACCAATAGGATGCAAAAATAGTCTACGCTAAGTCTTGGGGAGGATTTAAGGAATCCAAAAGGATATCTAGATCAACCATTAGCTTCTTGAGTTATTTGGAGAATTATGGAGAAAAAGGCTGATTTATGACTGGTGAAGGCTACAAGCCTAGAAGGGCTATTGGAGTGGATTGGTGGAAGATGAGCTGACCAGAATTGGTAGATTGGTGGAACATAGTAGATGGACCATATTAAAATTTTATATGGTGTTACAATCAAGGTGGAAGACCTATTTCAATTTTTGACAAGATGGAGGCTCTAGGTGCATTGAGAGGCCTAGAATGGAGTTGGTGCCAAGAGAAGTTGGGATGAGAGGTTATAGGAAGTGAACTTGCTCAAAATGTTAGATGTGTTGGTTCTCTAAAGTCAGAGCACTCTATTTGACCCTTGATTTGAGACTAACTCCTTGAGTAGATCCCAAGATGCTTGTAGAATCCTCAAGTTGAGTTGAGTTCCATGAGGGGATAGTAGAGGGCTCTGCATCAGATTTCCTTGGTTGGGAGTAGTAGATACACATGAATACAATGTAGGACATAAATTTTGAATTCACTTAAATGATGAATTACACGCATGAACACACGTAGCACATAAAGTGTACACAAATTTTCTTAAGTCATGAAGCATACATGTAGCACATAGATTATAAAGCATACCACGTGAATTCACTTAAGTCATGCACATAGCCCATACACATGAATTCAAGTTATGAAGAATGTAATTGAATATAAATTAATATACTTAAGGCATAATTTGTACACATGATTACATACACACGAGCATATTTACATACTAACAATGAATAAATGAACACACAATTAACAAGTTGGATCGAATATCAAGTTTCATATATATCAAAATGAACAATAATTCTGTACATATTTACATGTAAACATATCTAGATACAATGTGGCATATGCCATCTCAAAATGTGTCATATGACATTTCAAAATAATAAGTTCAACTACAAATGTTTCTAGGACACCCTATTCTATTAGTGGATCATCACCTCTTTGAAGTACTCTTTGGCTCTGATGGATCCTACATTCAAACACAAAAGTGAAACCCCAAGTTAGATTAAAATTTAGAATCATAATCAACAATAATAAATAAAATTTAAACTAAAATTGAACTCTCATATACCTCGCCTCTATGTCTCCTCCCGCGAATAGGAGACCTAATATATGTCCTTGGTAGCGCAGGAATAATGCCACCCATGTCAACTCCGACCTGTGTATGTTTGCGAACATGAGATTGATCTACAAGTTATACTATGTAATGTTAAATACTTGGTAGAAAATATATGTTTACAAAATAACTGAATTAACATTAAAACTTACCTGTGTTGAACTTTCTTCAGGAAATGTTGGCTGAGTCATCAGTGATACAAACACTTGGTGTTATACCTCCCTCAAACTAGGAGTGACCTACAAAAGTCAAAAAAATACTTCATGCTATCATAACTTGATCATATTATATATACTTGATAGTAAAATACACACAAATAACTTTAGAAATATACGTACCATGGGGCTATCACTATGAATGGATATGTTTGTGACTCTATCATGATGATAAGGTCTCATGACATCATCCAACGTAAGGATGTAACGATGTTGCACTATGGGAGGTGGTGAAATCTCAGGATTGGGGACATATGTGCGGGATTTCACCTGGTGTGCCCATGGCCTATCCTCAAGAGCGCCTAATCCTACACCCTGGTTTGGTCTCATACTCCAATAATTGACTTTGTGATAGAGCACAAATTCAGCATACAATTTTTTAATAAAATAAAATGGGACATCCAAATTTTTGTGAGGTGGTCTATCAAAAACCATCCACCAGCGGTCCCAAAAGTTGTCACGTATTGCACTATTTGTGCACCATTTAATTGACAACTTGGGTTTTTTAGAGTCCACTTTTAGACCAGTTTTAGGATCCACAAAAATATTATATATGTCATGTTTTGTTATGTTTAGGTTCATGACTTGATCATAGTCAAGCCCATCGTCAAACTAGGCGTGCATGGAATCGCACCAAAGAAGTGCAGCACTATGTTGCTCTATAATTTTCTCCCTATTTTCAATAATTCTGTTCAATATCGTAAACATGGGGCACAATGTGGGGATATTTTCATAGGTGGTTTGAAATCCTCTAAGTTGATTTAGATTGTCTCCTATTAGATCCTCTAAACAACGAGGGTTTGAGACTGGTTCGTCTTCTGAATGTGGGGGATTGTTGGTAGGTGGATCTGGATTGTTTGCGGGATCATTAGGAGGGTTTTTTGAATTATTTGGGTCCATGTCAGAGTACAATTAGAACACAAATCAATAATTACAATCAATTTTAAAAAACAATTAAAAAAAACTCATTTAAACCCTAATTTTTATATAAGAAACTACAAATTTCTATAAAAAACAATAAAAACACTAAAAACATAAAAATTGAACTTACCTATGATCTTAAGAAAATCGGATATAGGATTTGATCGGATATTTGAAAGCCCCAAGCCGCATTCAACATTTTCAGAATGAAAAATGTTGAACGCGGTCGGGCTATGTAAATAAAAATTACTGGCAAAAATTAGATATATGATATTATTGGATATCTGATAATATCATATATCCAATTAGGCCTGTGCTTTGGCTTTTGGCTTGGCTAGGTGTACTGACACGTAGGCCTACTAAAAAGTCAACAAATCCATTTGTGCACTTTTGGACGAGTGAAAAGTTTATTTTTTCACATCGCCACTTTTTGGCATACCATGATCCTACACATACCCTATAGAGTTTAAACAATACATAGTAGCATAACAGAAATAGAACATAAAACTAAAAAGAAAAAGAGACACTTGGACCAAACGAATAGTTGAAACCCCTCAGACCCAAGATAGAAGTCATCAAGTTTGAAGACAAACAACATGAGACCAAAGAAATAGTCAGAAACAACATATATTTCTTTGTAGTCATAGAAAAATATTCCTTATTCTTGTGGAAGATGCTCATAGATGAATAATAATAATTTTCAACACAAGACTTAAAAATGTCCCAAGCCACCTCCATCTTCTCTTCACAACCTTCCTTGCTAAAATAAAAATGTGCCCAAGCCTGCTACATATAACATTTGGATTGATACTTCCAATTCCATGAGACACATTCTCCTAGTTATGAGGAACAATAATATGATTACCAATATAAAGAAACCATTCTAACCAGCCAACTACTTGGAGAGGAGAGGAGAAAAATAGTTTATAAACATAACCATCACACCAATGTGTTCTACCAACATTATGATGAACAATATAGATAACATCCAGCTTAAGGTCTTCATCTTTAATTGTGAACATTCTGGCACACTTCTCTTTTAGATATTATTCTAAGTATTGACATGAAATACCTAAAGTGTTGTCCATTAATCGAACTCCAAGCTCAATCATAATCAACAACAAGAAGAGAATTCCAAACCAAATGAGATGGATCTCACAAGACACCACATGGGAGAACAACAAGAGATACCTCACCCACTAAGGAACACCAAGATAAAAAAAAAGGAACATGAAATAGATCTGGGAGACAAGGATACATAATTCCTTATGCATAAAAATACAAGAACCCCAGGGGATGAATAGATAGCTCTAGAACCACAGAAATAGAAGGAATAGTAGAGTCAAATATAGGAAACATGTGAACATCTCAGAGCACGTTGTACTATGACTAGGGCATCCTAGAAGAAGACTGCATCATGCAGACCATATTAGAACTTGTGTACCACCAAACAAAATCCCATAAAAAGCACGTGCAAGAAATAATAATCCCTGCAAGAGGAAGACTCAATAAGACTTTTAAAATATGCTAGTTTTAATGCTTCCAATAAACAATACCTGTAGATTTTTGCCTCAACTTGCAATCAAATCCCACATGACTAAGAAGAAAATCCAAGAGTAAAGGAAGAATGATGTTATATACAGATCACTAGGTTTGATTGAGTTTAAAAAGGAACTCTTAATGTATATTTCAGAGCGACGTATGAACACAAAGCCTTCTAAAAATGTCCTACCATTGCATTATGTAGTCAGTTGCACACCAAACAACTCCAACCCCACCAAAACATAACAAAAAAACAACAATGACACACTAAAAGAATGAGAAGGAGACACCAAAAAAGCATAAGCATACCAAAGGATGCATTAATGATAGTGAATGAAGCACAACAAATCCCAAGGCTAAGGACAAAGGACAAGTAGGTCAAATTTCCATGGATCCCTACCATGCAAAATAAAAGGACTAAACCAAGAATGAAACATTTACAATAAACTAAGTCAAAGAAAAGATAAACATTCTAAGATTAAGACCAACTGTCAGTACCCTCCAAGATGAAGCTCCATACACTGGATCAGAACACCATATTGGGCCCCAACACACAAACAACCCAAAACAAGATTCATGAGAGACTCCCAAACACAATCTGAGAAGGTGTAAGGAAAGGATGCAACAACCACATAAATGAAGATTCAAGTTGGATTATCAAAGAGAAAATAATTTAGGAGGAGTGGATCGTTCATAGCTTCCCTTCCCAAGGATATTAATTCATTTAATCCAAGAAGAAAACCTTTATTTTCTAGAATATCAACAATATTGTTAGCTTCCATGTAGCAATGAAAGATTTATTTTTTACCAGAAAAGGGGAGGAGTGCCTACAATTCGTACAAAATTTAATTTATTCTCTAGTTGGAGGAATCAAATTTATTAAGAGTTGAACTATTATGAGAATCCCCTTCAATAACCAATTTTTTTACTTGAGGGAGACTGCAAGTTTTACTCCCACAAAGAGGGTTGTTGCATCTATAATATTATTTGTGTCATCCAAGGTCCTTTCAACCAATGCAACAAATATTTCACCATTAGAGTTTTTGAATACAACACCAATGCATGAGATGTTTGGGTTTTATTTAGAAGCACTATCAAAGTTCAAATTTATGAAGTTATGGGTTGGATATTTCCACCTAATCTGTTTCCTATTAATTTTATTCAACTTGTTACTCAATAGTGTTCAAGTTTGAAAGGAAGAGCATGAGATCTCATTCAGACAATATGATGGATTCGTGTGAAGTGAAACATGAGTATGCACTTTTAGTTTTGATATAATAAGCATTAACAAGTCTAGATATAGAGGCTTCAATTTTATGAGTAGCTATTGCAAGAGGGGTGACTTTATTACAAAATTTATGTCTATTTCATTCCCACCAAATGTTCCAAATTAGAGTAGAGGGGGCTACTACCCTACTTGCAGCAAAGAATGAATGTTGATGGAGAAGAGGCCAAGATTCACATACCTCAAATAGATCTCCAATTAAAGTGGTGATCTAATGAAGTTTGCATTTAAGCTAACCCCATCATGAGGAGGCAAACAAGTAGTGGAGAAAGATTTGATTTACAGTTTCAGATATATAGGCTTCAATTTTATGAATAATTGTTGCAAGAGGGCTGACTTTATTACAAAATTTACACTTATTTCACTCGCACCAAATTTTCCAAATTAGAGTAGAGGGAGCTACTATCCAAATTGCAACAAAGAATGAGTGTTGATGGAGAAGATGCCATGATTCACATACCTCAAAATGATTTCCACTTAAAGTGGCATATCAATTCAAAGTTTTCATTTAAGCCAATTCTAGCACAAGGAGGCAAACGAGTAGTGGAGAAAGATGTGATTTATAGTTTCAAGTTGAGCTCCACATAAAGTATAGTTGAAATTACTACGATGCCAAAGAGGACAAATCTATCACTTGTAAGGATTCTACCCCTCAGGGAGACTGCTTTAGGGAGAACTTTTGCAACCCAGCAAAGAGTAAACTTATTTGATCTTGGAATGAGATTTGTGTTGCAGATTATCTAATAACCTTGTTTGACTATATAGTTACTCGAGGTTGAGGGGGGCCAAATAAGTTGATCTTGGATATTTTGAAGTGGATGATTCTATGTTGAAAAATATTTTCAAGGCTAATTTTCTACTCATCACGAATGGAAGTGGTCGAGAGATCTTTCTAGGTTTCTTTTAACATCCCATTACAGTTTCTGATTAAAAAATAATCTTTTACTTTTGAAGCCCACAAGGATTTCAATATTTTCTTGGTCTGGGAGAGGGAATCTATTGTGTTTAAGGGAGGAAAACTATTCCAAGAGTCCTCCCAGAAATCTATTTTTTTACTATCATAAATAATCTAGGTGAGATGGGGGAGAAACACAAGGAGGATCACGCATAGTAAAACTTCTTTCTTGGTACTCTACATCTAGACATTTATTTTTTAGAAAGTACTGTTGAAAGCAGTAGCGATGCCAAAGAAGACAAGTCTGTCACTTGTAAGGATTCTACCCCTCAAGGAGACCACTTTAGGGAGAAGTTCTGCAACCCATCAAAGAGTAACCCAAGGTTGAGGGGGACCAAATAAGATAATCCTAGATATCTTTGAAGTGGATGATTCTATGCTAAAGAATATTTGCAAGATTGATTTTCTACTCATCAAGAATGGGAGTGGCCAAGAGATCTTTCCAGGTAGCTTTTAACATCCCATTACAATTTTGATTTAAAAAATAACCTTTTACTTTCGAATCCCACAAAGCTTTCAACATTTCCTTGGTCTAGTAGAGGCAAACTATTGTGTTTAAGGGAGGAAAGCTACTCTAAGAGTCTTCCTAGAATATTTTTTTTACCATCATAAATAATTCAGATGAGATAGGGAAAAACACCTCTCTACATCTAACCATAAAATTCCACACATGTGATCCAAAAGGAGGATCACGCACAGTAAAAATATTCTTTCCTAATACTCTGCATCTAGATATTTATTTTTCAAAATGGCTGCCCACTTAGAATTATGATTTAAGTATATTTTCCAGATTAATTTAACACCGAGAACAATATTTCTACTTTCCAACTTATGAATCCCCGAGCACCAAGATTCTTGAAAATACTTAACATTTTGATTCCAATTACCATAAGATGTTAAGGATGGTATGACACACAATAACAAAATACTTAGCATGTGTCTCCATTATTGCAATCAATCAATTCGTTGTGTCATGAAGATATCTCAGATTTTGAAACTAATAGATCTATGTATAGAATTTTTGTGAGCTAGTATCCAACGTATGTGTACTTGTCTCTATTTTTTAGTTGTTTTTCTGGTTTTACGTGCAAAGTCTATTCAATTGAAGGTGACACTCATTTAGTTATACTAAAAAAATACACAGATCAGATCTACTTAGTATGGCTCATGAATCTCAAAAGCTAGAAAATCTGTTTTGTCTGTATTTTTTATTTCTTTCAAAACGTAAGTTCTTTTGGTTGCATCTACGTCATCTTATGGAGATGGCATACCTACTCTTCATAAGTGTGCACATTTTTCATTGAATACATATAGTAAAAAATGTTCAATCCTCCAAGTCTGATCACATTATCTTTTGCAACAATTTTTTATGTGCCCTCTCTATAGAATAGGCTTGCTGGGTGTTTTCTTTCACTTGTCATGAATATCTACCATCAATACTTTCATTCGAATATATATGCAATTGGAGTCCAAGATAAATTAATACTTTCCCATATTTGTCTTTTTGTATGGATAAATTAATACGTTTCCAACATAAACATTTGATTAGACATGCATGGAATCTTATTGTAAGAGGAATACATCAGATTGTTGTTGGTATTTAAATAGATTGTTGTTGGGGAACAGATAATGAAAGGCATGTCGTGAAAAAGGTAACGTGCCAAATATTGTGTTTTAGCTGGATGATTTCATGGGCTACGCTACTTTTATCGGGAAAAGCTCAACATAACTATATATTTGCTGGTTGTACGTGCATGTTACTAATTCATCGTTCAAGCTTCACCATTTGGAGGTAAAAGGTTTGTGGAAAGTGAGTAACTATAATGTGAGTACATGGAACTATGATGTGTATATCATACTTAAAGGGAAAATGAATAGCGCATGTTCCACATATGCTGCAAATTTATGGTGGATATAGATTGATTTAGCATTGGAGACATATAGAGGAATAGGCTAATCAAAGTGAGTATGATCAATTTTAAAGTTATAGTCTTAGTTTAATCAAAGTGCGTATGATCAATTTCAAAGTTATGGCCTTGTTTGGTAGTTTGTAGGTCTAGACATGTTTAGCTTCCATGGAGGGAAGCATATTAGGTCTTGAATCTACTTGTATCTTGGTTTAGAATGTATTTTTGTTTTGTGGTCAATGATGTACGATATATGACTATTAAAGTCATATTGTTGAGAAAGGTAACCTTAGTCAACATTTTGGTACAACCAAGGATGTTCATTTGACTTTAGTGACCTATGACCATCCTTTGCCTAGGATAAATTTCTTATTTAGTGTTAATGATTACACTTATTTTGATGAGGTGTGCATCCCCCCTATGACATGTTCCTCTTTTCGTACTCCTATGCTCTTCTAGGTTATGACTTGGATAAGTTTCTTTGATTGGGTTGTAGAGAAACCCTTTTAAATCATCTACATTATTTTCTTACTATCATTAACAAATTATAGAAGCATAATATAATATAAAACCAATCATAGGAACTCCATGAAACATAAATAGCTTGGCATACTAATAGGATGCATGACCTTACTGTTAGAAATAGGAAATACTGAGAGGGGGGGGTGAATCAATATTTCACAAACTTTTACTTTTGCCCACTTATGGATATAACAGATTACTTTAAAGCATAAGAAACTAAATAGCATACATAACAGTAAATGTAAAGAACTCATAACACATGATATGTTCTCGAGGAAACCTTGGCCAAGGGAAAACCCCGGTGGGGATGGTACCCACAAAGATCCACTAATCAAAAGATATCCTGTTAAGGATGTTGACCATATTAGGAGTCTATTACAAACATATAGTGTATCAGTCCTGGTTAAGGGACTATAGGCCTTGTTAGAAGCCTCAACCCTGTTAGGAGTTGTAGATACAAAACCTGATTACCAGATGAGCTCACTACCCAAACAAGTAATACAAATGTTTACTGATTACAATATGGTACTGCTTGCAACTTCACATCAACAACTTCCGCTACTATCACAATATACAACTATCACAAGTTACATTTCAAGTATGTTCGGTACATCTTTATTTATACAAGATACAAACATAATATCTTTCTCTAGTCGGCTTGCATATCTTTATCCAAGAGTAAACATCTAGGATGTCATCTCTTTATAATATTAAGTCATTATTTTGACAAGCAAAATAATCCCTTAATTCATTTACTAGTTCTGCCTTCAAAACTGCTTTGTCAGCTGTACTCTATCATCGGTAAAACAATCATAACTTTGTCTGTACTGTCCGTACTCTTTTGCACACTGAGATGGGGTATCCTTAGACACCATAGAGTCTATGTTCAACTACGCAAACTCTAATCATGCTCCAGTGAACATCGCCAAAACAAACTGTATCGGGTGCTCTGTCAAAAACATTGTTTCATACTTAGACAATTTTAGTCTGCGATCTTCCATACTTACTTTCCAACTTATGCGATCTTCATAGGGAACATATGTTGCCATAATGACAACATCCATGTACATACCTCAACCAAATTGCCAACAATCTCCCCCTTTGTCATTGGTGGAAACATATGAGAAAATTGGCTAAGTGTACAAGTCAAAATCTCAAAATTTGTATCAAAATTGTGGCCATAGTATAAAATAAGTATACTATCCTTATATCTCCTCAAAATATACACATAATCTATAATACTTCATAATACTCCATAGAACTCCCCCTATGAGTATCCTTCCTTATCATATATAGACAATTTTCTAAGTATCTCTCCCCCTTTGACAACAATGACAAAATAAAGGGTGGAAAGGGATATACAAAATTGTGTCAAAACTTTTACCTTACTGTCTTATTGCAAAGCCAGTAGGCTTGCAACACAATCTACAAAATCTGACTTCCAAGCCTCAAAATCTTTCTCCCATGCCTTCTTAATTGATTCTGCTACATTGAGTAAAGTACTCAATCCGTATGCTGCAATCTGACAAGCTTGAAGGGACTCAAAATTGAACTTCTGAAATGGTGTCTTAGCAGTAAGACATTCTTCTAGCTGCTCTTCTATTATAGTCAACTTGATTGAGACATGCTCTCTCAAGATGTTTATCATGATAATTTTCCTATTCTTCTCATCATTCAAAGTCCTTATCTCATCACATAATTTTTTGATCTTTTTCTCAACTGCACTGATCTTTATGTTTGTGCTGGCCATTGAGTTTGTCTCTGCTGCAATTTCATCTTGCTTCTCTTTTATCTTCTTCTCTTCCTCAATTATTATATTTTTAGATTTTGTACACTAAATGTACAAACACTTTCCAGTCTCAAGATGTTTCCTTAAGTTCTAAATGTGTTTGTCAAGGCTGTCAATGTCATTATTTATATTCTGACTTATATTCTGCAACATCTGAGCTTCATAAGCTGCCTATGCCTTAACCTTAGCAATATCAGTCAAATTAGTGAACTCAACATCAAAAGAATTTATTACCATCTTTGCTCTTTCAAGTGGGTCTGAATCAAAGACTTTTGTAGATATAACACTTTGTAGCTTCTCAGTCAAATCTTTCAAGCTACCTTCCAAATTCTTAACTTTCTTGTTCTTTCCAAGAATTTTGTTCAAAGAAGTGATCAACTCTAATTGATCATCGTCATCAACCTCCTTGCTCAAATCTTCAATCAATGTTCCTATTCCTTTCTCCTTTCCAGTCTTAGGAGTAAGACTGATGTCTTCTTGTGGTTCAATAGGTGTATGGGCCTCTGTTTCCATTTGCTCTTTTGTTCGTGTAGTCTCTGTTTCAACACTCTTTTCTTGCTCTCCCAAAGCCAAATTGTCAACAATGTTATCCAAATTGTTGAGTACCGCATCATCTAAATCTAAAATAACTTTTGTTCCTTCAATGTCCATACATTTTGTGCCAATTTTTACAAAAGAAGAGGGAATATCTTCAACTTCAACTACCTCTATTACTGCCTCTGCCTGTTTTGAACTCTGTTTCTCTGCTGGTTCTGCAACTGATTGATCTTTGCTATCTTTTCCTACTACCAAGTTTTCTAGCACTTGCACAACTGCCTATTCAGTTTCAGTCTTTACTTGTTCATACTGACCTCCCATTATTTGTATAGTTCTTCTTTTGGTTCTTAATAGGGTTTCAAGTAGCTTGAGGATCTGTTTAAGGTGGTCATCATCTCTTATGGCACAGATCCATCTTATCACATTCTCTCTCATTTTAGTATCTTCTTCTCGTGCTCTCATCTTTCTTCTCACAAGTCTATTGTACAAATCTTCTGGTATCTTTCCATGAATAGTATCAAATTTCTTGTTTGTCAAAATCATATGTGTAACCATTGCATTCTCTAGATTTAATCTGTCAGAGGATCCATATAAATCATAGTATTTGTTCATTTTGGTAAAGTCTCCATGCTACATTATATCTTCAGTAACTCTTTCTATCCTTGGTTTCCATGATTTCTTCTTTATTGTTACTTCATCATCTTTTATCTCTGCAACTCTTCTAGGTACTGGTGGAACAATTATTTTTTGTCTTTTACCCAATCCTGAAGCACTTGCCTTCATTCTTTTGCTTGGTACTGAAAAAGAGGGTTTCTTTGTCTAACTAATTTCTTGCTCCTTCTCAGGTTCTTCAACCTTTACCTTAACTTGAATGGGTTCTGCACTTGATGCTAAAGGTGGGACTGATAGTATCTCACTTTCCCTTATTGCTTCTACAGTCTTTCTTGCAATATCAAATTCCTGCTCACTCATACCTGATTCTTTTAGAATTTTCTTTATTGTAGTCTCCACTCTCTTCTTTGATTGTTTCTCTTCCTTGAGTGTCTTTGCTGAATCAAAGTTTTCATCATATGTTCCAAATCTATTGTCATGAGCATCCACTTTACTTTTCAACAATCTACTAACATATCCTTCTGTTTCAACTTCAGAGATTTCATGTCTAGGTTCTACTACCTCTATGAATTCATGTCTAGGTTCTACTACCTCAATGTAAGTGAAATCAATATCAACCATAAAACATATATCATCTTTGTGTTTCTCAACTAGGGATGGAGGAATTCTTGATCTATTTACCACAATGTTCTGAAAAGTTTTCAACACTAACTTTAAACTGTCATTAACCTTCTCAATAAGATGTTTGATGTAAACTTTATTGATTCTTTCCATAGTATTCTCACCATCATTCCAATCAATAGTGTAAGGAAATCTTCTTAACAAGTGGAAGAACATGTAAGTAACCAATGAGGAAAATCTAAAGTGAGTGTATTTAGCTTTCTTTATCTTTTCCAAATTCTCAAACAACTATATTCTCAGAATTTCACACATATCCACAGGCTTCTTCTCCACACACATCAAATAAGCAATGTGTACCATACCTGCTGGCATATCATCTTCTCTAGAACTTCCATAGAATTTTGTTGTCAAAATCTTACACAAGTATTTTACATCATCTTGCTTAATCTTACTAATGACTATACCTCTGTCATTGTATATTGAACCGGTGTTTTCAATCACAATCTTTCTCATGTTTTTCTCATTCAGTGGAATTGCACCAACTTTTGATAATCCAGTCACATCATGAATTAGGTCTGCAGTTATGTCAATAACTCTATCTTCTAACCAAAATTTACCATTATGTATCCTACTCAAAATGATCTTAGTACACTCCTCATCATCAAATTCATATTTCATAGAGTACTCAATGATTTCATTGTTTTCTAGATGTTCATAACCTTGTTTCACTGACATATCCTTGTTGTACAATTTTTGATATTCACCATTAAAATTACTCTCCCTTAGGGTTTCATATTTTCATCCAAGATAACTTTTAACATTCTCTAAATGAAGAACTTCATCTGGTACGGATGATAAAGCTAAACTAGCATCTCTTTCTGAGGGTTCAACTAGATCTTTCTTAGTTCTAGGTCTGTTCTTATCCTTAATGTTGTGAATCAATGACACATCCATGATTATATCTTATGACTTAAGCTGATTCAAGATCTTAGTCGGATAAATACCTTAAATTCACAAAATTAGGGCTTTCACTTGATCGGCGCTTCAAACTTCTACAAATCGCTTCCAAACTTCTTTCTCTGCTTTCCAAATCACTTCTAATCACTTGATAATCACAATAACTTTGAATTCAATCTTTTAATACTTAGCATTTACTCGATCTGACATCGCATTCAATTCTTTTGCCACTAAAATGCCAAAAGTTGATTCTATAAACCTGCAACCATAAATCTTCTTGCGACCTCGCAAAACACAATATTTCTTTTTGCGCACTTAACCATAGCATTAGTATAACATAAAAAACCTTCTTCTAACTGCGCAAAACTTAACTCATTCAAAATCTAATTCTACACTAATTCTAAGTTCCTAAACTACAGAAATTTACATAATTTAAGTGCTTAAAGAAGGGTTAGGTAAGGACTCATTCTTACCATCAGATACATTACCTTCTTGATTACCTTCAGTGCTAAATATACCTTCTTGATCTGTGCCTTTAACAAATTTTACTTCATCTTCATTGCTACAGCAACCTTTCTCTTTGTTTCCTGCATTTTCATTCCTTCTTGCATAGTTTCTAGGGTTAGGGTTATGATGATAACCTCCATTGTTCATTCTGCAAAATCTTGTTGTGTGCCCAATCTTGTTACATATCTAACAAACGATTCCATTGGTTCCATATCTAGGTGTTTGCTGATTGATTTGTGTCCTAAAATTTCTAGCAATATGTCCAATTTTGTTGCATCTATAACATACTATTCCATTTCCTCTTTTCATGTCTTCAGTTAATCTCTGATCTGCGTTGTTAGTATTTCTAGCCATTCTACTATTGTAATTATTCTCAATAACTTTAGATCTTCTACATTCAATAGCTCTATGTCCAAAACCATGACAATTATAACAATATCCATTAAGAGGTTTGAATTGTTTACCTGTACAATCTCTCTTCATATGACCAATAGTATTACAAGCAAAACATCTACCTTTGAATTCTCTTTGCATACCTTTGGATGGTTCATCTTGCTTTGGTGGTTCTTCTTTCTTCGGTGCATCTTCTTGCTTCGGTGATTCTTCTTTCTTAGGTGCATCATCAGATTTGTTCTCATCTAACTTCTTTTCTTCACTACTTTCACATACATTCAGATCTGGTTTCTTGCTTTCACTAACTATCTTCAATATGTTAAATCCAAGACCAGTTTTGTCATAGAATGGTTTTCCATAAGATACTTGCTCATTAATCTTTTCACTGTTTGAATATAGCCTCTCAAGTTGTTGTTTGGATTGAGTCAATTCACCTTTCACAATCTTGTTGTATTTCTCAAGTTCATCATACTGCAATTTGACTTTATCAAATTCAGATGTTACCTTGCAAGTTTAGATTTTAGATCTTCATTCTCATTCTTTAAACTTTCATTCTCAGATCTCAGATTGTCATTTCCATCTTTCAAGCTAAGCTTCAGATTTGCTATCTTCAATTCATGTTTAAGGATCACATTTTCTTTTTCTAGATCATCACAATCTTCAACAAGAATTTTAGATTCCTTCTCAGATTTCAGATCTTCTATCTTACCTTTCAATTTGTCAATAAGATTATTTGCATCATCATATTTTCTTTTCAGAGTGTTTCTTTCATCAGTAAGCATATCAATTTGTTCAAGAGCTTCTTCAAGATTCTTTTGTAACTGATCCATATCCATAGAGATCTTACTCAAGCTGCTAGGCTTTCCTTGAATGTTTCTTCTCCGAGTAACTGTGCTCTGATACCAATTGTTAGAAATAGGAAATACTGAGAGGGGGGGGTGAATCAGTATTTCACAAACTTTTACTTTTTCCCACTTATGGATATAAAAAATTACTTTAAAGAATAAGAAACTAAATAGCATACATAACAGTAAATGTAAAGAACTCATAACACATGATATGTTCTTGAGGAAACCCTGGCCAAGGGAAAACCCCAGTGGGGATGGTACCCACAAAGATCCACTAATCAAAAGATATCATGTTAATGATGTTGACCCTGTTAGGAGTCTATTACAAACATATAGTGTATCAGTCCTAGTTAAGGGACTATAGGCCTTGTTAGAAGCCTCAACCCTGTTAGGAGTTGTAGATACAAAACCTGATTACCAGATGAGCTCACTGCCCAAACAAGTAATACAAATGTTTACTAATTACAATATGGTACTGCTTACAACTTCATATCAACAACTTCCGCTGCTATCACAATATACAACTATCACAAGTTACATTTCAAGTATGTTCGGTACATCTTTATTTATACAAGATACAAACATAATATCTTTCTCTAGTCAGCTTGCATATCTTTATCCAAGATTAAACATCTAGGATTTCATCTCTTTATAATATTAAGTCATTATTTTGACAAGCAAAATAATCCCTTAATTCATTTACTAGTTCTGCCTTCAAAACTGCTCTGTCGGTTATACTCTGTCATCGGTAAAACAATCATAACTTTTTCTGTACTGTCCATACTCTTTTGTGCATTGAGATGGGGTATCCTTAGACACCATAGAGTCTATGTTCAACTCCACAAACTCTGATCATGCTCCAGTGAACGTCGCCAAAACAAACTGTATCGGGTGCTCTGTCAAAAACACTGTTTCATACTTAGACAATTTTACTCTACAATCTTCCATACTTACTTTCTAGCTTATGTGATCTTCATAGGGAACATATGTTGCCATAATGACAACATCCATTTCCATAATGACAACATCCATGTACATACCTCAGCCAAATTGCCAACACTTACTTGATGCAGCTATAGCACTTGTAAACATACATCGTTAGTCACCACCTTGACCATTGTGAAATCCATAGTGCTCATGACATATACAATCTTGACCTTTCTATCCTTGTGTACTCTACTTTACTAGATTGGATCGAGCAATAGTATTTATCACAAACTTTTTGTTACTCCTACATGCTTGCATAACTTAGAACGTGAATTTGGGAAAATTCACAACATAATTTTATTATGACCCTCTAGAATTTTTGGATGAGTGTGCAAGATAAATTCCCATGATTGACAAGGAATATCATTTAATTGAGGATTTATAGGAGTCAAGGTAGTTGGATGGTTCCAATTATTTAATCTCTCAACACTAGGCAAGCTATTACAATATATAACCTTTCTCTCCCACCTCGTACACCACATGCCAAATTTATTTATTTATTAGCCAATAAGTTATTCCATTCACATGACTATATATAATGTACTCAAGAAACACAATGCAATTCCCTGTTTAAAGGAGCAAGGAAAATATAATTGAACAACTTATTTTTTGAAACAAAAACAATAAACCATAATATAAAATATGACAACATGTCATACTTGCACTACAATGCACACATTACTATTGTAAAGGACACAACAACACGAAGGTAATGAAAAGAAGAAACCCCTAACCAATACATAAGAATACTAACACTAATGAGGACTACTGATTCTAAGTAAAATTATAATTGTATCATACAACATCTTTGTTAATGTGCTATTGATCTCTTGATAGCCCCTAGGTTGTAGTTGTGTAAGGGTCAGCCCCCATGTCTTGCAGTTGATTTTAATAAAAAATAATAGTGAGTAAAACCAACCATGAAAAACCATTAAGAGATATAGGACAACACCCACAAAATTATTGGGTATGAACTCATGTTCTCACATACAATGCACATTTAGTTAGGATAAATTAATCATCAACCTCCAATCCACACCTAGACACACTTCACACATTCAGATTACGCATAAAATATTGACTACGATTAAGGATTCCCAAGAGACACTATCAGTTGATTAGACTCAACCTAGACTCAACCTACATAAAGGTTGGCTAACTATGATACATTGCGATCCAAAGTAGTCATAAGATGGAAAATATTTAAAATCTATTTTTTAGTGTCTTCTACATCTTTAAAATGGTATTTTTAGAGGTCTTCACAATATAATTTGGGGTCTAGACTATCATATGTCCCTTAGAACCATTTCCATAGTTTGAAGGGATTGAATTTAAATCTCTTTGATATCTTTCTAGATATATAAAGAATTTCAATTTTATTACCACCACCCAAGGAGTTAGGCAAGGACTTACGAATAACTAGGATTGTTGGATGTTACAATTCATGTTTTTCCTTAGCTTGTTCATATAATGAATAAACTTTGTAAAGATAAATTTTAAGGCTTGAGGATATGAACCTAATTGGGTTTTAAGAGATTGGGGTTTTGAATTACCCCTTTCTTATCAAGTGTGCAAACATATGGGAAAAAATATGAAGGTTGAATCCCTGTGGCTTAGTCTTTTTTTGTGCACAACTAATTAGGAGTCATATTTTGAGGTATTCAATTACCTTTTAACTCCAATGATGAAACCATTAAGGTTAAAACTTAGGGTTGAACCTTGATAAACTTATGAATTCAAATTCCTAAAGAGAACATTCAAAGGAATTAAGTGATGAGATTTTGACTTATCAAATCCATAAATTAGCCAAATTTGTAAGGTGAAAGCCCAATGTCTGAGGTCCAATAATTTGAATTGAAAAAAGAAATTTGGGATACACTTTAGGTGTTGATGAGAATCCCTTCCTCATACCAAGGTGAGGCTTGATTGTTAGGGAAAAGTCCAAGGGTTGAACCTAACAATATTAGAAAAATTGATGCCTTGAAATGACCCATTGGTGATCAAGGTTCAACAATTAATCTTACCACTTTCATAATGTTGGCAAAGTTCTTAAGGTGAAATCCCAATCAACAAGGCCTAAGGAGAATTTATTTTTCATAATTTTGAATAGATTTGTGTGGTTAAAGAACAGTATCAAACTCTTGCTAAAAGAAGTTCCTATCAATCCCATATAGAGATTCCCACATTAATTTTATTATTAAAATGTTTGAGTTAAATTAAGGAAAATTTTTATCATGCTTCGTACCAATGTTAATTCATGCATCTAGTTTTGATTATCCATTATCATTTATTTTAATTACCTTATCTCTATGAGAGATTCTCAATAATAATATTATAATTACATTTGTTATGACTTAAATGTTTTTGAATAGGGTAAAAATAGGTTTCAAAGGGACCCAAAATCCTTTAACAAAAGGTCTTAACTAGATAAAACATTAAGCATTACAAACCAAGATGAATAGCTAATCAAAAAGTAAACAATATAACCAGTAGAAAAGAGACAACAAAAAACCAACAAAAGTAGAAAGAACTAAGCTAGGGTCTTCAAGGTATCAACCACCTCACTTTCAAGTTGGTTCATGTTGTGCACCGCTTTCTTCAGCTTTATGACTCAAATGTTATTGAATATACAATTTTATTTAAAATAAATAATTCAAAGTACATAAGGAAAATGAAGAATAAAAGAGGCCAATGCCATCTCTAATCCATATTCATCTAATTACCAACAATGGTTTCCATGCCTCCCTACCATGTGAAGCTCAAAGTTTCACAACATCATACTAGGAGATAGTCACATGACCCAAACACATACCCACACAAAAACATGGGTACAAATACATCATACAATCACATCATACACATAAAATACATGACATTTATATAATAAATAAAATCAACACCAACAAGAAAGGAATTTAACTCATCTTTTTAGTGCTACTCAAACTACACTAGGATTAGATGCTAGATAGCTAGTTAGGGAGTGTCAACACATATTTTCAAAGGGACAACATTACACAAAACCTATCACTCCTCTAATAAAGATGATGATATACTTGATCTTATAACTCTAATGCTCCACAAGTGATTATATCTTCCCCCAATCATCCTTAGCCTTCACAAGCACTCGAGACATGACAATATACATCCATTACCTTTATTAATTATTTTACTCATATTTCATTATTTTCCACTTGATTAAATGACTCCTCACTTTGTTGGATTAATTATGGAAAGTTAAGTATTGAGAGGGGAGGGGTGAATCATTACTCCAAAAACTTTAACTACTTTACTAACCATTCACTGAATTGAAAACTTTGCATACATCAACATAAAACATATAAATAAAAATCATAAAACACAACTCATAACACCATGGTTTTTGTTCTCACAGAAATCCTTGGTGAGAGGAAAAAACTGCGATGGGGACAACACCCACAATACTTCACCACTATAGTAAAAAAATTTCTCGGTTAGAGCTACAAAATTAGCTATTTTTGATAGCTTATCTTGTTAAGAATATTTACCCTCCTAAGAGTATAAAGACTTATTTAGTCTACCTTGCTAAAGGATTTTACAACTCTAATGTAAGATACATACCTTGTTAAAGGATTTAGAAATTAAGACCTATTAGGGCCTACTCTGTTAAGAGATTTTACAATTATGATTACACAATAATCAGTAATAAAAACTGTCTGTAATACTACATCAACATATGCTTATCAGACTCAATATGCTCAATATCAATTTTCCTCATTCTATATTACACTCACAATTCAACTTATGTACTAGATAGCTTCAATTCTGAATCATATTCACAACTCTTCTCTAACTTCTTTTTTACTTGGTAGCTTCTCTGTTCATCACCTTCACATTTATCTCTGAGTGATCATGACCTACTCTATGTAATATCTCTCCTCTCTCTCTCTGATCTTCATATACCGATCCATTTATACTCGATCTAGAAGCGGTGGAAATGTTCTAGAATCTTCTCCTTAAATGGTGTTACCAATGGTTACATCTCCAATGCATATATTACACTTAATTTTCATTGGCAGATCTTAGCTTGTAATCATGCACAATCTTCATGTTTAAATTTCTCCAATGCATTACCAAATAATCTCCTCGAGATCTGTAAAATGTTTTTTGCTCGATCTATAGATTCAATGTATCTGTTATGTTGGCCCGTGTTACTCGGTAACATGTTTTTTCCTTACTTGATAACATGTATAATCTTGGCTCGGTAATTATTGTAACTCGATAACTGCTCAGTGCTTGCCTTACCTTTCTCGGTGCCTATTCCTTATTTCCCTTTACCGAAATTTTCTTTTCCTTTACCGAATAACTTATTTTCTTTACCAAATGACTTTGATAATCAATATGACTTTAACAGAACTAATGACAACAAAATAACTCTTTTAGGAGTACCAATCTCACCCGTTGGCATTAGTTTGGCATCTTTGTTAAAAACTTCATTGAAGCCCTCAAAATTTGACCATGTAAGAACTCTCGGTATAAATCCTTATAACTCCATATCTTCATGTCTCACAATTATCCATTACTTTCCATGTGGAAATACTCCCTATATACATATATCTATCCCCCTTATAACATATCTATCCTCCTTTTTTGACAAAAATGCCAAAAACAAAATTACTTACTGTGATCCAGTGGAGGAATCTTATCAAAAATGTTTTTATACCTCTGATGTGTGTCTTTCAGTGATGTATCCCATGATTCCTTGAGTGTATGTAACACCACAATTTATTCACCTATGTTAGTTGCAAGACTCATCGTGCTATCCATAACACTGATATCAGGGGTGTTCACTAGCTCTTTTGCCTTATGAATATGTTTTTGCAGTGACTCAATCTGGGGTATAAAAATTGTTTGTAGCTCCATGAGTTTCATTCTTATTTTTTTCTCCTCTTTTCTCAACTCATGTTGAACTCCCATTAAATTTTTAAGCCTTTGATAGTAAACTTTAAATGTACCGGCTTGGTTTTTACCTTTGCCAGCTGCTCAGTCAGCTCTTTCTCAATAGATTCATCTTTCTCCTTTATATTCTTTGTAAAATTTGAAATCAAACAAATCTTCTGAAATAATAAAATAATATCTTTCATCTTGGTTTCCAATTCTGCAACTAGTTCAGAAAGTGTTACCTTATCTAGTGCCACTGATTGAAGTAACTCTTCAATTATCTTATTCTCCATTTTCTTTATGTGCACTTGCATCATATACTCAATGGTCTTTGTACCAGGTTGATTGATCTATTTTACTAGTTCACTCAATTGGCTAAGTATACTTCCCTTCTCATTTATATCAGCATCAGGTACAATCTCTTGTAGTATCTCCTTAACATTCTCTATCACATCAATCTTTTGTTTCTTTTCTAGTAATTTATCCTATGTTGCTTTCTTCTTAAGTAGATCTCCAAATTATGATAGCTCCTTAGGGCTTAGGGTGGAGATGTCTACCTTAGGAATCAAAATTGGTTTAATTAAGTCAACTTTCTCCTTCTCATGATTTCTCTTCTTTGACTTTTTATTTTTTATTTGTACACTCTCTTTAGTAGAAAACTTTACATCAGATGTAGTGGTTGTATTTGTATATTATGTTCTTTCTTCTCTTTCATCTTATTATTTTTCTTCCTTCTTTTCTTCATGAACTTCTTCTTTCTTTTGTTCTTCTTTATCCTTTTCCTTTTCCTTTGGATTATCCTTCTCTTTTTCTTGTGGCTGATGTAAACCTATAGTTTCGATAGAGATGACTAGCTCTATATTATGATCTATTGTAGTCTCGGTCTCTTGGTTGTCTTCAGTGTCCTTTTGTTCAATCTTCTTTTCTTGATTAGTGGACTCCTCTACATTAGTAGGAATTTATTTAGTAACTTATGAGATAACATCATTAATCTTAGGAAAATTTAGTACTTGTTCAATAACTAGATCTAGATAAATCAATTTTGCCTTAGCTGAATCATCAATGTTAATTTATTCAGTATCCTTATCCTCAGTTACCATCACATCTTCATCCCTTTTAATCTCTTCTAGTGGGTCTTTTTCAGTTATATCTTCAATAATAATGGCCTCATCTTTTTCTAAGGTCAAGTCAATAGGATTTGACTTACCTTTTTGCTCCTTGATTTCTGTTGGTTGGTCAAGAAAGAAGATCTTTCTCCATATACCATTTGTTTCATTTTGTACTTCGTCTAGTTTACCGACCATAATCTTCAATGCTCTGCTTTTGACTAGAAATATCTTTGAGTACTCCTTCAATTCTTCATTAATCCCTCTTATTGAAAATTTAGGTATGGTAATAGCTAGGGATATTTCCCTCATTTGTTTCTCAAATTCCATAGCATACTTCCATCTAGCATCTATCTTCTTGTAAATTTCATCGGGTATTCGGTTGGCCATATCAACTAAAATTATTCTAAATTTGTGCAGTGTAAACACAACTTCCTCCTCAATCTTTTCTTTTTCTTCATCAATTCTTGTTTCCTATTTTATTTCAACAAAACCTCCATACTTCTTGAGAGTTTCAATAAACTCATCTAGGTTTCTCAGTTTTGGGGGCTGGTTTTGCACAACTTTATATTTGTTCATATCTTATGATTTATTCTCGTTGTCCTCTTGTAGCTTTATCTTTCTCCTTCATCTACCAGATGTTTTATTTTCTCTCATATATGTTTTAGGCTTTTGTAGCTCTACTAGATTGTTTCTTCTTCTCTTTCAATGTGGATGAAGACCTTGTCAATGCTCTTGTACTGATTGGGATTGGAGTTTCCTTTTTCATTCTTATTTTATTTCCCTTGATCTCAGAAGTACTAGCTTCATCTTCTTCAAAAGTAACTCCTTGATTCTCTAACAAATTACTTATCATTCTATTGGTTTTCCTTTGTGCCTTAGGTATCAGTATACCTAGTTTTATCTTGTCCTTCACTTCTTCATAAGTCCCATACTAATTTTCTCTCTTATCAACCAATTTAGCTAACAAAGATTCAATTTGTTTTGATGCAGTGTCAATGTCCATCTCATATCCCATTGGTTGTATCTAGATGGTCCTTGTATCCATAGCTTTCACTATGCAATTTT
Organism: Chamaecyparis obtusa; assembly: GCA_027943335.1. Taxonomy (NCBI): domain Eukaryota; kingdom Viridiplantae; phylum Streptophyta; class Pinopsida; order Cupressales; family Cupressaceae; genus Chamaecyparis; species Chamaecyparis obtusa. The sequence continues at coordinate 1,672,586 of BSBK01001093.1, forward strand.
TGGTGTCTACTTCAAAACAAATAGAATCCCACTAGCTAAGGTGGAATTCTAAATTTCTTGTGCATTCTTGTTTGGAACTTAGAAAAGTAATAATTCATTATCATATCAAAGTTATCTCCTAAACTTTGAATGAAATCATTTATCTGATATATGATCGGTTTATCCACACTCCATTCTACATTACCAATTGATGGGAACAAGTTCTGAAAGTAGAAAAATATACATACCAACAATGAACCAAACTTAAAAGTGTTGGTCTTTCCTTTCCTGATGGTGTTCATGTTGTCATCAAACTGCTTTAGTAGGATCTCACATAGATCGATCTTCATATCTTTCTTGACTATCTTGTAGGCTATGTCCACATCTCTGCATGGTACACTATCTACCCAAGATGATTGAAAGATTCAGTAGGAAATGGTATTACATGCAAATATCAATTTAGGATCATCAACAGTTGACAATTTGAGACCTCTTCCATCTCATTTTTCTTGTGTCATCTCACACAGTTTTTTCTTGATGATTTTCTTATGTGATTTCAGTCTATCACCGATTGGATAACCAGTCACAATATGTAACACATCCTTTGTAATCTTTACTGGTGCATCGAGCCACATGAATTAGTTGTGATCTCATCTCAATAAAATTCTCATACATTCAGTCTTGAACACATTTGGTATGCAGTGCATGCATCAAACCCTTGGTCTCCAAATGGATGTGCTCATCCTTCAACTTCTCATTCACACATATATTCTGGTAGGATGTATCAATGTCAACTTGACAAATTTCTTTGATCTTGCAATGGATAAAGGCACGAATGTCTTCAATCAAAATTAATCTCAGAGGGATTGAAGATAGGGCTCCCATCTTATCAAGTTTGATGGCTATAGCTAGTGGTAGCTTATACTTCGGATTGACTAGATCAATCTTCTCCATGACAACAGGATTTTGAAATTTAGGTGTCATTTCTTCAAAGATATAAATTCTTGATTGAAATAGGGTTTCTCTTGAATATCAACTTGGTTGTGCTTACACAACTCAGGAAAACACCATAAATTACTCAAATGTTATTTCTTATTCTTAGATCTTCTCAATTAATCACTCGAATGCTCTTAGGGGATTCGTTTCTGTAAAGTGCTCAAGTTCTCTTGAAAATGTAAGGTAAAAATAGAATAACAAAGGGTCTATTTATACCTTTTCCTCGATTATGGTTTCCAACGACCATAATTCTAGCATTAAATATTTTCATCGACTCCCTTTTTCACCGATTTCCAATCACACTTCCTTTCACTGAATGAAACAAAATAACATAGTCTCTCACTAATCAAAACATGAAATGTTAACTTCACAACATATATCCAAATGCATCTAAATATGCTCATATAGATCTTTGCACAAATTTTAGGAACCGATTTAAAATTGAATTTTAGTTTACAGTTCCTAGACATACCTTTGACCGATTAGGTGAAGATAGGTGCACCCAATCCAGAGGATGAGGTTCCATCAATTGTTCCAAGTGCAGTTCCATCATCTAGAGACTTTCTTCTCCATGTTTTGTTCCTTTGATCTCTTATTTCTTCAACATTTACTTGAAAAGTTTCACTTGGTTGTTCCTTAGTTGGAGCTTTGCCTTGGTACCTATAGTCCTTGGCTAGGTGACCAACCTTGTGACAGTGAAAACATGTCATTCTAGGATTTCTCCATGACCTTCTATCATTCCTTCAATGCATAAAAATGCAATTTGTTGCAATGTGTCCAAATATCCCATATGTTGTACATGAAATTCTTGTATCATAGTCCCATGGTATAGTTGAGCCTTGTCAGTTGTTTGCAGTATGTTGTTGATTAGGTACCCATTTAACATTCTTCCTTTGTGACCTGCAATCTTCATATTTGTGACCATATCTATTGTAATTATTGCAGTAACCCTTTGAAGTTTGGATTCCTTGCATTGTTAGCAATCCTTGATCTACACTCAAATGCTTTATGACCATACTTATTGCAATTGTAACAATAACCATTTGTTAGAAAGTAAAGTCCACCAAGATAACTAAGAGGGGGGGTGAATCAGTTATCAAATAAATACAACTTTTATCACCTTTAATAGATTTTAACCATGTAAGCAATGTAAGCAAAAACCATAGAAAGATATACATACACAACAACACAATAACACAAGATATGTTGACTAGGGAACCTCTTGATCAAAGAGTAAACCCCGGTGGGAATGATGCCCACAAAAGATGCACTAATATGAAAATTCCTTGTGAGAAGATGCAATCTGTTAGGAGCCTTATGAAATACATTCAATACATATGAATCTCTATTAGGATATTTTGAATCCCTGTTAAATATTCTAACCCGGTTAGGAGTTATGGAAGACATAAGGACCCACTGTCCAAACAGCTTCAAGGGCAAGATCACTGAACACACTGTCCAACTGATATCAGTATTACTTAATAGAATAATACCAAAAGATTACTGATCTCAACAACTTATCACCTCTCCTCTGACTGTGCCAAACTACACCAACTGCTTCATCAAATCTCAATACTAGATCTCTGCAATTCGCATATTCTCTTACAACAAATATTGCACAATTCCATAATTCACTTTCATACTATCTCTCATGTACATTCTTACAATAAAGAAAATCAATTTTTCATTTATACCACACTCAAATAATTAAAAATGAGTCGAAATACAATATACAAAATATAATCTTCCACACGTTACACAATATTCCACAATTACATAAAATTATCGGCTTCCAATCAAGATAATTCTTCACTCGTGCAACCTCTAACCTTACTGTTATGTCCACATCATGATCATCATGTCTTCATCATCTATATAAACTTGCATGCTCAGATTCTATCCTTATTGGGAGATATCATCCAATTTCCACAAGCCGCTTCTCAGGAACACTGCCCGAATACTGCTTCCACTGAATTATACATAACTATCAAGAATAGTTGAATTTCCATATGTGCTCTTGACCATGATCTCAGGAAACATCATAGATTAAGTCCTCAACTCCACATGGCTTGATCTGCAATATCCCACATGCGCTAATACAAACATTTTCTACTTTTATGCTAATCTTGAGTAGATCACTGTGTTAACATCAATGACAATCACAGTCATGAATGCAACAAAAACTCCTATAGAATGACTATGAATACTCCCCCATAGGATATATTTAGCATTCATTCCTAACAATCTCCCCCATTGGCATTGATGGAAACATAGATGAAAAAACATCCAAGTTTCATGAATACCAACTCTGTAACACTACTGCTCTAAAATGTTTTCACATCCTCTTCATCAATCAAATCTTGCTTCATTTTCCTACTCAATTCTTTTAGTTTTCCATTTTATATTGCTTGTATTCTACTCCCTCAAATTCTCTTTAATAGATGATTTTTCTCAAGTTCAAATGTCAGGTATGTGCAAGATCATGAGGGGCCAAAAAGTGGTGATGTGAAAAATATTCACTTTTCACTTGTCCAAAAGCGCATGAAAGCGCTTGTTGACTTTTTAGTAGGCCTAGGTGTCAGTACACTAGGCAAACCTAACACCAAAGCACGAGCTTAATCAGGTACCCGATTTTTCTGAGTATGAAAAAATGGCGGGATTATATGAAAAATTTGAACTTTTCAAAATCGGGGAAATCGGGTACCCGATTTTCCCAAGTATGAAAAAATGGCGGGAGGGCGGGAGTATATGAAAAAATTGAACTTTTGTATATAATTTTTAAATATGTATTATATATATAATTATATATTAATTTATATATTTTATATTATAATATCTTAGGGGTTTTAAATTATATGTCATATATATTTTATATTATAATATTTTATAACTTAATATATTTTTTATATATTAATATGTATTGTATATAATTATATTTAAAGTTTATATTATAAAAATATATGTACAAATTATATATATATTATATATATAACGTTTAAGGTGTATTATGTAAATATTTTATATATTTTTAAATATGTATTATAGATATAATTATATATTAATATATATTTTATATAATAATATCTTTTATATATATATATATATATATATATATATATATATATATATATATATATATATATATATATATATATATATATATATATATATATATATATATATATATATATATATATATATATATATAAACTTTATGATCATAATATTTAAATTGTATGTTGAAAGGGGTTACCGAGACTTCCTAGGGGTCCTAGTATGCCTTATCATGTGTTAGGACCCCTAGGAAGTCCCCACGGCCCCTTTTGACACATTGGAATGCTCAAGTGTGTCAGAAGGGGTCCCTTCCGACACACTCGAGCATTCCAATGTGTCAAAAGGGGCCGTGGGGACTTCCTAGGGGTCCTAACATGTGATAATGCATACTAGGACCACTAGAAAGTCCCCATGACCCCTTTTGACACATGTGAACCTTCCAGTGTGTCTAAAGGGGTCCTAGGAAGTCCCCATGACCCCTTCAGAAACACTGGAGGGTTCACATGTGTCAAAAGGGGTCATGGGGACTTTCTAGTGGTCCTAGTATGCCTCACCACACGTTAGGACCTGTAGGAAGTCCCCATGACCCCTTTTGACACATTGGAATGCTCGAGTGTGTCAATAGGGGTCATGGGGACTTCCTAGGGGTCCTAACTTGTGATAATGCATACTAGTACCGCTAGGAAGTCCACATGACCCCTTTTGAAACATTTGAATTCTCAAGTCTATCTGAAGGGGTCGTAGGACCCCTTAGGACACACTTGAGCATTCCAATGTGTCAATAGGGGTCATGGGGACTTCCTAGGGGTCCTAACATGTGATAATGCATACTAGGCCCCCTAGGAAGTCCCCATGACACCTTTTGACACATGAGAACACTCAAGTGTGTCATAAGGGGTCATAAGACCCTTTGGGACACACCTGAGTGTTGAAATGTGTCAAAAGGGGTCATGGGGACTTCGTACGGGTCCTAGTGCACCTATGACCCCTTTTGAAACATTTGAATGCACAACTATGTCTGAAGGTGTTGTAAGACCCCTTAGGACACACTTGAGCATTCCAATGTGTCAATAGGGGTCATGGGGACTTCCTAAGGTTCCTAACGTGTGATAATGCATACCAGTAACCCTAAGAAGTCATCATGACCCCTTTTGAAACATTTGAATGCTCAAGTGTGTCTAAAGGGGTCGTAGGACCCCTTAGGAAACACTTGATCATTCCAATGTGTCAATAGGGGTCATGGAGACTTCTTAGGGGTCCTAACATGTGATAAGGTGTACTAGGAGCCCTAGGAAGTCCCCATGACCCTTTTTCACACATGAGAACACCCAAGTGTGTCATAAGGGGTCATACAACCCCTTGGGACACACTTGAGTGTTGAAATGTGTCAAAAGGGGTCATGGGGACTTCCTAGGGGTCCTAGTATGCCTTATCATGTGTTAGGACCCCTAGGAAGTCTCCATGACCCCTATTGACACATTGGAATGCTCAAATGTTTCATGTGCCAAAAGGGGTTGTGTGCACTTCCAAGGGGTCCTAGTACACCTTATCACACGTTAGGACCCCTAGGGAGTCCCCATGACCCCTTTTGACACATTGAAATGCTCAAGTGTGTCTTAAGGGGTTGTAGGACCCCTTAAGACACACTTGAGCATTCCAATGTGTCTTAAGTGGTCATGGAGAATCTCTAGGGGTCCTAAGGCGTGATAAGGCATACTAGGACCCCTAGGGAGTCCCCATGAGCTATTTTGACACATTAGAACACTCAAGTGTGTCTTAAGGGGTCCTACGACCCCTTAAGACACACTTGAGCATTCCAATGTGTCTTAAGGGGTCATGGAGAATCTCTAGGGGTCCTAAGGTGTGATAAGGCATACTAGGACCCCTAGGGAGTCCCCATGACCCCTTTTGACACATTGGAATGCTCAAGTGTGTCTTAAGGGGTCCTATGACCCCTTAAGACACACTTGAGCATTCCAATGTGTCAAAAGGGGTCATGGGGACTCTCTAGGGGTCCTAAGGTGTGATAAGGCATTCTAGAAGACCCCTAGGGAGTCCCCATGACCCCTTTTGACACATTGGAATGCTCAAGTGTGTCTTAAGGGGTACTAATACCCCTTAAGACACACTTGAGCATTTCCAATGTGTCAAAAGGGGTCATGGGCATTTCCTAGGGGTCCTAACATATGATAAGGCATACTAGGACCCCTTATGACACACTTGAGAGTTCTAATATGTCAAAAGAGGTTATGGGGACTTCTTAGGGGTCCTAGAATGCCTTATCACGCATTAGGACCCCTAGAGAGTCTCCATGACCCCTTAAGATACATTGGAATGCTCAAGTGTGTCTTAAGGGGTCGTAGAACCACTTAAGACACACTTGAGTATTCCAATGTGTCTTAAGGGGTCATGGGGACTCCCTAGGGGTCCTAACGCATAATAAGGCGTACTAGGACCCCTAGGGAGTCCCCATGACCTCTTTCAACACATTGGAACACTTACGTGTGTCTTAAGGGGTCCTAATACCCCTTAATACACACTTGAGCTTTCCAATGTGTCAAAAGGGGTCATGGGGACTCCCTAGGGGTCCTAAGGCGTACTAGGACCCTAGGGAGTCCCCATGACCCCTTAAGACACATTGGAACGCTCAAGTGTGTCTTAAGGGGTCCTATGACCTCTTAAGACATACTTGAGCATTCCAATGTGTCTTAAGGGGTCATGGGGACTATATAGAGGTCCTAACATGTTATAAGGTGTACTAGGACCCCTAGGGAGTCCCCATGACCCCTTTTGACACATTGGAATGCTCAAGTGTGTCTTAAGGGGTCCTAGTATGCCCTATCATGCGTTAGGACCCCTAGAGAGTCCCCATGACCCCTTTTGACACATTGGAATGATTAAGTGTGTCTTAAGGGGTCCTAATACCCCTTAAGACACACTTGAACATTCCAATGTGTCAAAAGGGGTCATGGGGACTCTCTACGGGTCCTAATGCTCAAGTGTGTGTTAAGGGGTCCTACAACCCATTAAGAGGTCCAAATTTGGTACGTAGGTCCTCTAACATGTCTTAATGTGTTCCAAAGGGTCGCTGTTTAATGGAAGTTGCATTTGGAACCCTAATGACCCCTTAATAGGCCTGCTGACCCTGATTCGACATGTGGTGTCCCGAGAGCACTCCAAGGACCCCTTTCGAGTTCTACTAGGTAAAAGTCATCCAAATTTGGTACGTAGGTCCTTTGACATGTCCTAATGCATTCAAGAGGGTCATCATTCCATAAAAGTTACATTTGGAACCCTAATGACCCCTTAACAGGCCTGTCGGCCCTGATTCGACATGTGGTCTCCTGAGAGCACCCCATGGACCCCTTTCGAGTTCTACTAGGAAAAAGTCATCCAAATTTGGTAGTAGGTCCTATGACATGTCCTAATACATTCCAAAGGGTCACCGTTCCATCGAAGTTGCATTTGGAACCCTAATGACCCCTTAACAAGTCTACCAACCCCGATTCGATATGTGGTCTCCTGAGAGCACCCCATGGACCCCTTTCAAGTTCTCCTAGGAAAAAGTCATCTGAATCAAGAAATTAGGTCCTCTAACATGTCCTAATGTGTTCCAAATGGTCACTATTCTATCAAAGTTGCATTTGGAACCCTAATGACCTCTTAACAGGCCTACAATGCTTGATTCGACATGTGGTCTCCTGAGAGCACCCCATGGACCCCTTTCGAGTTCTACTAGGCAAAAGTCATCCAAATTTGGTACGTAGGTCTTCTAACATGATCTAATGCATTCCACAGGGTCACTATTCCATCAAAGTTGCATTTTGAACCCTATTGAGCCCTTAACAGGCCTACTGACCCCAATTCGACATGAGATCTCCCGAGAGCACCCCATGGACCCCTTTTGAGTTCTACTAGGAAAAAGTCATCCAAATTTGGTATGTAGGTCCTCTGATATGTCCTAATGCATTCCAAAGGGTCACTGTTCCATAAAAGTTGCATTTGGAACCCTAATAACCCCTTAACAAGCCTACTGACCCCGATTTGACATGTGGTCTCCCGAGAGTACCCCATGGACCCCTTTCGAGTTCTACTAGGAAAAAGTCATCTGAATCATGGAATTAGGTCCTTTGACATTTCCTAATGTGTTCCAAAGGGTCACCATTCCATCAAAGTTGCATTTTGAATACTATTGACCCCTTAACAGGCCTACCAGCCCCGTTTCGACATGTAGTCTCCCGAGAGCACCCCATTAACCCCTTTTGAGTTCTACTAGGAAAAAGTCATCCAAATTTGGTCAATAGGTCCTATGACATGTTCTAATGTGTTACAATGGGGCATTGTTCCATCGAAGTTGCATTTCAAACCCTATTGACCCCTTAATAGGCCTAACGACCCTGTTTCGACATGTGGTCTCCCGAGAGCTCCCCATGGACCCCTTACGAGTTATACTAGGAAAAAGTCATCCAAATTTGGTACATAGGTCCTATGACATATCCTAATGTGTTCCAAAGGGTCACTATTCCATTGAAGTTTCATTTGGAACCCTAATGACACCTTAACAGGCCTATCGACCCCGATTCGACATGTGGTCTCCCGAGAGCACCCCATGGACCCCTTTCGAGTTCTACTAGGGAAACGTCATCCAAATTTGGTATGTAGGTCCTTTGACATGTCCTAATGCATTCCAAAGGGTCATTTTTCCATCAAAGTTGCATTTGGAACCCTAATGACCCCTTTACAGGCCTACCAACCCTTATTCGACATGAGGTCTCCCGAGAGCACCCCATGGACCCCTTTCGAGTTATACTAGGAAAAATTAGTCCAAATTTGGTACATAGGTCCTATGACATGTCATAATGCATTCCAAATGGTCACCATTCCATCAAAGTTGCATTTGGAACCCTAATGACCCTTTAATAGGCCTACCGACCCCGTTTCGACATGTGGTCTCCCGAGAGCACCCCATAGACCACTTTTGAGTTATACTAGGAAAAAGCCATCCAAATTTGGTACATAGGTCCTCTAACATGTCCTAATTCATTTCAAAGGGTCACCATTCCATTGAAGTTGCATTTCAAACCCTGATGACCCCTTAATAGGCCTACCGACCCCGATTCGACATGAGGTCTTCTAAGAGCACCCCATGGACCCCTTTCAAGTTCTACTAGGGAAAAGTCATCCAAATTTTGTACATAGGTTGTATGATATGTCCTAATGTGTTCCAAAGGTTCACCGTTCCATCGAAGTTGCATTTGGAACCCTAATGACCCCATAACAGGCCTACCGACCCCGATTCGACATGAGTTCTCTCGAGAGCACCCCGTGGACCCCTTTCGAGTTCTACTAGGAAAAAGTCATCCAAATTTGGTATGTAGGTCCTATGACATGTCCTAATATGTTCCAAAGGGTCACTATTCCATTTAAGTTGCATTTAGAACCCTAATGACCCCTTAACAGGCCAATCCACCCCGATTCGACATGTGGTCTCCCGAGAGCACCCCATGGACCCCTTTCGAGTTCTACTAGGCAAAAGTCATCCAAATTTGGTACATAGTTCCTATGACATGTTCTAATGCATTCTAAAGGGTCACCATTCCATCCAAGTTGCATTTGTAACCCTAATGACCCCTTAACAGGCCTACCGACCCCGATTCGACATGAGGTCTCCCGAGAGCAACCCATGGACCCCTTTCAAGTTATTTTGGGAAAAAGTCATATGAATCATTTAATTAGGTCCTCTTATATGTCCTAATGTGTTCCAAAGGGTCACCTTTCCATCGAAGTTGCATTTCAAACCCTAATGCCCCCTTAACAGGCCTACCAACCCCGATTCGACATGAGGTCTCCCGAGAGCACCCCATGGACCCCTTTCGAGTTCTACTAGGAAAAAGTCATCCAAATTTGGTTCGTAGGTCCTATGACATGTCCTAATATATTCCAAAGGGTCACCATTCCATCAAAGTTTTATTTGGAACCCTAATGACCCCTTAATAGGCCTACCGACCCCATTTCGACATGTGGTCTCCCGAGAGCACACCATGGACCCCTTTCGAGTTTTACTAGGAAAAAGTCATCCAAATTTGGTACATAGGTCCTATGACATATCCTAATGTGTTCCAAAGGGTGATCGTTCCATCGAAGTTTCATTTGGAACCCTAATGACCTCTTAACAGGCAAGTACCGACCCCGATTCGACATGTGGTCTCCCGAGAGCACCCCATGGACCCCTTTCGAGTTCTACTAGGAAAAATTTATCCAAATTTGGTACGTAGGTCATCTGATATGTCCTAATGCGTTCTAAAGGATCACCGTTCATCGAAAGTTTCATTTGGAACCCCGATGACCCCTTAAGTCACCTATCGACCCCGAATCGCACAATGGTCTCCCAAGAGCACCCCATGGACCCTTTTCGAGTTTGACTAATCAAAATTCATCTAAATTGTGGAGTTAGGTCCTTTGACATGTCCTAATGCGTTCCAAATGGTCACCGTGCATCAAAGGTTGTCTCACGAGCCCTAATGACCCCTTAAGACGCCTAGCGACACTGATTGGACATGTGGTCTCCTGAGAGCACCCCATGGACCCTTTTCGAGTTGGACTAGGAAAAAGTCATTAAAATTTGGTACATTGGTACTCGGACATGCCCTATTGCCTTCCAAATGGTCACTGTACATCCGAAGTTGCCTCACAAACCCTAATTACCCCTTAAGACGTCTAGCGACCCCGATTCGACTTGTTGTCTCATGAGAGGATCTGTTATAACTTAAATTAAATATTAAAATAATATATAAAATATTTGAAAAAATACAATATTTAATAGACTAAATATATAATATATATATTATAAGATATATTAGATATTACATTTAATATATATTATCAAATATACAATATATTAATGTCCTATTCATTTTATATATTATATATATTAGACATTATATTATATTTTATTATATTATATACACAACAATATTTAATATATAATTTATAATATATACATATATATATTATGTAACATTTATATTATAATATAAAAATATTGCATTTAATATAAATCTGAATGGACTATATACTTAGGTCGTTTAAATTGATATTATCGAATATATAATATATATACTATATAATATAAAATATAAAACATAAAATATAAAACCTAAATATAAAATATATAAATTATTCATTTTCAGGGTGAAAGAAAAAAACATCAAAATTAAAGGGAAATAAAAAAGAGTGGGAGGGGGAAACTTTTCAAATTTGAAATTAAAGCAAAATCGGGTACATGAAAAAATTGGGTACCCAATTTTTTCATGTACCTAATTAGGCTTGGTAATAGCTTTGGAAACCAAAGCTCCATGGTCAACGCTGAAGGTGTGCAAAAAATGTGTTTTTTCTCTGTTTTTCTTATGTCGACACTTCAACCATTAGGTTGACGACTTTTTTTCCACCCGATTTCGATAAACTGAAAAGGGTTTCTTCAGATGATTGTCAACTTTCCATCGATATAAGTGCTGTCAGATTTTGAATTCTTTAAGTATTTATTAGTTATTTTCTAGTTCACTTACGTCTAAAGTCCTGATTGACATACTGATGGAAAAATAGCTATAACTTTCAAACCGTATAACATTTTTGAAATCCAAAAGATGCGTCACATTCTATGCTTCATCTAGTATAAGAAAAAAATTTTAAAAAATTAATTATGATAATTTTTCAATGAGTTAAGGTGGTCAGACACGAGAGTTTTTAAATTCTGAAAGCGCTGTAGCAAAAAAATCATAATTAATTATCTGTTTGGAATAAAAATACCAAAAAATATGCGTCACATCCAGGCATGAGTCAGCTACTTATATATAGAATATTATAAAAAAATATTATCATTTGCTTTTGATTAGGGTGGTCAGACATACACGTACTTCTTATTTTTTTGTTGAAATGTTTGTAGTGCTGCATTGCAATCTATACTTTTTACCAATCATATTAATTTTTTTTCAGAAAAGGCTTAGTAGTTTAGAAACTACATTCAATTTCCTACAAATTATATTCTTACAACTTTTTGATATTAGGTTGATAACTAGTTCATTTTTTCACGCCAAGTTGACTAATCCTGATTGCCTGATTTTTCATTGCCACTTAAGGGCATAGTTTGGCCCCTCATGATCCTGCACATACCCTGTCACTTTACAAAGTTTAGACATCAGATCTTCATTTTCAGATTTCAGATTTGATTCATTTTTTCTATTTCCATCTTTCAAGCTTAACTTCAGATCTACAATCTTCAACTCATGTTTAAGGATCTCATTTTCTTTCTTTAGATTTGAAATTTTATCACATTCCTTGACTTGAATTATAAGTTCTTTCTTTGATTTTAGTTCTTCCACTTTTTCTTTTAGTTTCTCAATGCAGTTCTTTGCATCATCATATTTCCCTTTGAAAGTGTCTCTTTCTTCAGTAAGAATATCAATCTATTCAAGAGCTTCTTCAAGATTCTTCTGCAATTGATCCATATCCATAGAGATCTTACTTAAGCTGTTAGGCTTTCTCCAAATAACTTTGTTCTGAGTAACTAATTCATCTTATCCAAATTCCATGAATACCAACACTGCAACACTACTGCTCTGAAATGTTTTCACATCCTCTTCATGAATCAAATATTGCTTCATTTTCCTACTCAATTCTTTTAGTTTTCCATTTTATATTGCTTGTATCCTTCTCCCTCAAATTCTCTTTAATAGATGTTTTTTCATGTATCCTTCTCCCCCATTGACATCAATGACAGATAATGCATCACTATGTCAACAACAACTTCAATGTCAAAAGACACTTTTCAGAAAATACATTCACTAGAGTCCTCATGACTCAGCTCAGAAACACATACTCCCCCATAGAGGAAGTACCAACATCTAGTCCATAAAAAGATAAAGCTCATATACCACTAGACTGATGCAACAATCTACATCACTTCTCGAAAGTAGGTTGGGGCATAACCCCAAGCATACCTCTTAGATACTCAAATGTATCCTTAGCCAAAGGCTTTGTCAATATATATGCAATCTTCTCTTTTGTACTTATATACTCAAGTATGATTTCTCTGCAACTTTCTCTCTTACTACATAATACTTTATTTTGATATATTTTTTCTTAGAATGTAGTACATGATTCTTAGACATACTAATGTACTAGTGTTATCACAGTGTATAACAATAGGCTCGTCAAATTTTATTCCAATATCCTTCAACATTTGTTTCATCCATATTATTTGGTTATAATTGTTTACTGCTGCTACATATTCTACTTCTGATGTACTCTATGAAATACAATTTTTTTTCTTGCTTATCCAAGAAACCAATCTTCCTCCAAGGAAAAATGCTCCAACACTTGTACTCTTTTTGTCATCAACACTACCTCTCCAATTTGCATCTGTATATGCACATAGGGTAAAGTCATCATATTTGTCATACCACAATCCATATTCAATTGTGCCTTTCAAGTACCCCAGTATCCTTTTTACTGCTGCCTAATGTGATTCTTTAGGATCAATTTGAAATCTTGCATCGATTCCAACTGCGTGTGATATGTCTGGTCTTGTATGAGTTAAATATTGCAATCCTCCAATCATAGATTTGTACCTCTTATGTTCAATTGAAGGAGTCTCATATGTGCTAGATAACTTGTGTCCAGTTATCATAGGTGTGCCAACCGGCTTACAATTCTCCATTCCAAATCTCTTCAATAAGTGATTCAAGTACTTTATTTGACATAAGAAGATACCATCACTGTTTTGTGTTATCTACAATCCTAAAAAATATTTCATCTCACCAATCATACTCATTTCAAATTTAGTCTTCATTTCATCTACAAATTTATCACTGGCTTCATCTTCTCCTCCAAAGATAATATCATCAACAAAAATAACTACAACCAACAAACCATTTTTAATTTCTTTCATATACAAGTTATTGTCTTTTGTGCTTTTAGTAAATCCTAATTTTATCAAAAACTTATCCAGTCTTGCATACCAAGTTCTAGGTGCTTGTTTAAATCCATATAAAGCTTTGTTCATTTTACATACCATGTCTCCTTCATGAGTTAAGGGAAAACCTTCACGCCGCTCAATGTAAAATTCATCTTATAATTCTCCATTTAGAAATGGTGACTTCACATCCATCTGATATACTTTAAATTTTGTATATGTTGCATAAGCCAGAAACATTCTTACTGCTCCAATTCTTGCTACAAGTGCGAAAGTTTCTTCATAGTCAATTCCTTCTTGCTATGAGTATCCTTTACATACCAATCTTGCTTTATTCCTTACAACTTCTCCTTGTTCATTCATCGTGTTCCTAAATACCCATTTAGTTCCTATAACATTCTTATCTTTAGGTCTAGGGACCAACTCCCAAGTCTTGCTCTTTTCAATTTGATCTAGTTCTTCCTTCATTACTTTAATCCAATTTTCATCTTCACAAGCTTCACTAGTAGATTTAGGTTCAATTTGAGAAATTAAACACAGTTGTTCTTGTACCTTATTTCATGTCTGAACTCCTCTTTCTATGCTCCCAATAATATGCTCAACAAGATGATTTCTTGCTAGATTCTTGTTAGGTGTCATTGTCTCAGTTCTTGCTTCAACTATAGGTTCTTCTCTGATTTCCTCAATGTATCTTTCAACTGAAAATCACTGTCAGTTTCATAGAATAATTCAACATTTTCTTGATCAATTCTAGGATGAGTTCCTTCATCTGATTCATAATGAAGCATTCTTTCCTGAATTTTGAACTTTTCATCAACTTTAACATTTGCGCTCTCCACAATAGTTCTGGTTCTTTTATTGAAACATCTATAAGCTTTTATTTTCAATGAATAACCGAGAAATATAACTTCATCACTTCTAGGGTCAAACTTTCCAATGTCATCATCTCTCTTAATATAACATTTACTTCCAAAAAATTTGAAATACTTAACTGATGGTGCATGTCCAAACCATAGTTCATAAGGTGTCTTGTATGTGTCTTCTCTAATCTATACTCTGTTCATTGTATATACTATTGTATTCACTTCTCTCCAGAATATCTTCGCCAAGTCATATTCAAATAGCATGGCTCTTGCTGCTTCTGTCACTGGCCTGTTTCTTTTTTCTACAATACCATTATGTTCAGGTGTTCTAGAGGTTGAAAACTGTCTCTTAATGCCATTTAATTCACAAAAAGTGTTAAATTCTTTTGAAGTAAATTATCCACCTCTATTTGATCTCAAACATTTAATTTTCATTTCAGATTCATTCTCAACTTTGTTCTTAATTACTCTAAAATTATCAAATGCCTTAGACTTTTCTTTAAGAAATCCAATCCACATCATTCTTGTAAAATCATCAACAAGAATCATAAAATACCTTTCACCATAGAATCCTCTAGTCCTTGTGGGACCGCCCAAATCTGTATGAACAATTTCCAACTTCTCTATTGTTGTAAACTTCTTGCTAGGAAATGAGCTTCTCTTCTATTTAGCCATAATACATTCCTTGCAAATCATGTTAGTAGGTTTCATAATTTTAGGCAAATCTCTTATTGCAAGTGTAGTACTTACTTTCACAATGTTATCAAAGTTTATATGACAAAATCTTCTATGCCATAACCAACTGTCATCAATCTTAGTAATCAAGCATGCCATCTCAGTCGGATTCAACTAAAATAAATTAGCTCTAGTTCTTGATCTAGTTCCAATCAAATTACCATCCTTGTCTTTGATTACACAAGTTTTCTTAGCAAACCAAATTTGATATCCCTTATCAACTAGCTGTCCAACACTCAAAAGATTAAGAACAAAGTTGAGAATGAATCTAGTGTTAGATTTTAATAGGAAATATTAATCATGTTAAGAGTCCTATTAGATGTTAAGGGTCTTATTAGGTTTTATTAGATCTTAAAAGGTCCTATTACGTTTTGTTAATTTCATTAGTAGGTATTAAGTCTTAATTGCTCAAATAATAGGTCCTAGTTGGTCAAATATTAGTCACTTGTTAGGTCTTAATTAGTTAGGTATTAGGTCTTAATTGGTTTCTAGAATTTTAGTTTATGTTAGTTTCTAGTGTTAAAGTTAAATAGGAAATATTAATCATGTTAAGAGTCCTATTAGATGTTAAGGGTCTTATTAGGTTTTATTAGATCTTAAAAGGTCCTATTACGTTTTGTTAATTTCATTTTAGGTCTTAATTGGTCAGAAAGAGAAAGTTTGCGTTAGTTTCTACTGTTATTGTTTAAGTTGCTACATTTTCTAGTTTCATGTTTAAAAACATA
The DNA here is from genome assembly GCA_027943335.1 of Chamaecyparis obtusa. Taxonomy (NCBI): domain Eukaryota; kingdom Viridiplantae; phylum Streptophyta; class Pinopsida; order Cupressales; family Cupressaceae; genus Chamaecyparis; species Chamaecyparis obtusa. Next base: position 1,688,908 of record BSBK01001093.1, read on the forward strand.
TCTAACAAAATTAAATTAAAACATTTTAAAACATATCTAACTACATTAATTAAATAACTAACACATTTTATTAACTGAAAAGAAATATTATACTAATTAAATAACTAAATCTACATAAAATCATATTATTTTGTTTCTACAATTAAAAAAATTAAAACTAAATAAGCAAAAACAACTATTAAATTAAAATATTTTTATTTAAATTACATACATCTTATATAAATTAAACAAAAAAGAACTTTTAAAAAAATGTTTTTAATTAAATTACAATTATAGAATATTCAATTAAAAAAATAACTTTAAAAAAATAATAAAAACATTAAAATAAAAAAAATAAAAAAAGTACTTACCCTTTCGACCGGAACACCCCTTTAGCTCCTCTCAAAAATCCCAAGCCGCTCAAATCAAATGAGCCGCGCGGGCTACCTTTTCTCCTTATATAGATTTTTGGGGGTTCCAGTCAGACCCCTTTCGGCCGGAAGGGGTCCGTCCGGAACCCCCCCCACCGCATAAACGCCACATGGCACCTAGAGGGCGCCACGTGGTTCCGGTCGGACCCCTTCCGGCCGGACCCCCTAGTTTGTCCTCTAGTGCGACACAGGTTTGTACTTTTACCCTTCAATCCATCCACAAAGTAAACATCATCAGTGTTAGTCTTTCCATCAAGAGTAATAGATCCTATTCCTTTTATCAAACAAGGTGCATTGTTTCCAACTCTAACAATTCCTCCATCATAATTGTTAAACTTTATGAATTTCGTCATGTCACCAGTCATATGATGTGAACAACCACTGTCTATAATCCAATTAGATCTCTTTTCTACTTGAGAAACTAAAGCTTTTTCTTCTTTAACTTCAGTTTCATATTTTTCTTCTTTTATTGCTACAAATCCTATATCATCATTCTCATCATCACTTTCACTTAGGAGTTTCTCCACACTAGCCTCAAGTTCTTCATCATTAGCATTGTAACATTCTTTAGATCTTCTAGGTTTAAATGTATTTCTATACTTATTTACTCTCTTAGGACATTTAGATGCAAAATGACCATATTCTTGACAAGTCCAACATTTAAAAATTTTCTTACCTTCTGGTTCTCTTTTCACAAGCAAGGCAATTCCTTCCTCAATCTTCATGTCTTCTTCATTCTTAGATCTGCTTCCACTAGCATAATCTCTGCTTACACTAATGCTTCTTGACAAAGTAGGACATTAATACTAAGTGTGCTAAATGTTGTCTCCATTCTAGATAAATATCCCGCCTGTCTCAAGCTTATCTCATGTGCTTCCAATCTTCCAAGAAGGGTTTCTCTAGTGAAGTTCTTAGTACATAGTATAACTTGCTCAATCATCCGCGCTATCTTCTTAAATACCATAGTTAATGTCTTTAGAATTTTCCATATCACTTCATTCTCTATCTTGATTCCTTCACAGGATTTTATACCTACAACAATTTTTGACATTCTACCAATATAGATTCTAACAGATTCATCTTCCATCATTCTTATATCTTCAAATGCACATATCCAATTATGTAATCTGACTCTCTTTGCATGTTCACCACCTTCAAAAGTAGATTGTAAGGACAACCAAATTTCATGAGATGTTTTTAGATATTTTACCTGACTGTACTCATTTTCTAAAAGGGCTGAAAAGAGTGCTTCTCTGGCAAGTATGTTACACATGAATAGATCTCTCTCCTCATTACTACATTCTTCAATTTTGTCTTCTCCAATGATAGTCTTCTTGTTCTTTGTGATTATCCAATATCCTAGTCCTAAACAAAGAAAATGTGTCTTCATCTTTTCTTTCCAGCTTTCAAAGTTCACTCCATCAAACTTAGGGCTTTCTTTCCTAAAATGATTCGCCATGGATCTCCTTAAGTTGTTAAACTTTTCCTTCAAGGACTTGTTGCTCTAATACCAATTCTTAGAAAGTAAAGTCCACAAAGATAATTGAGAGGGGGGGTGGGTGAATCAGTTATAAGATAAATAAAACTTTTATCACCTTTAACAGATTTTAACCATGTAAGCAATGTAAGCAAAAACCCTAGAAAGATATACACACATAACAACACAATAACACAAGATATGTTGACTAGGGAACCTCTTGATCAAAGAGTAAACCCCGATGGGAATGATGCCCACAAAAGATGCACTAATATGAAAATTTCTTGTGAGAGGATGGACTCTGTTAGGAGCCTTATGAAATACATTCAGTATATATGAATCTCTGTTAGGAGATTTTGAATCCTTGTTAAAAGAATCTAACCCGGTTAGGAGTTATGGAAGACAGAAGGACCCACTGTCCAAACAGCTTCACGGGAAAGATCACTGAACACACTGTCCAACTGATCTCTGTATTACTCAATAGAATAATACCAAAAGATTATTGATCTCAACAACTTATCACTTCTCCTCTGACTGTGCCAAACCGCACCAACTGCTTCATCAGATCTCTGCAATTCGCATATCCTCTTACAACAAATATTGCACAATTCCACAATTCACTTTCACTTTCTTACAATAAAGAAAATCAATTTTTCATTTATACCACACTCAAATAATTACAAATGAGTTGACATACAATATACAAAATATAATCTTCCACACATTACACAATTACATAAAACTATCAGCTTCCAATCAAGATAATTCTTCACTCGTACAACCTTTTACCTTGTTGTCATGTCCATGTAACGATCATCATGTCTTCATCATTTGTACGACCTCACATTCTCAAATTCTATCTTGATTAGGAGACATCATCCAATTTCCACAAGCCGCTTCTCAAAAACACTTCCTGAATACTGCTTCCACTGAATTACACATGACTATCATGAATAGTTGAATTTACGTATGCGCTCTTGATCATGATCTCAGGTTACATCATAGATTAAGTCCCCAACTCCACATAGCTTTATGTGCAATATACCACATGTGCTAATACAAACATTTCTTGCTTCTCTGCTAATCTTTAGTAGATCATTGTGTTGACATCAATGACAATCACAGTCATGAATGCAACAAAAATTACTATAGAATGGCTGTGAATACTCCCCCATAGGATATATTCAACATTCATTCCTAACACCATCAAATTTAGGAATGCTTGATGGTTTACCTCTTTTGCTCTTGTAGACATTAGTTGTATGACCAGATTTCCCACAATGATAACAAGTAGACTTCTTTTTCTTTGATGGGGTAGCATTATCTCAGTTGATTTCTTGATTTGAGGACTCTCCCTTCTTTGTAGTATTCTTTTTAGTAAATCCAAGTCCAGTGGTATCTCTCAGTTGTCTCTGACCTCTAAGTTGTTCATCTAGTATTCTTAGTATTTCTTCATTCCTTTTCAATGCTTCATTTGCATCCTTTTTAGATTTTAGTTCATTCCTCAGATGTTCATTCTTTGATCTCAATCTAGCAATATATTCAACTTTCCTTGCAATCTCCAGATTAGCACCAATTAGTTGATCTGTCATATTGAAGTGATTTTGTGTTAACCTTTGTATCTGTACATATTTCTCATTCAACCTTGCACTCATCTTCCTTTTCTCATCTTCAATTATTCTTTTATCATCTTTAACTTTTCTCTTTTGTTCCAGGCCTTCACACATTCTTACCCATTGAGCTTCTTGTTCCCTCTTCAATGCTTTTACCTGATTAGTAAGGTTTTTGTTCATTTTAGTCAGTTCTAATATGGTAGCTTTAGATCCATCAAACAAACTTCCCTCTGATTGTTCTTCAAGTTCTTCAACCTGATCTTATATATCTTTCAATTGATGGGCTAACTCATTTCTCTTGTTTCAAGTGAATACTTAAATTTTCTTCTTAGATCATCAATTTGGTCATTTGTAATCTTTAGTTCCATATTCATGTTGTGAATCACCTTTTCATACCTATAGCTTTCCATATCTTCAAATCTTTCCTCTCAAGTGGTCAAACTTCTAAATGAGAGACTCTGCTCTGATACCAGCTGTTGGATTAATTATAAAAAATTAAGCACTGAGAGGGGAGGGTGAATCAATACCCAAAAAAAATTAACTACTTTACTAACCATTCACCAAATTGAAAGCTTTGCATACATCAACATAAAACATATAAATCAAAATCATAAAACACAACTCATAACACCATGATTTTTGGTCTCACAAAAATCCTTGGTCAAAGGAAAAAACTACGGTGGGGTTGGCACCCACAATACTTCACTACTGCAGTAAAATTTTTGCTCGATTAGAGCTATAAAATTAGGTATTTATGATATCTTACCCTGTCAAGAGTATTTACCCTACTAAGAGTATAAAGACGTATTTAGTCTACCTTGCTAAAGGATTTTGCAACTCTAATCTAAGAGATGTACCCTATTAAAGGATTTACAAATTAAGACCTATTAGGGCCTACTCCATTAAGAGCTTTTACAATTCTGATGACTCAATAATCAGTAAAAAAAATTGTCTGTAATGATGCATCAACATATGCTTATCAGACTCAATATGCTCAATATCAATTTACCTCATTTTGTATTCCGCTCATAATTCAACTTATGTACTCAGTAGCTTCAACTTTGAATCACATTCACAACTCTTCTCTAACTACTCTGTTATTCGGTAGCTTCAACTTTGAATCACATTCACAAATTTGCTCTAACTACTTTGTTACTCGATAGCTTATATGTTCATCACCTTCACACTTATCTCTAAGTGATTATCACCTTCTCTATGTAATTTATTTTCTCTCTCTCTCTCTCTAATTTTCATATACTGATCCATTTATACTCAATCTAGAAGTGGTGGAAATGTTCTAGAATCTTCTCCTTAAGCGGTGCTACCAATGGTTACATATCCAATGCATATATCACACTTAATTTTCATTAGCGGATCTTACCTTGTAATCATTCACAATATTCATGTTTAAATCTCCAATGCATTACCAAACAATCTCCTCGAGATCTATAAAATGTTTTATGCTCGGTGTCCAGATTTAATGTATCTGTTATGTCGGCTCGTGTTACTTGATAACATGTATACTCTCATCTTGGTAATTGTTGTAACTCAGTGTTTGCCTTACCTTGCTCAGTGCCTGTTCCTTATTTCTCTTTACCGAAATTGTCTTTTCCTTTACCGACTAACTTATTTGCTTTACCGAATGACTTTGACAATCAATAAGACTTTAACAAAACTAATGACAACAAAATAACTCTTTTAGGAGTATCACACTTGTGATCAAGCCTACAAGCCACATGGGGCTAGGGACACGTTGGTAGCCATTCTCATAAGCCTCTCTATACCTATATCCTAATGTCATCACATTCTCCGACAAATATGGCATAAAACCAACACAATGCACAAACTTCCCAGAAACTAATACAATGCATTATTTATCATTTTTACAATATTGTTTTTACAACGTAATCCCAATATATTTCTTTTCACAATTTTATGAAGTATACCTTTTCTCCCACATTATAAAATCATTAAAGTCAATCATAATTTTCATATTTCCAATTTGGGTACGGTAACCCCATTTTTTGGAAAATCTCTAAAAGTTTCATATAAATAATTATAGATTTTTAAATCAAATGAAATATAAAAGCGTGGAAGAGTATTAATGTCCTATCAATGCAAAAATTGGTCTTTAAATTAAAAAAGTGATCATAGACAAATAATGAAGCAAATTAACTCAATTCTATCAATAATTTTAAGTGAATAGATATTTAAACATGGCTAATGAATGCATGAACAATTACACAAACAAATTCCCTTCCCACTTCCTATACCAATGTCATTGATCTTGTACAATTCAACATTCAAATGGATTAACAACAATTAGAAAAATAAGGTTCAAGCAAAAAAGGGGGATTTTTCCCTTTCAATTTCACTCCCGAAACAAGAAAAGATGAAATGAATCCTCTTCCTCCTTTTAATCCAAACCCAAATTCACATTTTTAAAACCAAATAAATAAACATTTCTATTTTAATTTTTAATTTTATTTTTTACCCTTATTTTCTTGAAACCCCTTTATTTATCATTCACTTAAAATCATATTTTAAATTTGACATTAATATATAGTTGAAAACCATGAAAAGATCATTTCAAAATTAAACTTATGAAAAACACAAATTTGCATTAAACATTCAAAAGCTTAATTATTGGGCATTCACATAGGGCATAGGTTTTTTATATAAATTATCAATTATACTACCAAAGTAAATCATTAAATAGAATTTTAAGAAGCCATACTCGAATTGGGTGCCATGGTCATGGTGAAATGGGTATGGGCAATGCAACATCTCCTCATAACCACCATCTAATTTAGACCTGTGAAGCTAGGTGAAAAAATTCTCAATACGTATAACCACTCGACACATTACAAGTGTACCTATGCATATACATAATGGTCAAATAACATATAATCTCCTTGAACAAGGTTCAATATAATATATAAAATCACCACCAATGATAAACATGTATAATCACTGTAGGAAGACAACAATATAGTCCATCATAACATATTGATATCATGAGTATATTGTAAAGCACACCCAATATTGGTGCTCATATAAAAAAGAATAGTGATTCAAATAATCTTGAACTAAATATACAAGTATAGCTATATGGATCAATCCTAAGTAAAGTCATTGAAATACAATTGTGATAGGCATTACACATAATCAATCCTTATGATGGCTCTCATGAGACTTATACTATAGAAGGTTGGCTTCTAAGAATTATTTGTGGGTTGATCATGGGAGCTAAATGTACTTCTTGTGTGAGAATCCTTCCAATAAAACGTTCCTTCTTAATAATAACATTAATTATTTATAAATTTTGGAGAAAAAATCCTTAAAATATTGATCATATTTACTCTTTGATTTGCCTACTTGCTACTTAATATTCTTTCTAAGAGAAATAATTTTTGGGGGGAACATCTTTAAATTATCAAAGTCCATGAAAAAAATATCTCAATAGTTTAGCCACAATAGTTTTAGTTTCATTATGATCATCACAAATATTATTCCAATTCTTCTTTTTTCTTTTTTTTTGATTAAGGAAAACAGGTTTTAAAGGGGCCCTGAAACCCAAACAGTATTAAACATAAAAAGTAATAAGGCAGATAAAGTTCACCAAGAAGCTACAGCCAAAACAAAAATGGTCTAGGCATAGGCCAACCGTAAAACAAACAGTTAAAGCCAGGAAATAGAGCTAGAAGCAGAAAGCAAAAAACCAGTCCAGGCCCAAAAAAACCAGGGGAGCAGCTCAAGCGAACTCTTTGAGGATCTCCGCCGCTTGAAATTCTAGCTTAGACGCCTTGTCCGCTACATCCTTGAGTTCAGCCAGATCCTTGTCAGGTTCCTGCATGTCTTTCTTCATTGTACTTGACCTTGTTCTCTTCCTTGGCCCTTCCTCCATGTTTTTATCTTTGTTGTTTCTTGGAGAGTCCTCCTTGTTGCTCCGGTGTTCCTCAAATTTATTTATCAAGAATTTTATATTATCATTTGAGGCTTTGAGTATGCTATGACTCTGCTCAGCTATTTTCTGTAATGTCCCCTCCAAACTCTGCATTCTTTTCTTCACTCCCTCCATGTTACTCTCCATCTCTTTCTTCTCCTCCATAAGTGTAATTTTTCTGCTATTACCCTCCCTCTCCAGCAGTCCCACCCGAAATTTTAAGTCTTAAACATAGAAGGAAACTACAAATAATCACATTTTCTATAAATGATTAATGATATCTTTATCCCAACATGACATCTTTCATGCCTTCCAAATTTTGAAGGCCTTCATCACCCATATTTAGTTCTTTATAGTTGTAAGCATGGGCCCTCATGCTATTATCTCATTGCACATTATATTAAATGTTATGTGGCTTTAGAAGATTGCATAATTAACTTCTATATGAGAAAAATAATAGATTAAAAATAATTTTAAATTATAAAAAAACTCTAACAAAAATATGACTAATTGGAGATACAAGTACATATTTTAATCTAATACCTATAGAGGTAAATGTTGTCAAAGCACATGGACTACAAAATATTTCACCTTCTCAATATCACTAAGAAAACTTCCTTGTATTTGTTAATTTTCATAGGGTGGTAGCCTTAGGCTAAAGCATGGCTCATTGATACCATGAAACATACATGTATAAAATCGTGTGTGTGTAGACATATATATATATATATATATATATATATATATATATATATATATATATATATATATATATATATATATATATATATATATATATATATATATATATATATATATATATATATATATATATATATATATATATATATATATATATATATATCTGTGTGTGTGTGTGTAGATATCTATATGTATACATATACATATATGTATATATATATGTATGTATGTATATATATATGTATGTATATATACATATATAGATATATACGTATATATACATATACATATATCTAGATATGTATGTATATATATATATATATATATACATATACATATATGTATATACATATATGTATATGTGTGTGTAGATATATACATATATAGATATATATATGTATATGTATATATATATATATATATACATATATATATATATATATATATATATATATGTATATGTATATATATATATACATATACATATATATATCTATATATGTATATATATATATGTATATGTATATATATATATATATATATATATATATATATATATATATAGTAATTTTAAGCTCATAGATAGATTTTCTATTCTATAGGTCATTGATTTTCACGTAGATTCATTCAATCTATCCATCCTTAGTTAATAGGTTTTCATGATTTCCACCATAAATGCTTTCATTTTTATGCCACCTTCTCTATGCACAATATATCTCCCTAAGAAATTCAATCTCTACTTCAACCAATATAACTTATCCTCATCTCTTGCATCTCTCTTGGTGTGCATTGTGCTTACCATTATTACAAATCCTCATGCTATCCCCTATACTCTATTATGAGCCAATCATTCATTTTCCTACACACCCTTTATCAAGTTACATTAAATTAGTCCATTAAAAAATCTTATTTGTGCTTCTCCACTAGCAATGTCTTCACCATAATATAAATGGTTTTAATAAAATTATATAAAGTTGGGGTTGAAAATATATAGAAGAGGAATTATAAAAATTCTACATCTTTGCGTCATGCACCAATTCAAATAGGGATCTCAATTTTTGTTGCATGTGCAACATGTATGTGACCTTGTACCTCATCATTTAGGACTTGAGTTGTGACCACACTAATCCATTTTCTCTCTTCTTTGCTTGAAAGCAATTCCCACTATGTTTTTCATCACAAACTATTTTCAGTAACAATTCATAAGATAAGGGAACAACACGTTCCACATCTCACATCAATGCAAGACTAACTTACATGAAATAGAGTAGCTAATTTAGGTTGCATTATTGATATCTATCACCTATAGATGCACACTATCCAAAGACTGTCAAAGTTCATGTCACAATCTCATTAGAAACAATTAAACCTCTCAATCTCTCTCCAACTATTCAATCCTCAAATCATTAAATCAAATACAGTGATTATTGTTTCTCATTCAATTTAGTTAAATCTAAATTAAATTGTGAAAAAGTTATATTGTCATTTGAAGTTGACCCGTTTTATTTCCGTACAAACCAAATTACACTTAACTTTTTTTAAAAATATTGATTATTTGTATGTACATACAAACAACGTAAAAGATGTTTTAAACTATACTTTTGTAAATAACAAAATCGATATGAGGAGAACTTGAAGTCAAAGATCTTAAGAATTAGGTGAGCTTCCCTATAATCTCCACTTGATGGTTTCCTCCTTCGGGTTCCACATGGTCGGATGGCATATACAACCACCATAAAAGACGAAAAAACAACCAAATAAATTGAATTTATCATATCAATAAGACAACAACCCTCTAAAGATTCGTACCTAAAGTATATGTTGGAAATCACTCAACACTAAGATTAACACAAATAATTTACTTTCATTAGAGAAAAACTTTACAAATATTCTCAAAACCTCTGTGGCAGATATTAAGTCAATAAAACGTGGAGACACCATTGAGAGCACATGGTCGGTGATATGACGTTCAATTGATCTATAGAAAAAGTGAGCATATCTTGTTACAGCTGAATAAAATCCTTTGTAGATTCCCCATTCAAATATATGATGATTTCAGTAATGATGAAGACAAGGATTGATTGCTATGGAAGTCCAATTGCAATTTTCATCGAAAAGCATTTTGATTGAACAGTAGAAATTGATTTTATATAATTGATACCCAAATAATTACAAGGCTAAAGAAAGTAGATGATGTATTTGTCGACTAAATTTTTTTTAAATGGAAAATATAATAGATTTTTGTGAGATTTTTACTATCTGTTATTCATAATTTGTATATTTTGTAGTCGAAAACTAAAAAAATTGCAAAACAACTACTGTATTTTAGCAAATATGAAAAAAAAAGATGTATTTTAATGAATATGAAAAAAAAAAATTGACATATTTTTTTATTTTATTTTATTTTTTTATACATTTTTGTAAGAAGCTTAGCCGCTGGCAAAGAAAGCTACGTAAAGGAAATGAAAGGTCAACTGAGTCAAATTGGAACTCTTATTTCAGCCAAGCATTCATTACTTTTTCTCACTTAATATACTCATGGATTGATTGAGATTGTTTTAAGATTGCCCAATTTTAGACCATCTTCAGTGGTTAAGAAAGCAGACTCTTCCTGCCCACACAAATTCTTTTTATCTTACGTACTCAGTTTGTTTGATTTAGCAGTTGTGTAGGATAGGATAGTAATGATAATATATTTGAAATTCTGTCTGTATTACATATTTTCTGTTTGTATTACATATTTTGTCTGATTTAGCAGTAGTATAGGATCCTATATCAGTAATAATTACGTATAGAAATTTTGTTTATTTTACATGCTTAGATTTGTCTGGTTCTACAGCAGTATAGGATAGTTTAGTAGTGATAATAGTTTAGAAATTTTGTTTATCTTTTGAAATAAAAAAGTAATAAGATATTAGATCAAATCAAATCATTATGAAGGAAATAAATCAGTAGATAGAGATGTCCAATTTGTGACCTGTCAAGTATGATTAACATCAGATATACATTTGATCAAACCAAATCATCATAGTCAAGTTAAAAAAACTGATATCCAATTTGAGACCTTCTAAGTGTGATTGCCACTATATACCTATTTAATCAAACCAAAACATTAGGGAGGAGTTAATAAACTGTGAAGATTGAGTAGTAATTAGAGATTCCCAATCTGTGGCCTTCCTAGTGTGATTAATACCATAACTGCTAAGATTGAGTAGTAAACAGATATGTCCAATCTGCAACCTTCCAAGTGTGATACTACTATGATTGAGCAGTAAACAATGATGTCCAATCCGTGACCTTCCAAGTGTTAATAACATCAGACTCTTATTTGATCAAGTAGTGGGTGAGAACATTTCATTCTCTAGGAATATGAACAAAGGAGATACACTCAAAGATCTAGTGAGAGGCAAAGAATCTTATCAACATAAGAAGCCAACTTTCAAAAAGACTCTTGAAATTCTATTGTTTTTTTCCATTTTATAGAAATGTGGGATAACATACTACTAATAATAATTTAAAAGGAATGTATCATTTTAGTCATTAAAGAAAAAAAAATCATTATAGAAAAAACTGCAAATTTTTACAATCCATAATGTTTATCATAGTTGTTTCTGGATTAGATTTTGTGAGAATTTCTTATATAGAACTTAATAAAACAGTCTAGGGATATCTAGTCCACAACCTTTCAAATGGAATTAATACTGGATATACTTTTCTGATCAAATAGTAGCCTGCGACAACATTCCATTCTCTAGGAATATGAACAAAGGAGATTAAAAGCAAAGAATATGTTCAGCATAAGAAGCCAATGTCCAAAAAGATTCTTGAAATTCTATTTATATGATATTCCATTTTTTTCTTTTAATGGAGGATTTTTCATCTGCAAAGTCATTTTAGCTATTTCATATGGAAGCAAGAGCATTAGGTTGAAACCTTTTTGACTAAGAGCTAAGAACTGAGGGTCATCCATTACACCAAATTTTCCCTTGACACAATCTTAGACTCGCTTCTTATGATGTTGAAGTCTTTCACTAATACTAATAAAATAATCCCAAACTTAAAGTAAGGATTCAAATAAAAAGGAAGAAATCTGTGCTTGGAATTGGGCACAATAAGCATGAGCTCTTTTGTGATAATACAAGCTTCAGGGCCCATCCATTCAAGATTGAAAATGAAGTGTGTGTTTGGTTAGCTGAATGAAAGGAAACGACGGTACAGATTACATTAAATCCAAGATTCGGATGAGTATGAACTGGTTATCACATCATTGGCCCTTCTTTTGACAGCTTTGTTAGGTAGTGCAGCGAAAGATGGCCAAACATGTTGATATAGCTTCTATGTTTAGCCAAAAATTTGTGGTAAAGATGCTCTAACTTTTGCAAGGACAAAGAATGTTCAGTCTTTTATGATTTGCTCAATTCTTCTTAAAGATAGAGCACGACTTACCAGTTATCTACAAAAGTTTGATTCTTTTTAATGACAATGATAGCCATGGGAGTTCACAATATGGTAAGGTAAATGTGGATGAAGGTCCCATCTAAAGAATTTTGATAGAGGAAAAAGAGAGAATGAATGATTGAGTTTTAATGATGTTTATGATATCATTAATTTGTAGAATTAAGATTAATATTATTAACAATTTTCAAGTTCTTTTTATTGTCTATTCTTTTGATATGAATTTTGATAAAAAAAATATGTGATTTTTATAAGTCTTGCATCTATAAATTATATTATATGTTTAAAAATTTTATTTTTAAGAAAAAGGTTAAAGATTAAAGATAAAAGATGATTGAAAGATGTTTTTAAACTTTTAATGAATTGTGAGAGGAATTTTGAGAGAGCAAAAATGAGAACAATGTCTCAAATTAGATGCAAGTTAAAAAAGTAAATAAAGAAAAAGCTACTAAAGGTTAAAGATGATTGAAAGGTCTTTTTAAACTATTACACATATTGATAGTTAACTTTAAATAATCAACTTTTTAACTTTAAAATAGATTGATTATTGATTACTTTTACGTGTAATAAAGTGATAGGTAAATTAATAATTGTTTTTCAAAAAGTTGTAGATTTTGAATCTAAATCTTGGATATTTTATCTCTTGAAAATACGAAATCATTTTATTGTCAAGTAGATTGAGAAATTTACCTAAAGTTAATCATAAAAGATGTGATAGTCATTCTTTCAAGAATGACATTGTGGATAAGTATTTAGGTAAGGAAAAGGAAAAGGAATGTACAAGATGAATAGGAAAATAGTGAAATTGTTGCTCAATCTAATATGAGATTTAAAAGAATGCATACATTATGTAAGGGAATAATCACATCTCACATAAATTTCTTAGGTAAATTAATTAAATCATAATGAATAAATTATTTGAACTCGTAATGGTATTGAAATATTTTTTTAAGAATTAGATAAATTAAAACAACAATAGTTATCTCTAAACATAATGAATATTTTATTTTGCACATAATTACTTGGCTAATGCTTCAATTTATTCCTATGCATACAAAACCAATATTTATGATCACACATTTTAACCTATCTAGTGAAACTAAAACCTACATGTAAAAATTATCTTTGTGTATTTGACACAAAGAACCTAAATGCATTGATATGTCTACCTATATCTACAAAGCATGATGGTGTTGATAGATATATTTTTGAATCTTGCTATAGATACGATTATTTTCTTTGGTCAAACTTATGTTACCAATTTAACATTTTCATGAAAATGGTCTAGAATAGTAGGAAAACGTGGAATTATGAACATAAATGTTAATTTGTAAGTTGATGATGTACTTTTTTTTATGTCATAATGAATGATATTGTGGAATGAAATGGGAGCATGAAAGTGAATTGAGATTTATCCTAAAATACATTTTTGTATAAAACAACACATTTGTCACTCAAGACAACTCATAATAGCTACTCTGAGGGACTCGTCAAGGGTCCAAATTTAAATTTGAAATTTAAAAGGTCATTTCTACTTCTTTGTTGAATTTTTGATAAGAAATGGATTAATTAAGAATCAATATTGATCCTTCCAGGGACTCTATATAGATGGAATTGAGCTAGTTTTAGAATATTTACAAAAAAATATGTTGAAATTTATCATTGTACACTATTTATTATTTAACTAATACCTACCCCTTCTCTAGAAGACATTGAAATTCCACTAATAAATCACTACATTTTTTAACTTAATTGAGTATTTCATATCTCAGTGAACACAAATGGGTCATTGAGAGGAGCAAAGGGAGGTTGAATTAATGGACTTAAAAATTTGACCTTCTAAACTCTAATCCACTCAAATTGTAATGCATGAATATGAACACAAAGAAGTATCAAAAATTAAAGCACACATGAAGCATCCACATAACACAATGTATACAAGGGAAATTTATGATGGGGAAAAACCTCAATGAGAATAGCTACTAGAGTCTACTACTCTAATCCAGCCTCACAAAGAAAATAGTTTGATTATAACTTTTCTGAGCACCTCACACCTACCCAAAGGAGCATCGACCCCTAATTTTATGGACACATATCCAAAGGACAACCAACACCTGATCATATCACCCAATTTTATTAAAATATAATGAAAATATTTAAAACAATATCGATACCTTGTTACAAATACAATTTTATGACTCTCTACACTTGACTGAACTTCAAAATGCCATCTTGCTCTCAATCCTTGTTGTTATAGAAACTTATTTTATGACTGACCTTATAGCTAGACATAAACTTGTTTTATTTTTGCACTTTCTTTTCTTCTATAGGAACTCTTCTAATGTCTACATTATTTGCCTTCACACTAAAACACAATCAGTGCACCTCCTTTTTACTCATTGCTACCCTACTTTTATTCTCACACAATCTTAGTCATTTTTATATTTGTTTAGACCTCTCATTCGATTTCTCCATATGCTCTATTATCTTCATGTATATGCTACTATAGAAACATAGAGTATATCTTCAATCTCTCGTACTTTCTATATTTTCATTCACTAGTTCTCTCTCTTTTGCCCAAACACACACATAGATATACACCTAGAATCCTTTCTTAAAAATTACTACTTTTTAATTTTATTAAACAAGTGTATGTATACTCATGATTTCTCTCTTTCTCCCCATTTTTTGTTCTACCAATACCCGCACAACCCATTGTTGTTTATTTAGTGCTCACGCAACCCATTCTTGAATATTACCAGCCTCTCTTTTCTTTTATGCACTCTTCTCTATTATGTTTCACAAGAAAAATTGACTACACTATTTTTATTTTCCCTAGGTCACATTTTTTCCCTCGATCAAAAATCTTGAATTTTAGGTAAAAAGTGTCTTCTATTTCTCCTAGGCCACGTTTCTTCTGTTGTCCATTTATCAAGTACAACATTGAGCTTCCAAGTTGATTTGAACTTACATATTGGTAGAAGGAAGCTTCCATCTCTTGTTGAAATCTACTCTTTTTAGTGCTTTCAATCATATTCTCTTACCATTCAACTTTAAAGTACTTGGGAAAATTCAAAAAAAGTATCCTTGTGTATGGTTTGTGTAAGTGATATTTCTTAAATGCAAAGCTACCTTGATATAGAAATCCTTCATGGATTTTCATCAATCTCTCTTCACAAATCAAGTTATTGATTGCTCTTTGTTCTCCAAATTTTAAGTTGATGTTGATTGAAGAATTATAATGAGGTCATTGATGATGACTTTGGAAGGTATGGTTTTCATTGTTGACAAACCAATACATAGGTAAGAAGGTTTTACCCATCTATAAATAGATACACAACAACAGACAGGCAAAGAGAGCAAGTAAACCCTTATCAACCTACAAGTCAACAAGTGAAGACAAGCGATATAGAGAAAAAGTGTTGTTATCGATAAACTAGGAGATAACGGTATACATGAATGTGAGTAGTAAAAAGGGAAGACTATCGGTATAAGAAAACAAGTAAACAGGTGAAGCGGTGAACTACCTACCGATCAGACAGCAAACAGGTGAAAGATAAATAGCTTTGAGAAATCAATGAAACTAATCATCTAATGGAATTTGATTCATTGAACCTCGACAAAAAGGAAAACGTACTACATAGATTGGAGAGTCAATTGAAATGGTTTATAGGGAATGATCAAAAAAATCTTAAGTTGATTTCAAGGTATGTTTAACGAATAAGAATAAAGAAATAATACACCTAGAAAATGACAAGCTGAGTCAAATCTAGCCAACGTGATGGAGGATTTATGTTTTTGTAAAATGTATTGAGATTGTAGTAAGACGTTTGATGAATTTGAAACCCTGAAATGGTTCTACATCTAGCGGTGGACATAGTATAAGAAGACAAAGTTCATAAGAGTTGGTAGTAGAAGTAATTGATGCAGAACCAAGGTGTGAATATTGAATTGATATCAGAGAAGTTACAGAAGGATTGAATGAAGAGATATAAATCTTAAAGGATCTGATCAAGCATTGTAGAGTGCAAATCACAAGTCAAACTTCTTGTTGTATTCCTAGCAGTTCTCAACAAGTTCTAAAATCCTCTAACAAGTTAGTCTTTGATAGGACTGTAATGTAAATCACTTAACTGGGTGAACACTGTAATAGTTGGATAGAATCCCTTTGTAGGGTAGTTTGTAATAGGATTTCTAGATACACTTAACAATGTATCAATCACTTTTAATAGGGTGAGTCATTCAGAAGGTGACAATCGTAGCTCTTAACTAGGCAAAATTATTTACTGCAGTAAAGGGTTGTGGGTGTCATCCCCACCATAGTTTTTCCCTCTAACCAAGGGTTTCTGTAATACCAAATTAAGGTGTTATGTGTGTACATGAATTGTTTATGATTTTATTGCATTAATACTTACATTTCAGTTACATGCATTATTGTTATGAAATTTTATTTTTCTACAAGTTAAAGGTTATCAGATGATATAGGTGAATTATTATAGTACTGATTCACCCCCCCCCCCCTCTCAGTACTTATTATTTCCAACAATTGGTATCAGAGCAAGTGTTCTATAGAGGGAATTTTAACAACTTGAGAGTAGATCTAAAGAGATGGAAAGGTATAGGAAGGAGAGACAGTTGGAGGATGCCTTGGAAGTAGCAAATGAACAGATACAAGATTTGAAAGACAAGTTGAATTTCTCTTTTGAAAAAAGAAATGAACTGTCAGAGTAGCTAAAGATAAGTCCTGACAACATTGAGAAACTATCAAAAGGAAGTGTCAATTCAGAATAATTTGATCCAACTATTGCAAATATGATGGAAAGCAACAATACCCTAAATGAAGAGTTAATAAACATGAAAAGAGAACAAGAGATCCAAGCACTAAGGATGGTTGAAATACTTGAGAGAATGAGAGTAGCTAAAAGTGCAAAATGAATTCTTGAATCAGAGAAGAGAGATTTTGAACAAACTATCAGAGACAAAAATGCACTCATGCAAATGATACAACAAGAGAATCACACACTGAATGAACAACGGAATGGCACAAGTGAAGAAAACATGCAAATACTTGCTAAAAATGAAAACCTAAGAGAAGAGGTTCAAAAATTGAGGAGAGATCTAAAAATTGAAAAGGAAGTCAATGAAAGACTCACAAGATTTGAGCAAAGCATGCAAAAAATTGATGAAATTTTGAAAAAGCAAAGAAGACATAAGGATACTACTAGCCTAGGATATACCAGTGATAGAAAACTTCAAGTTGGAAAATCATCCAATTCTAGAGAAAAGAATCAATCACAGATGTCTAAAGATCCTATCAACATGCAAGGTAAGAAACCTACTTGTTATAACTGTGGAAAGCCTGGTGATACATCAAATGTTTGTAGAAGAAGACCTACCAATGTTTCAAGAGGTACACCATTTAATGAATATTGTTATAATTACAATAAATATGGTCATCAAGCTTATGAATACAGATCAAGATCTAGTAGTAGGTCATTTGGAGGACGCTTCAATGGTTACTCTTACACATGCACCAAATATGGACATAGGTCAAAAAATTGTATATCAAGAATGAATGACCAACTGGTGATTACTCTAAGAAGAGAAGGAAACATGAATGTTACATGTTCTATTTGTGGGAACTATGGACATATGGTAGTTAATTATCGAATAAGGAATCCTAGAGGTAATGGTGGACCCTGGAAGAAAATAGGTATGGCTTGTTTTCATTGTCACAAGATTGGACATCTAGCAAGATATTGTTGGCAGAGGAACCGGCCACCAAGCAATGAAGGAAGAAAAGGAAAAAGGATTTTTAATGCTGAATAAATGAGGAATGAGATGAAAAAGATATGGAAGAATAAGGAAGGAAGAAAAGAAGATGTTGATGCATCAACAGGTAATCCATCATCCTCTAGTATAGGGGACTCATCCTCAAACTAAGTAAGTATTGCTTAGGGACTGATTATCATTGTTATATCTACCAGTCCCTTACATTGATGAGTTGAATTATCTATCAACTTGATTAGATGCACATAACACGATGTTGAATAAATTAAATGGTTATCAATGCTTTATCATTTGGAGTTGTACATCTATCGGTAAAGGAGTATGTTATTGGCAAAGGAGGTTATCATCAAAATGCATTTAATGTTTGTACCTATTGTTACCATTGGACAACCTATCGAGAAAATAAGTATAGAGGTTGACCTACTCATTATTCACTTTACATTCTGAAGAGTGATTGTCTAAGAAAAGCATAATTTTTTATTGCTATCTATTGCATGAATTACAAATTGCATAAATATTTCTGAAGAATCAATTTGAGAAAATTACAAGTCCTAGCTAAGCAGTAGATGCAAAGCGGTGAAGAATTTCATTGTCACTTTGTAGAGTAAGCCAAAATTACTTGGAAAGATATCATGGAAGCGAAGATTGGTACTCCTATCTTGATTGAGATGACACAGGAGACTGAGCCTGAATATAAAATTTACACATTGAAGACAATGGAATTTGACAAAGAGGGTGCCCTATCATCAATTCCTCCTCAAGTGATGCCGATGGAAGATGTAAGAAATTTTATCCACTGCAAGTTGAATGAACTAGGAGACATGAAAATTCAAGATGTATACCTAGCAATGTGCAAACACGGTGAGCTAAAAGATGAGTTTATGTTGGCAATTTGGCTGAGTTGATTACATAGATGTTGTCATTATGGCAACATATGATCCACATGAAAATTGCACAAGTCAGAGATCAAGTATGACAGAGCGCATTGCAAATTTTTCTGAGACGGTATTTTTACCAATGAACCTGGACACAGTTTTTGTTTGCGATGTTGATTGGAGTAAGTTCAGTGCTTGCGCACTTGAACATAGACTCTATGATGACTATTGAACACCCATCTCAGAGTGCAAGTTAGTACGACATGTACGGAAGGAGTTATGACATTTTTACCGAAGACAGTGTCAAGCCGACATGACAGAATATGAAGACAGAACTAGTAAAGAGTTAAGGGATTATTTTGTTTATCAAAATAATGACTTAACAATATAAAGGGACGACATCCTAGATGTTAACTCTTGGATAAAGCTATTGGTATAAATGTAAATGTAATTGTAATTGTAAAGCAGTACAATAGAGGACAATTGATGTATAGTGAGGTGATGTGAAATATATGATGCATATGTAATAGCGATAGCGAAAGAGCAGCGAAGAGATATTGATGCAAGCAGTATAAGGTTATGTACCTTAACCTATTTTTGTAATCAGTGTATATTGTACATTACTTGTTTGGGCAGTGGGCTCATCTGGTAATCACATTTTGTACTACCAACTCCTAACAGGGTTGAGGCTTCTAACAAGGCCTATAGTCCCTTAATCAGGACTGATACACTATATGCTTGTAATAGACTCCTAACAGGGTCAACATCCTTAACAGGATACTTTTGATTAGTGGATCTTTGTGGGTACCATCCCCACCGGGGTTTTCCCTTGGCCAAGGTTTCCTTGAGAACAAATAATGTGTTATGAGTTCTTTAGTTTTATTGCTATGCATGTTGTTTAGCTTCTTATGTTATGCATGTATAAAGATAATTTGTTATATCCATAATTGGGAAAAAGATAAAGTTTGTAGAGTACTGATTCACCCCCCCCTCTCAGTATTCCCTATTTCTAACAATTGATATCAGAGCTTAGTTACTCGAAAAAGAATCATTCAAGGAAAGCCTAGCAGCTTGAGTAAGATCTCTATGGATATGGATCAACTACAGAAGAATCTTGAAGAATCTCTTGAATAGATTGACTTGCTTACTATTGAAAAAGATACTTTAAAAAGAAAGTATGATGATGCAAAGAACCTCATTGAGAAACTGAAAAACAAATTGGAAGATCTGAGATCTGAAAAGGAATCCAAATTTTTTATTGAAGATAGTGATGACAATTTAGAAAAAGAAAATGAGATCCTTAACATGAACTAAAGATAGCAAATTTGAAGCTTAGTTTGAAAGATGGAAATGGAAAAAATGAAGCAAATTTGAAATCTGAGAATGAAAGTCTAAAGACTAAAAATGAAGGACTAAAATCTAAACTTTGTAAAGTAACATCTGAACTTGAGAAAGTCAATTTGCAGTATGATGAGCTTGAGAAATACAATAAGATCATGAAAGGTGAACTGACTCAATCCAAACAACAACTTGAAAGGTTATATTTAACTAGTGAGAAGATTGATGAACAAATATCTTATCAAAAACCATTCTATGATAAGACTGGTCTTGGATTCAACACTTTTAAAGAAAATGATGAAAGCAAGGAACCGGATCTGAAAATATCTGAAAGCATAGATGAGAAGAAGTCGGATGAGATCAACAAATCTGAAGATACACCTAAAGAAGAAGAATCACCGAAGCAAGAGGAATCACCCAAAGGTATGCAAAGAGAATTCAAAGGTAGATGTTTTGCTTGTAATACTATTGGTCATATGAAGAGAGATTGCACAGGTAAGCAATTTAAACCTCTTAATGGTTATTGTTACAATTGTCATGGTTTTGGACATAGAGCTATTGAATGTAGGAAACCTAAATTTATTGAGAATAATGATGGTAGTAGAATGTTTAGGAATACTAACAATGTAGATAAGAAACCTACTAAAGATATGAATAGAAGAAATGGAGTAATATGTTATAGATGCAACAAGGTTGGACACATTGCTAGAAACTGCAAATCACAAATCAATCAATCTGGACCAAGATATGGAAACAATGGAATTATTTGTCAGATATGCAACAAGATTGGACATACAACAAGGTTTTGCAGAATGAACAATAGAGTTTTTCATCCTAATCCTAATCCCAGAAATCATGCAAGAAGAAATGAAGATGTAGGTAACAGTCAGAAAGGATGTTGTAGTAATTCAAATGAAGTGAAGTTTATCAAAAGCACAGATCAAGGAGACATATTCAACATTGAAGGTGATCAGGAAGGTGAAGTATTGAAAGGTAAGAATGAATCTTTACTTGACCTATCTCAAAGTAGTTAATTTATGTAAATTACAGTAGAATGGGAACTTAGATTAGTGTAGAAGTAGATATATGATGAACTGAGTCTTGCACAGTTAATGCAAGGTAGTTTATGATGTTCTAATGCTATGGTTAAGAGCGCAAAAAAAAATATTATGTTTTACGAGATTGCAAGAAGTTTTAAGTTTTGCAGGTTAGCGGAAACAACTTTTTGGAAAGAAGCGGCAAAACAATTGAATGCGATGTTAGATCTAAGTGAGATTGAATTAATAAAAGGTCATGATTGGTATTATTTGATCATCAAAGAGAATTCAAGTGTCAAGGAGATCAAAGAGCAGTGATTGAAAGCATTTTGCAAGGATTTGAAGAAGAATTTTTGTGCCGAATCTATGCAAGCCCTAAAATTGTAAAATTAAGGTATTCTACTTGACAGATCTTTGAATCAGTAAAGGAATCTGAAGAAATCATGGATTTTTCTTTAATACACAATGTTAGAGATAAGAATAGACCTAAATTGAAAAGGGAACTAGTAGAGCCCTTGGAAGATGACCCTAGGTTTTCTTTATCATCCGTACCAGATGGAGTTTTACACTTAGAAAATGTCAGAAGCTATCTTGGATGCAAACTAGAGACAGTCAGTGATAGTGATTTCACAAATGAATATCAGAAGATTTACAATCAGGATATGACACTGAAACAAGGTTTTGAATATTTGGAACATAATGAAATTGTTAAGTATGGATTATAGTATGAATTTGATAATGAAGAATGCACTAAGATTATCTTGAGTAGAATTCATAATGGAAAGTTTTGGTTAGAAGATAGAGTGATAGATATCACAACAGATTTGATTCATGAAGTCATTGGATTATCTAAAACTGGAGCTATTCCTTTAAATGAGAAAAACATGAGGAAAATAGTCATTGACAACACAAACTCATCCTATAATGGTAGAGGAATTGTGATTAGTAAGATCAAACAAGATGATGTGAGATACTTATGCAAGATCCTAACTACTAAGTTTTGTGCAAATTCAAGAGAGGATGACATGGTAGTTGGAATGATACATGCAACCTATCTAATGTGTGTTGATAGGGTACAAGTTGATATGTGTGAAATTCTAAGAGTTCAATTGTTTGAGAACTTGGAGAAGATTAAGAAAACTAAGTATACACAGTTTAGGTTCTCATCCTTAATCACATATATGTTTTTTCATCTATTGAGGAGATTTCCTTACACCATTGGAAATGATTGGAATGATGGACAAAATACAATGGAAAAGATTAACCTATTATATAGAAGACGTGTTATTGACAATGTAAATGAGAGTGCAATACTGGTAATTAAGACATTTCAGAATATTGTGTCTAGCAGATCAAGGATCCCTAAGTCTCTTGTTGAAAAGTATTTTTACCAGTGAACCTGGACACAGTTTTTGTTTGCAATGTTGATTGGAGTAAGTTCAATGCTTGCACACTTGAACATAGACTCTATGATGACTATTGAACACCCATCTCAGAGTGCAAGTTAGTACGACATGTCCGAAAGGATTTATGATAGTTTTGCCGAAGACAGTGTCAAGCCAACATGACAGAATATGAAGACAGAACTAGTAAAGAGTTAAGGGATTATTTTATTTATCAAAATAATGACTTAACAATATAAAGGGACAACATCCTAGGTGTTAACTCTTGGATAAAGCTATTGGTATAAATGTAAATGTAATTGTAATTGTAAAGCAGAACAATAGAGGACAATTGATGTATAGTGAAGTGATGCGAAATATATGATGCATATGTAATAGCGATAGCGAAAGAGCAGTGAAGAGATATTGATGTAAGTAGTATAAGGTTATGTACCTTAACCTATTTTTGTAATCAATGTATATTGTACATTACTTGTTTGGGCAATGGGCTCATCTGGTAATCACATTTTGTACTACCAACTCCTAACAAGGTTGAGGCTTCTAACAAGGCCTATAGTCCCTTAATCAGGACTGATACAATATATGCTTGTAATATACTCCTAACAGGGTCAACATCCTTAACAGGATACTTTTGATAAGTGGATCTTTGTGGGTACCATCCCCACCGAGGATTTCCCTTGGCCAGGGTTTCCTCGAGAACAAATAATGTGTTATGAGTTCTTTAGTTTTATTGCTATGCATGTTGTTTAGCTTCTTATGTTATGTATGTATAAAGATAATCTATTATATCCATAATTGGGAAAAAGATAAAGTTTGTAGAATACTGATTCACCCCCCCCCCCCTCCCCTCTCAGTATTCCCTATTTCTAACAGTTTAAGCATTTAGTAACTAAGGGTTTATCATATTTGGTTGACCTACCAAAAGTTTTCAATGAAGAATGGATCAGATATGTGTTGATTCGGTATCATGATCAATTTATCTAGTTATAAGAAGACAGACCTATCAAAATCAAGAAGGAGTTGATTCATATGATCATAATTTTATTGATAGATAGAGATCAATGTACGCTAAGACTTGTTTCTAGGGATGAAGTGGAAGAATTGACCAAGTCAAAACAAGATTACCGAGCCATGACGATTAATGATATTACAAATCAAGAGGTAAGATTTTCCTTTATCATTATCAGTTATAAAGTTTATCAATCCAGTCGGTTGAAAAGTGTGCCTGGCGGAGTGATTCATGGAGCCTATGAGATTTTGAAATTGGGAAGAGGTACGACCTAGCATAAATGACAAGGTCACAATTATTGGTGAATTTGAAGAGGACACAACCTAACAAGAAGCAGGAAATGAAGTATGGTTCTTTATTGGTATGTATATTTTTGTATGTAGGGAATGTCTTTCCTGGCATTGGTAAGATTGTTTGGAAAATTGATAGGCCAGCCCTATATCATATGAATGAGTATATATGTCACTTAGGAGAAGATTTTAACACAATTATGTGGGGTTATTTCAAATAATTTCAAATCAAGATGCATAAGAGGTTTAGGATCCCTCCACCTATTGTTGAGAAATACAAAGATACTATTTATTTCTTAGTTGACATCGATACATGTAAGATGCAAGCAGTAGAACCTAGGACTTCATGGGTTCCATCAATGGGATATGAAGTAAGAGAGGAAGTAATCGTACTAAATTTTGATTACCTATTGAACCTAGACAAGAACAAAGGTGCAAAAAGATTTGGGACATATGTAGAAGCATACAAGAGAATAACTCTAGACCTAAAGAAATTCATAATTAAGAGGAAAGCCAAGAAATTGTTGGATAACTTGGAAAAGGAATATGGAACAGGTAAGGAGAGAATTTCCACTACTGATAAACCTAAAGTTATTCTTGATGCTCATGCCAAGAAAAAGGGCAAGAAGACAGAGAAATCAACAGGTATGCATGCCCTACCTACAACAGGAGAAAATGTCAAAGTTGAGGACCAACATGCTAAAGAAAAGAAAGTTGATCTCACTCAACCACATCAAACATGCACCACAACTATTGAACCTAAGACCTACCAGAAGAGGAAAACTAGGAGCCAATCTAAGAATTATCCTAGTAGTAAAATAAACAAGAAAACCAAAGTTCATGAAGAGAGGACAGATTCAAAGAGAGAGGTTATTGAATTAGGTAAGAAAATTGGAAAGACAACTATCAAAATACCTAAGACATCCACAGAACTTGTTAAAGGTATAAGGGAATATGGTCTTGTAGGAAACATAAGTAGTGCTAGATTTGGTAAATTGTTTGATGATGACAAGAAGGTTATTGAAAATGCTTTAGTATTTCATTTTCATAAATTCAAGAGATATCCAAAAGATCTTAAGAATCATGTACCTATTGAATTATTTGATGCACTAGATGCGAGATGGGAATATGCACCCCAACATGAAGAACATACTAGAATGGAAAATCTAATGGAAAACCAACACATAGGTAAGAAGGTTTTACCCATCGCTAAATAGATACACAAAAATAGACAGGTAAATCCCTATCGACAAATAGGACAAGTCAATAGGTGAAGACAAGTGGTATAGAGAAAAAGGTTTGTTGTCGGTAAACTAGAAGATATCGGTAAACAGGAATGTGAGCGGTAAAAAGGGAAGACTATCGGTATATAAGAAAACAAGAAAACAAGTGAAGCAGTGAACTACCTACCAGTCAGACAACAAACATGTGAAAGATAAACAGTTTTGAGAAATCGATGAAACCGATCATAATGGAAGTAGGTTCATTGAACCTAGGCAAAAAGGAAAATGTACTACATAGATTGGAGAGTCAATTGAAACGGGTTATAGGGAATGATCAATAGAATCTTATGTCAATTTCAAGGTATGTATAGAGAATAATAATAAAGCAATAATACACCTAGGAAATGAAAAACTAAGTCAGATCTAGCTGACGTGATGGAAGATACACTTAACAATGTATCAGTCACTTTTAATAGGGTGAGTAGCTTAGAAGGTGACAATTGTAGCTCTTAACCAGGTAAAACTATTTACTACAATAAAGAATTGTGAATGTCATCCCCACTACAATGTTTTCCTCTCACCAAGGGTTTCTACAATACCAAATTAAGGTGTCATGTGTCTACATGATTTTTTTATGATTTCATTGCATTAATACTTTACATTTCAATTACATGCATTATTGTTATGAAAGTATATTTTTCTACAAGTTAAAGGTTATCAGATAGAATAGGTGAATTTTTATAGTATTGATTCACCCCCCTCTCAACACCTATTATTTCCAACAATTTCCAATTGCCATCATTTAATTCTATTTTTCCTTTATTTTTCCAAGACTCTACAAGTGATTTGATCAAACATCCAACTTTCTATATTATGAAAACATAAGTACTGGCACTAAGTTTTTGAAGATTGCATGTTCACGTGTCTTATCAATCTTAATGTGATTTCATGGTTGAACTAGCTTCCTACCTCTTATATTTCCCATGAGACCAACTTCAAATCTCTATCACATAAGCCAAACTTAAGTGAATTTTTATTTTATATTCATTTAAAGAAAAAATAATCTCCTCTTTAAACTTATGGCTTTTAAAGATTGAATGCATAATTTAGTCATGACATTAGAGAGTGTAATAATTGTATATGTAAATCTCATGAGGTATAATGTTGTCTAATGAGTAAGTTGGGTTCCTACAAAAGACTTCCTTACTACTGTAGCAGTGGTGAAAGGATTACCAATATTTCATTCTATGCCTTAATTATAACTTTCAATTTTTCTTTCTCCTTATAATAACTTAAGGAAATTTGTCATCGATTTAAATTAATGCACTTGATCAACATTTTCTAACAACCATTGCCATGATGCATAAACAAATTAGGTTCTATATATTGATGATACTTATTCCTTACAAGATCTGTCTTACAATCATCACCATATACATGATTAGCATCACAATCAAATTCTACCACTTCATTTAGTCACACTCGGCAACATATAGAAAAAGTTGACATTGATAACAATTCATTGTCAACAATATCCCCCTTTGGTATTGATGTCACCACATTCTTCTCTTATCCCCTTTTTACAACAGTGACAAAGGGAAAGTCAATTTTTTTTCTCTTTATCAACAAGTTTTCATATCACTCCCCCTACCAAAATGCATCGGGTCACTAAAATGATCTTCATTCAAGATCATCCCTTGTTTGGGTGAGTAATAAATATAAACTCTCTAGTCATGTTTTGATGAGATATTGAAAAAAGCGAATACAAGAACAATACCAACATTTGAACTAAAAGGATCATATGTGGTCCATATTAGCATCTACATAATAAGATACATTTCTGACTAAAACTAAATGCATATAAAAACATTGAAGAGAATCTTCTCTTCCTTCTATAGCCTAGTTCGCACAAGAAATATGCATAATCTATTGTCACATAAAAAACAAATCTCTACAAATCAAGCTAATAAAGAAGTAAATTTCAATTATCCTCATAGGAATCTCTTCTTGAGTATTTCAAACTTTACACACCATCTCTTGTTCAGAACTAACAAGTTCAAGTGTATATGATATAACCAATAAAATCCCCTTGAACTGGTGACCTCTATATGTGTCTACATTTTGAACCTTAGAAAGGTACTACTCCCAACCTTAGTCTTAGGTATTTAAAGGTGTCTTTAGGAAGTTGTTTTGTAAAAATATCTACTAGTTTCTCACCAACTCTTACATACTCAAGCTTAACTTATTTTTTAACTACCTTTTCCCTCAAGAAATTATATGTGATGGGTATAAATTTGGTTCTTGAGTACATGAAATGGCTCTTTAAGATGTTAATCACACTATATTTTTCACACACAATGGAGATAAGATCTGAATAATCGACATGAATGTCTTTGAGAGTTTTCTTTATCTAAAGAACCTAGGTACAATATGAGGCAAAAACTATGTACTCGGCTTCAACTATAGATAGTGATATGGATTCTTGTTTCTTGTTGTGCCAGGATACAAATCTACCACAAAGAAATAAATCTCCACCACTCATGTTCTTCCTATCATCTATGCATCCTGCCCAATTTGCATCTGTGAAGGCTTAGAAGCTAAAATTATTATTCTTAGGATACTAAAACCCATAATCAAGAGTACCCTACAGATATATAAATATCCATTTAACTGCATTAAAATGAGATTTATTTGGAGCTTATTGAAATGTAGCTACCATGCACACTACTTGCGCAATGTATGGCCTAGAGAAAATTAGGTATAGTAGGTTTCCAATCATTGATCTATACCTACTTTGATAAATATCAGTTGACTCATCATTCTTTCTCAACTTGCATCTAATTACCATGAGATAACTAACTAGCTTACAATCATCCATTTGAAACCTTTTCAAAAATTCCTTTTCATACTTGGTTTGAGATATTAATATACCTTTTCTTGACTATGATATTTGCAAACTAAGAAATTAGGACAACTCTCCTAACACTGACATTTTTTAAGTGATGGTGGTAGTTTCTTCCCATTGTAATGGCTTGAAGTTGTGCTCTTTGGTTTCTTCTATTATTTGATTGTTGTACTTGGATTCAGGGCCCTCTCCCTGCCATCTTAATAAAAAACATTGACATTTAAAACTCTATCTGTATTTGATTAGAAAAATCATTGCAATTTGTTTATAGCAAAGATGATATCATGATATTTCTATAAGGATTCAACTGTGTAGTTGTTACCCCCAATTTTCATGTACATGCAAATTTGGCTAAAACCTATTCTAAAATCTTTGTTTTCACCTTGCCAAGCATCCCTGAAATTTTCATGGGTTTATGTCCTTCCTTCTGGTCTCTACAATTTGTTTCATTCCCTGGTCTGCAGGTCAAAATATTTGAAAAAGTAGCCGTTGGTGCTAAATAAACCCTGCAAACCCTAAGCCCCTCATTCTATTTTCATGTTACTTTATCGGCAACTTAAAGGTCCCAATATCCACATGCTTTTAATTTTCATTTGGTCGCCAATTCTCTAAGTTCTCTAGCGGCTACCCTTTTCTCTCAGCGAACTGGCGACTACAATGTTTCTCCCAGTCACGAAATAAAATGGTCGTTCCCTTAAGTATTCAGCAGCTCCGCGGATTGCCTTCAGTCATGAATTTGTTAACTGTAACCCCAGTTTGGACTTTTAGTTTAGCGATTCTACGAATGCCTTGTTCACATATTATTTAGACTTAACCAAGGTTAAGAATTCTATTTAGCGACTGGGCGAATTTCCTTTGGCCGCACATTTGCTAAGACTTCCGGGGTTAAGTGATTTAAGTGGGGTCCCAGTTGATGAGATCAACGGTTGTCGTAAGATCTCATAGCATGTGTCAGAGGCTTGCGATCTTACGACAACCGTCGATCTTCCCTTTTTCTCAGCACTTCATGCCTTTGTGGGTCCATTGCCATGGTGTCTTATGTGGAGGTATTTCATTGGTCGAAAGGAGATGACATGTAATTTGTCAGTGGGCCCGGTTGTCAGTCCTCTTTTGATCCAATGGCTGGCGTGTTTTCTCATGAAAAGTGTCAGAAGCTTGCGAACTTAAGACTACCATTGATTCCTCCTGGTGACGTAACTCTTCATTCAGGTGGGTCTACTGCTATGTGTATACAAATGGTGGCTTCTGATTGGTCAAGAGCAGTGATGTGCAGAATGTGTCAGTGGGGCTTGTTTTAACTAAGATCTATGGCTGTTTTATGATCTGAAGGGATCTGTTAGTGGCTTGCGATCTTGAGACAGCCATCTGATTAGATGCCGAGGTTTCTCAGTGGGTCCACTGCCAGGTGTGCGCAGGTGGCGTATCCTGATTGGTCCACATGCTATGAGTCATTTTTTGTTAGTAGAACCGGGCCCTTTCGGCAGTCAAAGGCTCTGACATCTACAGAGGATTGATGGCTGGCATATGTTTGCAAGGCTTTGTGTCAGAGCATGCAATCATGCAATAGCCGTTGATCTTACTTTATCTCCGAGCTCTGTCAGGTGGGTCCTCTTTTCTGACGTGCTCAATCTTCATTGGCTACAATGTGCTGAGATGGATTTGAACTTTTCAAAAGGGTTTCACAATGTTTTCAAGATAGATCTGAGCCGTTCATTTGCCAGGAGTTAGAGGGGATTAATGGTTATGTTTTAAAATGACCGGCTAGCTGTTGCAGTTCAAATTTGAATATCTCTACAAGGGTTTTGCTATTCTTTTGTTCTTGCAGCCATGCGCGACAAGATGGGTAGTTGGAATTTAATTCTTCAGGATAGTGGAGGTTGGAAGGGTGATGATGGACGATCTGATAGTTGGCGTCGCATATTTTACAGAGTACCGTGTCGTGTCGAGGCTTTATGAGCTTGGCGCCACCTTTTGCAGGGTTAATCTTTTTAAACCCAAATATCTTCAGGATCAAATTTGTGAGCCTTCATGGCTTAGTGGGGTTGCAGGTGGGTAGATGGATCAAGGTTGCTGTGTCTGCAGGTGGGTTCAGTATGAGATCAACATAGAAAGAAAAGATCTGATCTGATTGTCGGTGTTCTCAGAGTTTTTATGATGGGTCATCAGTGTACCTTTAGGGTTTGATTATTGTATTGTAAATCTTGTAACCCTAGTTAGGTTTTTGACTCCTGCCGGCATGCAAGAGGAGATGTATATAATGTTTTTGGAGCTTTTGAAGCTGAGAGTTTGCATTTTGTAAAGAGAAAAAATATCTTTTCTTAGAAGGCTATCTGAGACATTTTTATGTCCTCTGGCTTTCTACATTTTGTAACCTCCCATTGATAATTCAGATATTGAAGGTGTTTTTGTGACATTCTTCATGTCCCTATGCCTTCTTGTGTGAGTTATCTCTTAATGAATTCAGTATTTACATGCTTCTCAGTGATATCTTAGGATTCTTGATCCCTCTTTCTTTCTACAATTTTGTGTATCATTGTGGATGATTTGATGTGAGTGCTTTTGTGGGTATACTTCAACCCCTTAAATATCTTGTCTCATTCCTATACCTAGTTGCAGAGGTGAATGTTTGTTTGCAGGTCATAGATTGTTGTCTAATTCCAAGGGGTGTTATTGTTTGTGAAAGAATATCTCTTTCCCTGAATAGCTCTTTTCACCTATAGACCCTTCTATGAAGTACTTATGCAAACCTATTCAGTGAGTTGTGGTCTCCTAGACCTAAGTCTATCCATTGATTTCATCTTTTATACTGTAATTCATACCATATTTTTGGTGTATCACCTAGTAGGATAGTTTTCTTTCAATCATTTCCCTTACAAGCATTCCTTCTATCCCTTTCCCTCAAAAGATTTACTTTTCTGTCAAGAAGCAAATTAAGGTGATTATCCAAGAGGAACCAGCCTAGAATCTGGAGGCCTCATCTCAGTTAGCATAGGTCCCACACCTAGAGATGATTCCCGTGTTATACTAGGTTATCAAGACTATGAGAGCTTGAGACAAGGGTGCAAACTTAGTGTATAACAGTAGTTTTTTACTCAAACTCATTGACCCATGTTTCATGAGTAGTGGTTCGCAAGAATCCATCTCTCATGAGAATGAATGGAACACTTAGCACTTATTACATCTAGGTGATTCTCATAGAGGTAAAGCATCAGGGCTTCCTAGGAGGTCACCCATTCCAGTACTAATCTAGCTCAAGTGCGCTTAACTATGTAGTTTCCTCCATGGTTAAGCTCACTTTTCTTTCAATCACATTTGCAAGAAATAAAATTGGTCTTAACATGGAGGAAACTATGTAGTTAAGCATTCCTGAGCTTGAGTTGTACAAGGATGGACCTCCTAGGAAGTCTTGATGCTTCACCTAGATGCGATGAGTGATAAGTTTTCCATTCATTCTCATGAAAGATGGATTCTCGTGAACCACTACTCATGAAACATGGGTCAATGAGTTTGAATCAAAAACTACATAGTTGAATCCTGATAGAAATATCACAATTTGCCTTGGAGTGGAAAATATCTCCTACTTATCAAAATATTATATCATCTACATAGAAAAAAAAATCATTTGAGTACCTTTAGATTTTATGTATAATTTTTTTCCCACAAGCCCCTTGTTTGAAGCCTTGTTGATGGAGATACTTGTAAAGTCTAGAGTACCATCCTCTAGGTTCTTGTTTTAAACCATACAATGCTTTCCTTAACCTGCACATAAAATCTCCTTGGTTAGGTGATTGAAATCCTTTAGGTTGTTCAATATATACTTCTACCTCAATTTTCCCGTTTAGGAACACCAAATTTATATCTATTTGGTATACTTTATATCCCTTATAGGCTGAAAATGCTAGAAACATATGAATAGCTTCAAGTCTTGCAACCGGGAAAAATATTTCTTCAAAGTCTATGCCCTCTACCAATGAGTATCCTTTTTCATACAAACCTTTTCTTTGTTTATGATTATCTTTCCATCCTCATTTACCTTTTTCATATAGACCCACTTTGTTGGACTATAACATTCTTATCAATTGGTCTTGGTACAAAATCCTAAGTTTTGTTCTTCTATATCTACTGCAATTCTTCTTACATTTCTTTTACCCAATCTTCACTCTTGTTGGCCTCATTGTAGTTCTTTGTTTCCATTTTAGTCAAGAGGTAAAATTTGACTTGTTCATTGTTCATAGCATGCGTTCTTATTTTTTGTATGCCTCCTTTTTCACTTTCTATGATCTACTCTTTAGGATGATACTTATGCACATACTTGCTTGGAGGCTTTTTAGGGACTTCTTCATTTTCAAATTGTTCTTCTTATTCATGACATGATTCCTGAATCTTTATTTTAGCAATTAGCCTTAATTTTTGCATGTCTTCATCATCCCTTATAGTAACAAACTTAAATATATTTTTGAGATGTTATTATAGTATTTGTATGCCTTATTGTGAGTTTAGTATCCCAATAATATTCCTTCATCACATATTGCATGAAAACCACCAAGTCCATCATTATCCCTCTTAATAAATAAATTTATTCCAAAAACCTTGAAGTACCTGACCAAGGGATTCTTGCCATATTAAAACTCATATGGTGTCCTCTTGTTGTTCACTTTTAGTTGAGCCTTGTTTAGAGTATATACAGTTTTATGTACTACTTTATTCCAATAGACATCAGGTGGATTTCTTCATTCAACATGGTTCTTTCCATATCTTTGATTGTCTTGTTCTTTCTTTCCACATCACTATTCTATTGAGGTGTTCTACCAGTAGAGTATTGTAATTTAATCCCATTTTTCTCATAATACTTTTCAAACTCATACAAAGTGAACTCTCCCCCTCAATTTGATCTTAAAAATTTCAGCTTGAATCCACTCTCCTTCTCAACCATTTTTCTATAAATCTTAAATCTTTAAAATGCTTATGACTTCTCCTATAAGAAGGCTACCCAAGTCATTCTTGAGTAGTTATCAACCAATAACATGAAGTATCTCTCATCATTTAAAAATATTGTCCTAGTTGGACCACATAATTATGTATGTACCAATTCTAGTGGTCTTGTTGATGATTACTCTTCTATCTTGAAGCACACTCTATTCTTCTTTCCTTTTTGACACTCATCACAAATTGTGCCTGTTGGCTTAGTAATCTTAGGCAAGTGCCTCACATATCCTTTTGATCTTACATTAAAAATATTGTCAAAGTTTAAGTGTCCTAACCATCTATGTCATTACCATCTTTCAACCACCTGCCACATCATGCATTGCGACGCGTAACATTCTTTAAAAATGTAGACATTTCCATTAGTCCTATCACCTTCAGCTATTAGTCTTTTGTTGCTCTCTTTTCTCATTTCACATCCTTTAGTCAAATGTAAATTTATAACCATTTTCACGCATTTGACTTACACTGAGAAAGTTGTGTTTTAATCCTTCAACATAGTATATATTATGTTCCTTCATCTTTCCATCAATACTTAATGTTCCTTTAATTTTATCTTGATGGAGGAGTCGTCACCAAACCTCACTGAGCCATCATTCTAGTCAAGTTTGATAAAAAATTTCTTATCTCTTATCATATGATTGGAGAAATCATTGTCAACCACCCAAAGATTTTTCATTTTAACATGAAGTGTCGTTTGAACAGTTAGAATTGACTCACTTTTGTCCTTCACTTTCTCTTTCCAAATATGTTTGGTTTCTTTCTTCTACTCTATTGTAACTTTTAACTTTTCTTTGTTTTGGAGGGACACATTTTTTGTATTATTTTTTTTATAAGTCTTTGATCTACAATGATTTAGTGTTTGGTCAATGTTTTTACAATTATAACACCACATATTTTCATTAAACAAAGATATAGAAAAGCTACCACAAATTTTTTTCCTTATTTTCTATGTGTAGGAACATGTTATGGAGTCGCGGGTTACGATCTAGGAAGAACATACATAGTCACGAGATCCCAAAAAATTTCATCAAATTTGGAGTAGTTAGGAACAAGTTGACCACTCGAATTGTCCCTAAAAATTTGACTTTTCCTTATGCTTTTTGGCTGAGAATTACAGAGTTGAGAGTTACAAGTCCCAAAAACCCAGATCTAGAGTTACAACAAATTTTGACATTCCAATGACAGTCAAATTTAGATCTAAGTTCAAATATTCCTACCTTGTTTCAAGGTACACACATTCTTTCCTTTTCCTTGAATTTACTTTCATAGATCAGATTTTTTATCATTAGTTCATTTCCATATCATCATATCCTATTAATGAATAAAAAAAAATCCTACATTATATAGATCTCACATTGGTACCCTTACTCTCTTGGTTATGATAATCAGATTCCCTTTGTAGGGGGTTTTTTATTCCTAATGTATGTTAAGGATCTTGGTGAGTGATCGACATCCGAGCATTGCTCACCATTTCCCCCTATACACTATGTTGATTCCGTAGGAAGTGTACCATTTTAAAATGGATGCACTCATTATTTAAGACCTTTTAGCTCTCGTCTTTTATTGAATTTATGAACCATGGATGGATTTTTGCTCGATCCCTCTTTTCTTCTATCTTGTCTCATATCTTGCACTTTCAACTGTCTAGTCTCCATGACCTCGGGGTTGGCTCCTCGTGGGCTAACCTTGGAATAGGTTGACCAAGTCAACCTGTTCTGGAATAGGTCGAACAAGTTGACCAATTCTAGAATAGGTCAACTAGGTTGACATGTTCTCCATGGATTTTAAATCCTAGGGCCAGTGTTGTCTCAGGGAATTAAATGGTAAAATTAGGTGACACCGTCAGCTTTCTTTGTTTTCCCGTCCAAAAAACTAGTATAAAAGGAAGCCTAGGCACCTCATTTTAACATCCATTATAATCTATAAACATCCCTGAAGATTCATTTGGCATCCATAATATCCATTAGAGATCCAACAATCACACGAGCAAGTTTGAGCATTCAAAATTCAAGGATCCTTTGTGAGCATTTACTCTTCAAGATCTAGCATTTTTTTGGCCATCAAGGGAGAGGATTTCCATTGAGGCATTCATCATCTTCTTTATTGATGCACATTTATATCCATTTTCTCCATGATGTGGTTTTGGTAGATCCATTGCATTTGTGGATATTTCCTACATCTGCCATTACAAATTCAACATCTACAACATACAAGCATTACAAAATCCTTATTGACAAGGGTTTCTATAAGAAAGGTGAATACTTACATTTTTTTTGTTTCCTTTACATATTTCAATTTCAATTTCAAGGTTTATTCCTCAATTTATGGCTTGACCAAGGCAAGCCCTCTTCCACCCAAACCCCAAAACAAGCTTTTCTGTGTGCAGGAGAAGGATATCATAATTACAACCACAAATCTGGAAGCTACTTGCCTAGACATTTCTGAAGAAGTTAGATTGACTTTTCTATAGTGTTCCAGGAACATGGCGACTTTGTAGAAAAGTGTTTGGAACATGTTGCATCAAGTCAACCCGTTCTTGGAGGTTTGAGAAAAATAGCATTTTTTGGGTTTTCCATTGTGATTGTGAATCCACAGTAGAAAGTTCTATCACAAGTTCAGATCTGTAGTTTTCAAAGAAAAAAGGCATATTCCTCTACACATTTCAAGGTGAGTACTCTATTATTCATTTCATTTCTTAGTCTAGACATTTTTTCATATCTTAATTGGGTTTATTGCAAACACTTAGCATCTAGATCTATCTTACTTTTCTCATTAAATCAGTTGGTTCAATTTCACATTTTCATTTACACATCTTTAATCAAATCCTACATTGCATGAAAGAGGAATTGCTCGCGTACTTCCTTGATATAATTTGGGTTTAGCATTGGCATCCCTTCATCTTTTTGGGTTTTGCTAATCTAACTTGGGTTATATTGAGAGTTATGTTTGGAAGCCTCTCTTTCTATTGTATTTTGAGTGTTAGTATTGGAATGGTTAATTAGTAAACTCATCTCACATAGTTTGTATTGTTAGATTCATTAGTATCCATTTCACCCCTAAACATGAAGGATTGAAGACAATTGGGGATATATTCTGTTATTTGATGAAGCTGCTTTTGATTTTCTCTAGGATAATATTTGGGTTGTTTCCCCTCCTTATATCTTAGTGCATTAGTATGGTGCATCTATCCAGGCGAAGCTTTCTAAATTATTCTTTTTTTGGACAAATGCTTGTGGTTGTTATCAGAATTTTGCATCGTTATGTTTTT
Source organism: Chamaecyparis obtusa (assembly GCA_027943335.1). Taxonomy (NCBI): domain Eukaryota; kingdom Viridiplantae; phylum Streptophyta; class Pinopsida; order Cupressales; family Cupressaceae; genus Chamaecyparis; species Chamaecyparis obtusa. Next base: position 1,725,635 of record BSBK01001093.1, read on the forward strand.
TGCATTTCTCCTTGATGGAAAAGGGGGACAAAGATAAGGAAAAATTTTATTTGATATATAATGTGTTCAAGGTTAGTTTGGCTATTGCAGCAAGGGAGAGTTTATAGTGATTGATATCATAGTAAACAAAATTGGGTAGAGTTTGCCTTCAATGACAAAGGGGGAGATTGTTAGAAATATTTATTTGGTTGTCTGTTGTCATTGATGTCAAACATTTTGGTCTGAAGGTGTTGGAGGTGTTTTCTCCTACACTTGTGTTTGGAAGTATTTTCTATTGAGATGCTCAAGTATATAAATTGTCCAAAAGAAGGATGTTGGTCTGGAAAGTAGTAAGGTTGTGTGCTAAACATGTTAGTGCTTTAGAATAGTGGAAGACAAGTATGTATTTAGTGTTATAGTGCAGTGGAAGGAAAGTATGTATTCAGAACATTGGAAGACATGTATGTATTTTGGAGTGTGCAAGAATGATGTTTGTCAATCCTTTAGAGTTATTTTATTTGGTCCAGAAGTCAATGGTTTTGTCCAGATGTTAGTCGTTTAGTAACATAGTTAGACAATTAAAGATGACAATTTTTCAATTGTATTCACTAGAAATTTTATGTTTTGGAAATCAAGGTTGAAGATATGAAGATGTTATTTGAATTGTATTTAGGTTTTGGTCTTGGTTGTGGTGTTTTCTAGTGATCCAAAAATTGTTCCTAGAAATATGAAAACAATGTCATTTAGTGTTGCAGTTATGATTATTTTATGGTCTGGACATGGTTTTTGACATGGCATGTCGATCTCACCATGGTCTGTGGAGGTCTAGATATAGTTGAAAAGTTAGATGGTTATTTGGTCACTGTGTTACTACACATTTGAGATGGCTATAGATGTTGTTCTACTGATTGCAGATCTAGCATTGAGCTATGTGTAGCATTTTTATGGTCCCTCTCTCTCTCCTGGAGTGGATTATGCTTTATGTTTTTAGCTTGGGTATTGTATTTAATGTCTGTCTCTTATATGGATGGGTTTATGTTATGTGTTACCTATGTACTTAATGTTTATCTCTTACCCAGTTGGGTCCATGTTAAGTATAATCTATGTTTCGGTCTAGATGTTTTTGGCATGGGACCTTATTGAAATTTTTTGTTTCCATAGCCAACTTGTAACTTAATTGTAATATGCTTTTGGCATGGATGACTTTTTTGTAAACTTCAATGATTTATCTTATATATAAGTAGATTATGTGATTTGGAAAAACCAAAAATAGAGTGAGTTGTGGGAAAACCACTGAAGCTCTATTTGCAGAGTTTCAGAAGAGTAGCATTTAGTTTATCAAGTTTCTACCTTTTGATAGTGGGAGAGAAGAAAAGGTAGTAGTAGTAGTAGTAGTATTTTGTTGAGGTTGACAGTGTTGTGTAGATCAACCACATTTGTTGGAAACTACAATTGAAACAATTGTTATATTGTCATTGATGTCAAACCTTAATTGGCAAGACAGTTGCTATATAGGAGAGTACCATATCTTTTGGTTGATGAAGAGGATTTGAAAAGAGAAGATAACAAGAGGACCTAAGAAAAGGTTGAGTTATGTGATACTTCAATGGGTACTTGATTAGTTGGTACATTGACAAGATAATGTGTTGTTTATCTTTAACAGCAAGTGAAGAAGAAAGACTGGAAACATAGGCTTAATGGAGAAAAAGTGAAGAAATCTAGTTTAAGCCGAGTGATGTTAGTGTCGACTGAACATCAGTAATTTTTGAGTGATAGATAATTGTCGAGAAGGAAAATGTTAGTGATGACCAAGTTACATAGTAATGATCGAGGAGACGAACACAGTATTGACTGAGTGTCAGTAATTTACATTTTGAGAAAGAATTGAGAATCCCATTTGACAGAGTTGAATTCTTCTAGTTGTGGGAAAACCAATGAAGCTCTATTTACAGAGTTTCAAAAGAGTAGAATTTAGTTTATGAGGTTTCTATCTTGTGACAGTGGGAGAGAAGAAAAGGTAGTAGTAGTAGTATTTTGTTGAGGTTGACCATGTTGTGTAGATCAACCACATTGTCAAGAGAATTTCTCTTTATCTATTGTGACGAGTTATATATACCTTGTCCCCAGGACAATGTCTCTTGGGTGCACAAGTTCTTTGCAGTATCTTTCTACTTTGGTAGTGAGCCTCTATTTACAAGTATGGAGCAATGAGCTCCTATATGTACTCAATGTTGTATTAGAAGTGAGGCCCTAGTTGCAAGTCCAGAGCAATGAGATCCTATCATCTTTCTACTTATCACCTTGCTTCAAGTAATATCCATCCATTTTCCAACCAATCATAATTTTCCATACCCAAGTTTTTCCCAATGTAATCATCTCTCTTTAGCCTATCCCATCTCCAGATCCATCCATTTACGAGATCAATAATCCCTTCCATAGTTGAGCTATTGGATGAAATTTTGAAGGAACCTTCATCCTTAGCTTTGGCTACTAGTGAGGCGCATATGATTTCCTTAGCAATCGTACTTCTTCAGGATTGACCTCCCTCTCCCTATGATCAAGATGAGGAGGATGATGATTTTCTAATGGAGGATAGATAAGATAGTCTCTCTTCATATCTGTATATTAGAGTGTTCTTGTCTGTGTTCTCCCATGCTTGTATTTTTACATTATTCTCTAATAAAGGTCCCAAGTTACTCTATAGGTACTTGGAAATAGGGGATTTATATATCATACACTTCTTTTTTTATCTATATCTTCTATCTACAACATTTTAAATTTTGATATTTGGGGATGATGCAAAGAGTTGGAGACATTTAGGCCTTCTTCCATGTTGACCCAAATTTTTTTTTTATCTTTGTGTTCATTTGGTGTTTTTTCAAATCCAAATACTTTAGGAACATGATGAGTATCTCATATACATATTCATATTGCTTATTTTTTACTATTATGGGTTATTCTTATTGTCCCTAATTTCTGCTTACGTAAAAATTAGGGATAATCATACAAATTTTGGCTTTTCAATGCTCTAAGCACATTTTACAAGGCATAAATCTTGTACTCAAGAGTTTTCATCTTTGTGTCAATCATCATCTAAAAAATACTATGTTTATTCTTTATTTTGATAATTTTTTGTTCTTTTTAAAGTTAGTTTGTATTAGTTCCTTTCAAAATTGAAATGTTTTGACTCATTTGCATGTTTTGTTCATTCTATTGTGTAGGTTATACTTAGAGTTCCAAGTTGCATGAGTGTAGTAGGACTTAAAACCTCAACATGTAATAATAAAATCATTCAATGAACATATAATCAAGACTAAAATTCTCGACCACATGTTTAAGTGTTATTAATACCAAAATTGTCGAGTTTGTATGGCTTAATAACTTTTTATTTTAACTTTTAAATTCATTCTTCTTTGTGATGGTCCTGTTGCATCTCTCCATTTTTCCTTAAAATACTTGTGTGAACTCCACGATATTGTCATTTTCAAATCTGAGCCATTACTTTACAATTTTGGGTGCCTCTTAGTCCAAGATTGGTCATTTTTTTTTCCTCTCGTCATTTTTTTATTACTTGTCAAAAGTAAGGGCACAATTTGCTTTGAGCTTTTTCTTAAATGCTTTATTTCTTATGTTTCTAATTTTATCTTCCAATTGACTCATTTTTGTGTTTAATTTCATCTTTCATCGATGTCCTTCTTCACCACAATTATAACAAGTACCCTTGAATCCACCTCTGCCTATTCTTCTCCTTGGTTCAACAGGTTTTGGTTCATCTTCAGCTTTTGGTTTGTCTTTCACCAACTGTTCTTTCTTTTCCTTCCCTCGAAAATTACCATGATTTCTTCTCTTCAACTTTTCTTCTTCCTTCAAGGCATATTGATAAGCATCTTCTATTGAATCAGTCTTCAACATACAAATCTCATCCTGGATATTGAATTTCAAACCATTAACATACCTTGGCACCTTTTCTTTAGAAAGTTCTCTATGCCCAGACCAAATTGTTAACTTATAAAACTCCTCGGTATATTCTTCTACAGTCATTTCCTTTTGTTTCAAATTCTCCAATTTCTTAAACAACTCAAGTTCATAGTCGGCAGAGATGAACTTATCTTCCAAAGTTTCCACCATCAACCTCCATCGATTGATCTTCATCTCACCTTCTTCCTCTCTATCTTTCTGCAATTCTTTCCACTGTAATGCAACATGTCCTTTCATTTTTTTCTATGCCAACCTCACTCTAAGAGGATCTTCAATGTCATCTAGCTCAAAGTAATATTCTAACTCACCGATCCAATCAATCAGGTCCTCGGGTTTCAATGTACCCAAGAAATTAAAAACCTCCATTCAGGAAGATGTACTTAACCAAGCTCTAGGTCTTTGCAACCGATCATTTCTATCTCCACTAGATTTATCCATCTGGTCAACTCTATCATCACCACTAGATCTAGTAGCTTCAAATTCTTTAGTAACTTTCTCATAACCATCATCAGTTCCAAGATTCCTCAGCATACCAGCAATAGCCCTCATAATATCGGTGACCATTACATTTTCATTGAAATTATCTCAGATCTAACATCTAATTTCAATTTATTTGTTATCCTCGTTTCCACAACATCATAGAGATCTTCAACTGCCCTAGGGTCCAATATTCTAAGAGGCATCTCCAAAGATTTTCGAAAAGCCTCTGCAGCAAACCCTAAATTGACCACCTTGTGACAACCTCCAAACTATCAGCAAGTTAGATCACAACCAACTACCTTGCACGAATAATCAGACAGGATCTCACAAGTTCGGGAACATAAATCTCTAAAGGAAACTCAACTTTCGCATGGATCAACCCAGCCAAGCTTCGGCTCAATAGGATCAACTTCTTCCCAACAAGATCAAACTTTAGCTCTGATACCACTTGACATAGTCAAGCATGGTGGATCCAATTAAGGACAGTCCAAACCTCGCAGCCAATATCAACAACACAGTGGAATGTAAACTCACAACAAAGTTATAATAAAAAACAACTCTTTATTATCAATAACCGAGCTTACAGTCAACATGTCAAGTTGTAATTCCTTCCCGGTTATGGCCAATTACATCAGAATTACAACAAGATCAATAAGGATCCTAGCTAGTCTAGCTCTTCAACATGTCAGAAACTGGTAAAACACAAAGGAAGATCTAAACTTGAGCTCGCGAGCCACCAAACAATCTCCTTGTCTCCAAGCACTCAAACTACTAGCTTTTCTATTACAAATATCATAAATACTATCTAATCTGCTATTCCTTAGGAACTTCTCTTGCCTCTTCCTTGTGTCTCTCTGTCTAACCCTAAACACTACCCATACCTTATATACTACCCAGCCACAAGTTGGCTTACAACAACAATTAATTAAAAACATCATTCAACTCTCAAATATCCTTTACAATATTTATTTCTTCATGTCATCCTTCAAACGGTTATCAGATGCACATAGAAGAATGTAACATGCTAGATTTAGGTCCCCACACGTCCAACGGTCAATCCATAACTCAAGGAGCGTGACCCAAATTAATTGCACTAGTCGACCAAGCCAATTCATCCAAACAAACCAGTTGATCAATAAGAACACCGAGCACTAGTAATATAACACCGAAACCCAGTCGGTAACCGAGCACTGAAATCTACAATCGAGCAACAAATACACCAATTCATTGAGTCTATCAATGAATCCAAATAGACTACTAACCGAGCACCATCAACGAGTGACCACTAGCAACCGAGCTCCATTGGTGAAGCCAAACAAGCTTACAACCAAGAACTAACACCAAGAGATTGAGAAACTCAGGTCTCCAACTGAGATACCACAAAAATCCAAAACCAAATTCAAACATATTTTTGGTTGATACAAGATTGCCAACTACCCCAGGATGCTCCTACATTAGACACCCCAGGTGCGAAAACATGCTCTCAGTAGCTCAACGAACATCTTTCAGGATTCAACACATAAATCCTAAACTGGTTCTTGATATACATCTCCTCCGAGTTCACAACACATTTTCCTTGGTTCTATTTTTATTTTCTTTGCCTCTTCAAATCCTTCATTGGCATGCTACAAGTCTTTCTTCCATTCTGATCACCAATCCTTTCATAATCCTTCAATTCACTCTTACTATCAAAACTTAGGTTCCTCTTACCGAGTGTTGTATCCTGCAAAGGCATCATGGAAAACTGCTTGACATACTTCTCAATAGTAAATACATTCTTGACACAATCATGTACAACCTTACAATCATACTACCAAGGTCTACCAAGTAATATGTGACAAGAACTCATGTCCACAATATCACATAACACCTGATCAGCATACTGTCGAATCTAAAAATTAAAAAAACATTGCCCCCTTACCTCTAAAGCATATTCATCTTATACCCAACTAATCTTATAAGGATAAGGATGTCTCACCCTCTTCAAACCAGTTTTCTGAACCATCTCCTCAACAATTAGGTTATCAATACTACCACTATCCACAATCACACTAAAAATTTTACCTCTTGACTTGCATTGAGTTCTGAACAAATTCCTCCTCTGAAAAGGTTGTACCTCAGTACCGAGCAATGTTCTTCGAACCAGGAAGTTTTTTGACTCCACTTCGCATTCATTCTATATGTTCTCATTCACCACAACATTTTTTCTATTACCGATCTTCTTATGGGAACATTCAAATGATTGATGTCCTTCTTCACCACAATTATAAAAAGTACCCTTGAATCCAACTCTGCATGTTCTTCTCCTTGGCTCAACAGGTTTTGGTTCATCTTCAGCTTTTGGTTTGTCTTTCACCAACTGTTCTTTCTTTTCCTTCCCTCAGAAATTACCATGATTTCTTATCTTCAACTTTTCTTCTGCCTTTAGGGCATATTGATAAGCATCTTCTACTGAATCAGTCTTCAACATACCAATCTCATCCTTGATATTGAATTTCAAACCATTAACATACCTTGCCACCTTTTCTATAGAAAGGTCTCTATGCCCAGACTGAATTGTTAACTTATTAAACTCCTTGGTATAATCTTCCACAGTCATTTCCTTTTGTTTCAGATTCTACAATTTCTTAAACAACTCAAGTTCATAGTTGGCAGGGATGAACTTAGCTTTCAATTTTTCCACCATCAACCTCCACTGATTGATCTTCATCTCGCCTTCTTCCTCTTTGTCTTTCTGCAATTCTTTCCACCATAATGCAACATGTCCTTTCAATTTTGTCTATGCCAACCTCACTCTAAGAGGATCTTCAATGTCTTCTAGCTCAAAGTAATCTTCTAACTCACTGATCCAATCAATCAGGTCCTTGGGTTTCAATGTATGTGAGAAATTAGAAACCTCCATTCGGTAAGATGTACTTAACCGAGCTCTAGGTCTTTGCAACCGATTAGTTCTATCTCCACTAGATTTATCCATCCGGTCAGCTCTGTCATCACCACAAGATCTAGCAGCTTCAAAGTCTTCAGCAGCTTCCTCATAACCATCATCAGTTCCAAGATTCCTCGGCATACCAGCAATAGCCCTCATAATCTTGGTGACCATTTCATTTTTCATTGACATTATCTCAAATCTGACATTTGATTTCAATTTCTCTACTATCCTCGCTTCCAAAGCATCAGAGAGATCTTTGATCGCCCTAGGGTCCAATCTTCTCGGAGGCATCTCCAAATATTTTTGAAAACCCTCTGCAACAAACCCTAAACTGACCACCTTGTGACAAACTCTGAACTATCATCAAGTTAGATCACAACCTGCTACCTTGCACGAACAATTAGACATGATCTCACAAGTTCAGGAGTATGGATTTTCAACACAGATCTCTAAAGGAAACTCAACTTTCACACGGATCAGCCCAGTCAAGTTTTGGCTCAACATGATCAACTTCTTCCCAACAAGATCAAACTTCAGCTCTGATACCACCTAACACAGTCAAGGAAAGTGGATCCAATTAAGGATAGTCCATCCCTTGCAACCAATATCATCAACACAACATAATTTCAACTCACAACAAAGTTATAATCAGAAACAACTCTTTATTATCAATAACCAAGCTTATAATCAACATGTTGGGTTGTAAGGCCTTCTTGGTTATGGCCAATTACATTAGAATTACAAAAATATTAACAAGGATCCTAGCTAGTCCAACTCTTGAACATGTCAGAAAATGATAGAACACAAAGGAAGATCTAAACGTGAGCTCGCAAGCCACCAAGCAATCTCCTTGTCTCCAAGCACTCAAACTACTAGCTTTGTTATTACAAATATCAGAAATACTAGTTGATCTGCTATCCCTTAGGAACTTCTTCTCCTGCCTCTTCCTTTTGTCTCTCTATCTATCCCTAAACACTACCCATACCTTCCTTATATACTACTCATCCACAAGCCAGCTTACAACAACAATTAATTAAAAAACATCAGTCGGCTCTCAAATAGCCTTTACAATATTTATTTCTTCATGTTGACCTTCAAATGGTTATCAGATCCACATAGAAGAATGCAACACACCAGATTTAGGTCCCAACACATCCAATGGTCAATCCATAACTCGAGGAGCCCGACCCAAGTTAAATGCACCAGTCGGCCAAGACGATTCATCTAAACAATCAAGTCGATCAACAAGAACACCAAGCGCCAGTAATATAACACTAAAACCTAGTCAGTAACCGAGCACCGAAATCCACAACCAAGAAAAAAATACAATGAGTCACCGAGTCCGTAAGTGAATCCAAGTAGACTCCCAACTGAGAACCAAAACTGAGTGACCACCAACAACTGAGCTCCATCGGTGAAGCCAAAAAATCTTACAATTGAGAACTAACACAAAGAGACTAAGAATCTCATGTCTCCAACCGAGATACCACAAAATCCAAAACCAAACTCAAACATATTTTGGGTTGATACAGGATTTCCAACTAGCCTAGTATGCTCCTGCATCAGGTGTTCACCATATTTGGCACACACTAAATGTTGCATTGGAAACATCTCTCTCTCTCTCTCTCTCTCTCTCTCTCTCTCTCTCACACACACACACACACACACACACACACACACACACACCCACATCTCTTTACCTCTCCCCTCTTTAGGTCTCTTCATCACTCCCTATCTACCTCTCACCCTTTTACTCATTATCCCTCTCTTTATCTTTGTTCTTCTCTTTCCCTCACATCTATTAAGGAGAGAGTGAGAGTGGGAGAAAAGGAGATAGGCAGGGGACATGGGAGAGAGGTAAGGGAGAGGGAGAGAAGGGAAAGAGGAAGAGAGTAAGAGAAGAAAAGAGGGAGGGGGGAGGGAGAAATAGAGAAAGGCTTTAATATTTAGAGGTTATGGTATAGGGTTTAGGAAATAGGGCATAGGGTTTAGGGTTTAGGGTTTAGGGTTTAGTGACAAAGAGATAGAGGGGGGGTGAGGGGGAGAAAGGTGGGGAATAGGAAAAGAAGGGAAGCATGGAAAGACTAAGATGAGGGGAAAGAGAGAGGGAGAATGGGAAAAAGGATTTAGAGTTTATGACTTATGGTTATCGGATTTAGGATATAAGGACTAGAATAAGGTCTAGAGTTTATGGTTATAGGATTTAGGGTTTTGGGCTTAGGTAGGGCTTAGAGTTTAGGGAGAGAGGGAGAGGGGGGGAAGATGGTGAAGATGGGGAGAAGGAAAGGATGGAGAGAGTAAGAGGGAGGGAGGGAGGGAGGGAGAAAGAGGGTGAAAGATAGAGGGGGGGGGGGAGAGATGGAGGGAGATGGGGGACATAGAAAAAGAGTGAGAGAGGGGGGAAAGAAAGAGGGATAAGGGAGAATGGCTATAGGGTTTAGGGTTTGTGGAATAGTATACAATTTAGAGTTTTTTCTTATAGGGTTTAGGGAAGAGAGAGATGGTGGAGAGGTATGGATTGTAGAGAGAAGGGAAATAGGGAGACTATGTGTGTGTGTGTGTGTGTGTGTGTGTGTGTGTGTGTGTGTGTGTGTGTGTGAGAGAGAGAGAGAGAGAGAGAGAGAGAGAGAGAGAGAGAGAGAGAGAGAGTTTAGGGAAACCAGGGCATAAGGTTTAGAGAGAGAGAGTTTATGATTTGTGGTTATATGTTTTGGGGGATAGTATAGGGCTTAAAGAATATTGGTATATCGTTTGGGTTTAGGGAAGAGAGATGAGGGAGGGAGGGGGAGATGGGGAGATATAAAAAGAGTGAGGGGGGGGAACAGAGGGGGAAGGGAGAAAGGATTTAGGGTTTATGGATAATAGTTATAGGATTTAGGATTTAGGTTTTAAGGTTTAGAGAGAGGGAGTGGGGGGGAGTGAGAGAGGGGGAGAGAGGTGTAGAAGATGGAGATAAGAGATAGAGGGAGAGAGTGAGAGATGCAAAAGGAGAGAGGGATAATGGGAGAAAGGATTTAGAGTTTAGGACTTTTGGTTATAGGGTTTAGAGTTTAAGGTTTAGGGACTAGTATAGGGTTTAGTGGTTATGGTTATAGGGCTTAGGGCTTAATGGAGAGAGAGGGGGAGAAATGAGGGAGAGGTAGGGAAGATGGAGAGAAGGAAAAGAGGGAGAGAGGGAGAAGGAGAGAAAGAGAGGGGTAGTGGTAGAGATAGATGATTTAAGGTTTGGGTGTTATGGTTATATACTTTAGGGTTTAGGGCATAGGATTAAGAGTTTAGAATTTAGGTAGAGAGAGGGGGGAGAGGGGAAGAGGGGGAGAGGGAGAGAGATGGATGAGAGAGAAAAAATGAGTGAGAGAGGATGAAAGAGATAGGGAGAAGGGAGAAAGGTTTCAAGGTTTACGACTTACGGTTATAGGTGTTAGGGTTTAACGACTAGTATACAGTTTAGAGATTATGGTTATAGGGTTTAGAGGAGAGGTGGGTGATAAGTAGGGAAGATGGAGAGAAAGGAAAGAGGGAGAGAGTGAGAGAGGAGGAAAGAGAGGGGGAAGGGTAAAGAGAGAGGAGGGAGATGAGGAGAGAGGAAGAAAGGGAGAGGGGGAAAGGTAGAGAGAGATGGAGATGGGGGAGATAGGAAAAGAATGAGAGAGAGAGAGAGAGAGAGAGTACCCCAAATTAGAACAAAAAAATTTCCACGTCTATAATTCAATCCACCAGCTCAAATAATTTATTTCTATTAGTGTTTTCAATATTCTCAAAATTATTGGATGTTTGTTTTTTTGCCAAAAATAAAAATAGGAGGTATGATAGATGGCTTATAGTGCCAAGTTAAGAAATAACAATAACTAAATAAGTATTTGTTCACTATAGTTAAAAATACTAATCAATTGTGTTCAACTCGATCACATCTAAGAAATTAGTATCGAGACTCGCTATAATAACTTGACGATGTTTAGGATAGATATTATAGAGAAAATGTATTGTCAACACTCTAACCTTTTAACATGGTATCTAATTAATGAATCATTTGATATAAAACATCTAAGTCTCCAATTTCCTTAATGATTAATGAATCATCATGAGTCTCTAGTTTCATTTAATTCATTAATTATTAATGAATCGTCATGAATCTCTAGCACTGCTAAGTTGGTATTGAAAATATTTCTTTGTAACTTCTTTTGACACCTCCTCTCGGTTTATTTAGTTCTACTATCCTGAGTTTTCTATGGTTGTCAATACTGCAACTTCCTTGTGATGTAGGTTTGTCCTAAGATATAACCACTTGTTTGTTTGATTACAACCATTTCAAAATTGTTGTTTCCTCCTATGTATTATGCCTTTTGAATATCCTTACTCAATCTTTAGGTGATGTCATATATTCTCCTACTTCCACCTGTAATAGTGTTGTCTGGATTACCAACCGTAAGTCTTCGGTTAGAGGTATGTCTTTTGAGGTAAAATGATCTCAATCTGTAATTGCAACTCCATACACAACTGTGTTTTGTAAAGGAGGTTCAAGGAACAACACCACACATGCAATTCCTTTGGCACCAATGGTCATTTTCTACAGACAATAGGTGGTTTGCAACACATTTCAAGACTACATGTTTCCATAATGGGCTAGTTTAGCATGAGTGATAGTAAATAGTTATTTTTCCCCTCAATTCTCTTCATCTAAAAAAACCTACATGTAACCATTTCACCCATGTTTTTTTATGCCCTAAAATATAGTTTTTCAGATAGCCTTCTAACCACTTGTTAACTATTTATGTTTGACCATCAATTTGTAGATGGTAGCTAGTGTTGGGAGTAGGTTTTGTTCCACTCAATCTGAACAATTCTTTCCAAAATAAACTCAAAAATTTTGTATTCCTATCACTTACTATATTCCAAGGCAAATCATGTAGTCTAAAAACTTCCTTAAAAAATAAATCTATCACCTGTATTGCTATAAACAATGTTGAAAATGCAAAGAAAAGGGCAAATTTAGATAGTTTGTCAACTACAACATAAAATACAATTTTTTCCTTGAACAATGGGTAACCTGACAATAAAATCCTTCGAAACAATTTCCCATTTTTGGTAAGGAATAGGCAAGGGCTAGAATAGACTAGAAGGATATGTATTCTCATGTTTATTTTGTTGGCACACTAGACACTCCTAAAAAAAAAATTGAATTTCATTTTTAAGACCTTTCCAACTAAACCTCTCCCTAACTTTCTTGTATGCTTTGAAAAAACTAGGATGACCAGTCATGGGTGTATCATGAAAAGATTTTATGACCACCATTTCAAACTTAGAATTAGGCACTAAAAATACTCTACCTTTATAGAAAATGAGCTCACTCTGAATTGAGTACCTTCCATCATGTGTGGCACCCTCCAAAATGCTAGAAGCCCATGGATCTTCTTCATATTCAGTTGTTATTAATTTCTTCCAATCTATTGTAATCTCAACTTAAGAACATAAATATGGTCACCTAGACAATGCATCAACCACTACATTATTTTTCCCTTTGACATAAACCACATCAAAATCATAAGCTTGCATCTTGCTCACCCATTTATGTTGTCTTTCACTCAAGTCATGCTAATTCAGGAAAATTTAAGACTATAATGATCAATTTTAACTATGAATTTACCTCCCACGAGATATGGCCTTAATTTACCTAATGCATGCATTATTGCCAACATTTCCTTATCATATATGTCAAATAACTCTATTATGTCCCTCTCAATTTCTCACTTTCTTAAGCAATAAGGTGTTTATTTTTCATTAAAACATCACCTATTCCTTCACCAGATGCATCACATTCAAGCTCAAAAGGTTTAGAAAAATTAGGAATTGCCAATACAAGACATGTGCTCATTAAATGCTTAAACTGATCAAAACATTTCTGTTCTTTATTAGACCATACAAAGGATCCCTTTTTGGTTAAATCAGTTAATGGGGCAGCAACCTGTGAAAATCCTTTTACAAACCTCCTATAGAATCCACACAATCCAAATAAACCATTAAGTTGTGACAAGCTTGTAGGTGGAGGCCAATCCATAATTGCCTTAATTTTTTCAAGGTCAATACTAACACCTTTAGAGCTGATTATATGACCAAGATATAACAATTTTATCAACCCAAATTCACATTTTGATTCCTTAGTGTACAAGGATTCCCTCTCAAGAATACTAAGCACTTATTTGAAGTGCTCATCACATGTCATGTAGATCAAAATGTCATCAAAGAATATAAGGACAAACTTACATAGCTGCGTATTGAATATCAATGTCCATACAAGACTAGAAAGTTTTTCGAGCATTAGTCAACCCAAATGGCATGACTAAAAACTCACCATGACCAAATGACATCTAAAAATAGTCTTCTTAACATCCTCCTCTCAAACTCTGATTTGATGGTAACTTGATCTCAAATCAATCTTTGAAAAATAAAAAGCACCATGCAGCTCATTAATCAATTTGTCAATACATGGGATTGGGTATCTATTTTTAATAGTCTTCTTAATAAATACCCTATAATCAATGCACATTCGCATTGTCTCATCTTTCTTTTTAACCGAAACGACTAAAGTGGTGAAAGGACTCTTACTTGGCCTTATGTGTCACATTTCCAACAATTATTTAATGACCTTTTCAATTTCATCTTTGTGTCTTTTGGAATGCCTATAAGGAGTAGTTATAATTGGTTTAGCACCTTCCTCAAGTTCTATAATGTGCTCAATAACTCTATCAAGTGGAACTCCATGTGGGATATCACTAAACACCTTGCTATACTTGTTCAACAACACCTCAACATCGGGCTAATAACTTCTCTTTTGTTGTCCTAAATCTGTAGGCATGATGATGCATTCAACTGCCCACTCCGCTTGATCATGTCTCAGTTCAATCTTTCCATTCTTTTTAAGGATGCCACCTTTGGACCACCATTTGTCATGCCTCTAAGACCATCTACTTCAAATTTCATTTCCATAGTTTGTAAATTCATCCTAAACTCACCAAGTGAACATAACCACTTAATCCAAAGCACTGCATCTATATCATCAATGTTAGCCACATAGAAATCATCTCTCATCTCATACTCCCCCAATTGAATACATAAATCTGGAGTCTTTCTAGTGTAAGTAAGAGTGAAACCATTATAAACTATTACCTTAAAGCCTTCACATTCTTTTGTTTTCAAACCCCTTCTTGCCACAACACCTTCATCAATAAATTTATGTGTTGCACCTATGTCAATAAGAGTGACTATACGTTGCCCACATAACAAACCTCTAACTCTGAAAGATCCCATTTTCTCAAAACTGGTTAACTGTCATTATACTACCTCTTCCTTGTTCCCTTTCTGATGAAGTATCTTCCTCACTAGTGTTTGAGGCAGTTTGTTGTCCCGAATTTTCAGAACTTGATTTAGGGGCTGTAAAGTATTCAAGTTGTTTTTCTTTAGCCTTGATAGCACATTTATGAGTTGGGTCTCATGGTTCTCTGCATTGGAAACACAATTTCTTCTTCCTAAGCTCATTAAGTTGATCATCATCAAGTCTAGGCTGCAATTGCTTATTCTGATATGATTTTCTATGTGAATGTGTGTTTTTTCTTTTCCTTTGTGTGGTGAAGGGTTCTTGACTGAAATTTACTCCTTGAAGTAGAAGCCTCCATCTCCGTTGCTATTTTGATTGCCTCCTACGAATTTGATGGGTTGAAAGCTTTAACCCATCCCCTTAAAGGTTTCATCAATCCATCCACAAAGAGTGCTACTCTTCTTCTTTTTTAAACATCCGTCACTGACACTGAAAGTTTCTAAAAATCTGCAATAAAAGATTTCACTGAACCCCACTATTTTATTTGTGCCAACTCCTTGAAATTCAACTCAGGATCCTTCTTGTCAAAGTAGTCAATGAATTATAGGACGCATTACATTAACCCAACAGGCTGCAAGCTTTGAACAGAACTCTGAAACCACTGTAAGATGCTACCCCAAAAACATTTCCCCTTCTACAGTTCAACAACCAGTTCGAACAATTTGCTGCTATTAGTGTTTTTAGTATTCTCAGAATTATCAGAGGATTTTAATTTTTTTAATGCAAACAAGAGATACGATAGATGGATTATAATGCCAAGTTAAGCAATAACAATAAATAAATAAGTATCTGGTCATTGTAGTTGACAAAACTAATCAATTGCATTCAACTCATATCTGAGAAATTAGTATTGAGCCTAGCTATAATAACTTCAGAATGTTCAGGATAGGTATTACAAAGAAAATAAGATGTCAATGCTCTAACCTTTTAATATGGTAGCTAATTAATGAATCGTCTGATATAACACTGCTACCGTGATGAGTCTACAACACTTCTAAGTCCGGTATTGAAAAGATTTTTCTATAACTTCCTTCGACCTCCTCTCAGTTTCTTCAGTTCTACCATCCTGAGTTTTCTATGGCTGTTAATACTTCAACTGGATTGCAATGATCGTTTGTCCTGAGATATAACCGCTTGTTTGTTTGCTTACAATCGTTTCCAAATAGTTTTCTTTCCTGTGTATTATGCCTCTTGAATATCCTGTGATGTCATATATTCTCCTCCTTCCACCCGCAATAGTGTTGTCTAGATTACCAACTGCAAGCCTTTGGTCAAAGGTATATCTTTTGAGGAAGAATGAGCTCAATCTCCAAGTGTCACTCCACACAACTGCGTTTTGTCAAGGAGACTCGGGGAACGACACCACACATGCAATTCCTTTGGCGCCAATGGTTGTTTGCTGCGGACGACAGGTGGTTTGCATCATATTTTAAGATTCCTGAATGGACTGGTTTAGCGTGAGTGATAATTGATAGTTGTTTTTCCCCTGAGTTCTCTTCATCTGAAAAAACCCAACCTGTTATACGTATTTAAATCATTCCATGTAGAAGGTTTGACAGTAGCTGTATCAACCATCCATATTTAATTCTTATCGACTTCAAAAAACATAATTTATGAATCGTTTCTTTTCTATTCCATCCTTCAAAATTTACAGCTCACAAATTTCAGAAAATAAAACATGGACTGTCCTTGGAATGTCTTTCAATTATGAATATAGTGTTCCCTTGGAAAATTAGCGTTCTCCAGAAGCTGTTACTACACACACCTGCAATATTCTTCTTACAATTTGTCATCTCCATACCACGCTCTTATTCTCTACCAACAATGTAACTGCTAGCCTTCTTCTATTCCTATATTCCCCACGTAAGTCACAGTTTTCTATTTTCCTTCTTTTTCTAATTAAATATATATTTCTTTTTTCTTTTTGTTTTCTCTCTGTCATGCATACTTAAAGAAATATATTTTAATATTACTATTAAATGCTAGTGGGGATTAGCATTCAATAATATTTTATAATTGGATTTATTGGCTAACGGAGACATTACAGAGGGGGAGAGAGGTGGTGAAGAGGGAGGGAAGGGAAATAGTAAGAGAGTAATAAAGGGGAAAGAGAGAAGGATAAAGGGAGAAATGATTTAGATTTTAGGACTTATGGTTATAGGGTTTAGAGCTTATGGTTATAGGGTTTTGGGTTTTGGGCATAGGATTTAGGGGCAGAGAGGGGGGGAGATTGTTATTTTTTATCAAATGAAGTTTATTTGTGACTACTACTTCATTATAAAGAAATAATTATAATAAAATATATTGTCATATCAAGCTTTAACTTAGCAAGTAGAAATCGTTTTGCTAAACATTTTTTTTTTAATACTCAATGACAATTCTAAGAACTTCCCTAAGAAAATGTTAGTATAACACAAGATAATAGAGCTCCCAAAAATAATTTTTACACAAAGATAAGATTGCTTATGCAATTTACATTTCATGTATTCATTGAATTTTCTATAAAAATAAATTTTGAAAAACATTGAAATTTGACTAAAGATTGTAATAGTGATGAAAGTAAGCTATTACATTGGATAGTTACTAATTCAAAGTTCAAGAGACTAGGTCCTTGTAATATATCCAAACCAAAGTTAAGACAATATTTTGGTAGTCCTCTTCTTGACTATATAATTATCTCATTGCATCAGATAGATAGATGGTTCAAATATCTAAGCTAACTTATGTATCTATTCAATTAATTGCATCATAACCATAAATCAAAAAGTTGTGATTACAAGAAGATGAAATAATAATTAAATCCCCTCTAAATGATCATGTATGCGCCAATCTTTTCCCTCACAATTAAAATTAAGTAGGAAAGTTGAAAGCAAAGTTGCATTCATTAGTCATCATTGACTTAATCCCTCACAATTCACTCTCAAGTATGAAGTAGAAGCTATGTAATATAGTTTAATTACTCCCAAGAATAGTGAAAAATGTCATTGTTAGCAATATCATGAGCCAAGACACAGTCATCTCAAGTAAAATCTTGTAAATTAGCCTTCCTTTCATTAGCATATTAGATTAGGAAACCTTGTTCTCAATTTGAGTAATTTTAAAGCTACAAATATTGAATTACATTTAAGGAATGGTGAGGATTCATCCCCAATATATAATTGAAGACACAAAGTGTTGCTCAATAAAATATCATGGACTAGATTATGAAGTGTATAAGGACATAATAGTAGTAGGGTAAATTGAGAATGAGAGATGATTTTTTTTGTTCAACTTTGACTAAGTTTAGGCTTGGAATGTTAATGTATTTTTAATTATTTAGAAAAATTACTGAAGTCATTAAATATTTCACTTGTGACTCAAATATTGTCATGTCCTTTTTTAAAAAATTTCTAAAATAGAAACTTACTAGAAAGAGTAAGTTGACAATCCCAAATAGTAAATCAATATCAATTGAAGTTCAAGAAATAATAATAAATTTGGTGATTTTGTTAGGATTAGAATATTATTTAAACACGAGATAGATTTATATTTAAATATTTTCCCTCCTCTGTGTATGGGGACTTGGGAAGTTTCACATAATTTTCTATTTTGGCTTTAAGTCGTAATTAGTAGTTTGGTAAGGTTGGCATTTTCATTGGGAGTTGTGGAGTTTGTAGACACTTGGCAAAAAAGAATTATATGCAATCTTTCCCTCTTTGGATGTGGGATTTTGGCATCCAAATTGAGGGTTTGAAAGTGTTTTCTTATATGCATGTTTTAGGCACCAAATTTAATTATTCATGTTGCAAGTTTTGTTGGGCTTTTTTCTTATTTCTTTTAGTGGTTGATAAACTAGTAGAGACTGTAGAACAAGAGTTTGAAGGTTTCCAACTGACCTAAGGAAGGGAGGTAGTGGATTATCAAGTGATCTAAGACAAGAATCAAGGATTACTATTGAATAATCTCATTGCAGAGATTATCATTGTGCTAATTAGCTTAGATTTCTTCAAAGTATAATTTTTTTGAGTATGATTTTGTATTCTAAGTCTACAGAAGTATATTGGCAGCCTTAAGGTCACGACCTTGATGTTTTATGCTATGTAATTAGAGTTATTTTGTCAATTAAAAGTTTGTTCTAAAGTTTGGTGAGTTTTCCTTAAGTTTGTAGTGTTGTAAAGTGGTTTCTAGTCTCAATTTGGATCTCTTTTTAAGAGAAACTTGTTGCAGATGTTTATTGTTGTTTGCAATATTTAATAGCAAAATTGATGTATTTCATATTGGATTACAATTTTAAACAATAAATTTCAATTGCATGCAATTTTAGATCCATTTCTATGAAGTTTGGTGTAAACCTTTGTTTACCCAATTGGTATTTGTTGAATTCAATAAAGAAGTTCCTCAAGGTTTTCAAATTTGAAGGGTTTTGGATTGATAAGTTAAATTCATTAGGTGTCTGTTGCTACAAATTGATTAAATTGTTAAATTAATTCAATCTTGAATATTACAAATATGTAAGAAATAATTTTGCAATCATCCCTTAACAACAATGTCATGTGTCCACCTATAGAGCTAGCATATAGAAGAGAAAAAAAAAGAGTGGATTTGCTATATTCAATTTCCTATTTAAAGACTACCAACTAAATAAGAAGTTGAAAAATACCATGCTCACCATCACTATTGTTGGATTGAAGGCATCATGTAATGCCTAGTCAACCCCCATTCAATACACCTATTTTTAGGAAACAAATAATAGAAAAACAAATGTAGTGTAGTCTGCATAAAAGAGTTAAATAAATTTTTTACATCAAACTAGCAATGCAAATGCAAACATATCCTTTACAAACATTTAACTTAAATAGTAAAACTAGAAAACTAAACATGTGTGCGTACACATGCATATATGTGCACATGAGTGGACATAATTAGTTAGCTAGCTAGTGGATTTTAAATAAAATGTCAATTTGGTACTATTATGCTTTTATGATTAAAAGGCCTTGTATACATTCTTCGATAAAAATTGACTTATTTATTCTATTCACAATAGTAAGAATAAATACTATTTCTAATAAATCATTTATTGTTGAAGCTTTTCTTTTATAGTAGAATCTCATGCTATGGAAGATAGAAATATATATTCACCCCTACAAGGAAAAGAATCTACAAGGAAGTGAGGTACACTAAAAGTTACCATGGATACTGCATAGTGGCTTTCATTTGGATGACACCAAAGGACATTTTATTTTATCAACATATTTAGACACTGAATTATTATTAGATTTCTATAACTATTATAATTTTATGTTAGAATAGAGTAATTATTTTTGTGGGTTGGAATCATTAACTTCAATGTAATTTTAAATGTTTAGATATATTTTAGTATCCTCCATGCTTAGGGAATTACCATGCGTATGAAATCTTTATGCTTTAAATAGGATTTTGATAATGTTGTAATTATGAGAATTGGGTGAGATACCTTATGATAATTCCATATACAAAATTGTATTTAAATGGGTAGGTCGACTTTCAAATGTATAATATTGAGTGTAAGTGTTTGGGAAGAAGCAAAATGTTATGCTTATGATAATTGTATTCAAAGTGATTATATATGGATGCATTTGAAATTCACTTCAGCTATGTTATTATGAATATATTAGCATTTGAATTGAGTGTGTAGTATAATCCTTCCACGGGCCATGAAAATCGAAGATTCACATACAGACCCAATATATATTCTAGTGAAGCCAAGACCTTAATCCATTGGAGGGACTAGGGTCTCGTATGTAATTGCAATTTTATTTGTAATTTGCATGGTAATGGTTGTGATGTTGTCCCTTGTTGAGTTTAGACAACTTGGTAATAAGTTGGCAATCTATGCACTCATTTTTGAATTGACACTTCTAAGGGATTTTTCAAGGTTTAAAAGGCTTATTTTGTGTTGTTTCTTTTTTTTTAGAGGTCATACATTGTATACTTAGGGATTGGTGGTCAAATTTTGATATTTCTTTTGATATTAGTCAAGAAAAGACCTATCAAAAGTGGCTATTTATGGAAGTGATGCAAATCAAAGAGGTTTTGGGGCTTGTAAAGGAGATTAGTCAACTTCCAATTGCACTCTCCCAAGCTCATTAATGAACTTGGGAAGAGAAAAAGGGAGCTCACATATGTGAGCCACCCTTGGAAGAACTTGGGAAGAGTGTACAAGTACAATCTCCCTACTCCCCATAATGGTCTGACATGTGTGAGATCATGTGGGGAGAAGTGTCATAAGGGTGAATGGGGAAGTGACAAGTGCCATCCCCTAATTGAAAGAGATTCAAAATGGAATCTTTGTTTATTTCCTAAGAGAAAGAAGATGGGGTTGGCTTGTTCTATTTGTTGGTCTTTTGCGGGATTCTTGGAGATAATTGTAAGGATAGGCAATTTTAGCTTGGAGGAGAGAGACTTGGAAGGAGTGAGAGGAGAATTTTGTTCAAAGTACTCCTTGAAGGTCTTAAGGTAGGTCTCTTTATTCATTCTCATTATGTATGTGGTATTTGTAAATTATTAATGTGGAAATGTAGTATGGTTCCTTGTGGTTGATTGTTATACATTTGTTTGTAAGGGAACATTATGTGGCCATGCTCACCTAAATAGGGAAGAGTAGCCTTATTGGGCCAAGCTCACTCATATGAGAGGAGCAACTTGATAAAGCCAACCTCACCCATGGGAAGGAAGAGCAATCTTGTGCAAAAGGAGGAGTAGGTCCCTCTTGGAGACCTCTACATGTCTCCTTAGAAACGGAGTGACAAAGATATGAGTAACCATTGGCATTGTAGGGAAAGAGTGCCCATTTTGGTTAGGGTATGAGTACCCTCATGGAGTATGTGAGTTATGACTGTGAAGAAGTTTGTATATGGAAAAAATTTGGCCATTGAAGAAATGTATTTACTACTTTATTCTTCTAAGAGAGGGTTGTCCTCTGTCCCCCCCTTTTCATGTATTTGAGTCGTTTGTGTTGTGTAGCCTTCAAAGGGAATGTGTTTGATTGTTGTTTTTACATATATTTTTATGGGCATGACACTTATCAATAATCTTTAAGGTACATATAAGAAAATCATCTTGAATTTATTGAATTTTATCATTTGTTAATTTGAAAAAGAAATTTGTTTTTGCATGAAATATATATTAATAATACAAGATACAAAAACAAATTACCGTAAATTAATAATAACTAAACAATACAATAACAATCATTGATCCTTGATATGTCCCATGTTAGTATACTTTTTTTAATATCCTTTCTGACCATTTTGTATAGGGTTTTGGGGCCCCTTCAAAACCCGTTTTTCCTTACTAAAAACAATCATTGATCCTATTATTAAAATTTCACATTTTTTGAACAATAATAGTTACTATAACTTCAGAAATCAAATAGTTTGCTTCATTGTACTATTGAGAATGCAACCCATAGTATTTGTTCAAGAGTTGTTCAGAATAATCTCCAAACGGCATACTTCCATTTGATTTCATCAACTGCAACCTCAATACATTTTGAATAAATAAACCAAACTACTCAACTGCAACCTCAATACATTTTGAATAAATAAACCAAACTACCCGATGAAAAAATTTACCTATCTCAATAAAAATTATTCGTTGGCTAGTAAAATCACATACCTCTTTATGCAGATAAGCAACTGAATTAAGGTTGTACATAGGCTCGTCCCTAGGAGGGTAAAATTAAAAGTCTTAAGAAGTTTTGTTATTGAAGTAAAATAATGATGCAACAAATTGGTTAAACCTTAACGTCCATGCACAGTTTTTAAAAAAAAGATATTAAAGGTATTTATACCCATTTGAAAGTAGTTTCATGATAACAATGCTCTTCATCTTCTCCTAGAAAGCAGCTTAAACCGACAGTTTCAAAGATTAACATATATATTTTTGTGAGTTGTTTCAGTAACATATATATTTCAACTAGGAGAGAGTTCGAAGACCTGAAGCTGAAATTGCCTATTACTTGGAAATTTGGAATGTATAGTTGTTATACAAACTTAGAACTGAGGTTCCTTTGGTTCCACTCAGGCTTAACTTGATGCTATTTGTTCTGATTAATGATGTGTTTTCATTAATCTGGAAATGAAAATCTTAGTAATTTTCTTGCGTCATTACCAAAGATAACAAGTTTTGTTAGCATTTTGTGGTGTTGAATACAATCAGTTGATCATGAGAAGGAATAGTCAAAATTGCGGAAGTTCTTCAAAGTATTTAATAAAAAGTACATAGTTGAATAACTCTAATTTCAAGAACTTTCAAATCATTTCTAAAAAATCGAACCTTGAAAGATTGAGGGATTCATTGTTTCCCCCCACCTCGCGCCCTACTGCTACAGTGTCCTCTCGATGCCGATGCAGAAGTAGTCATGTCTCGATTGCAATGCTGAATTTGTCACTAAAACTTATCGATGAGATATGTACCATACAAGATTCGGGAACAGTGACCATATAGATTTGAGACCTGAACTGATGTGAATTAGAATGAGAGAAGATCCAAAATAGAAGATACAACTAAGCGTGACTTGTCACTAAATAGCGGCAGGTGTCCTCAATGCTATCTTCAAGACCTAGAATGAGGGATTTTACAACAAATGGTGTATGCCAAAAAAGTAGATATCTGGATAATCAAGAAGACGTGTGAGCCCGTTAAAAGAATCTGCACGAGAATGTAGAGAAGTCAAAGTCTCTATTGATGTGGCAGGTCGAGGTGATATAAAAGATGTCAGTGCTACAAGTGTAAGAGAAGAAAAAGCAATAGGAGAGGTCTCTTAGGCATCACACCACTCGAGGCTTTTCCAATAAACAAGCTCCTCTTTTGTATCATTGTCGTTTGCTGGATTCTCATAATCACCAAGGGTGAGATGTACGTCCACAGAACGATTTTTGGGGTATGAATTCTCACTGGGATCTTCATATATCTCCTAAAGATTTAGTGTAAAGGGTGAAAAGACACACTGCGTGATAAAGCCCACAATGTGTGATTGCCAACATTGAGATTGATTAATCATAGGGCTTAATTATGTTTTTTTCCTTATACATGTTTTTGTCAATGATTACCAGATTCAAGAACAAGCACATACAGATGGGGCAGTGGATGAATCCATTGGCAGTGTTTCAGGATGACGTCTCACCAAGGCTTGTAATTCTATTTTCTAATGTAATGATAAGGATATTTTGATATATCTATTAGTAACTAGATTTCCTTTTGCAAATTCAGAACTTTATGAGTTCATTGATTATAAAATATCAATGTGTAAGACCCCCCAAAACTAGTACATGTGATTGCACTCATCAACGTTCTCTCAAAATAGCTCAGCTATAACACCCATATTAAGTACAATCTGTGACACTTTATAATTCAGTGTGATTACAATCTGTGACACTTTATAATTCAGTGTGATTACAATATTCGACATGTTTTCCAAAATTTTAAAGAGTCAATAAAGGACAAAGTGTTGAAAGTACACTTCCAAAACAAAATAAGAATCATTGAATAATAGGGTTGCAAAATACTCAAAGAAATGACTCAAAAGGAAGTCTAATTGAGTGAGTTATGACCTCTATAGGTCTTAAAGAGAATATGCTGGCAGATTTTGGATCCCCTGGCTCAAAAATTGAGGCACAAAAATCGAGGTACCTAGAAAAACGGACACAACCCAGTTGAGCTCTCGAAAAACTCACAAAAAATTTGCAATCAAAAAAAATTCTGACTTGGACTGAAGGGTCAAAACCCTAGTTGAAAATGCAAAAACTCTAGATGGGTGGGTGAAAAAAAAATGCAAATTTTGAACACACTCAGGGCGAAAAAGCTTCGAAAATCTTGAACTAATAATTTCAAAAAATAAATTAAAATTTTTCGAAGAGGCCAGGAATTTGCTCTAATACCGTATTGTGGTAAAATAATGAATGTGTTATTAAACAATGATCATGAATGATCTATATATACAAGATACAAGAGAATGCTTCTATAACGAATAGGGGAGAGGAAATAGAAACATTCTTGGAGAGTGAAAGAGAAAGTTTCCATAACGAACAGGAGTTTATGGAAACATTACAAAAAGAGTGACCATTAGAAATAGACGAAAGAGATAGATAAAATTAGAAACTATCTATTATCGTCTAAGTCACAAGGTTCGAATTCAAATTCGAATCCGGCAACAATGAAATTCGAATAAAGTTCGACCACGGTAAAAAGTTCGGAAAAAAATTCGGCATTAAATTCGCCTTATATAATTTTTTTGAAAAAATATAAGTAATATACCTATCAAACCAAAATATTATCAAAATAGTTTAATATTGTTAAATGTAAGTAATATAATGATATTTTTTTTTAAATACTAAATTATATTTTAGTAAACCTAAAATAAAAAAAATTAATATATTTTTATTTTTAACTTTAAAAACAAAATAAAACACTAAACTTTATTTTGAGAACATAATATATATATATATATATATATATATATATATATATATATATATATATATATATATATATATATAATTTTTTTACTTTTAATAATAAAAATAAAATAAAAAATACTAAATTTTATTTAAAATATAACAATACTCGATTTTATTTAAAAACAATTTTTTTTATTCCTACCATTAATATTTTTCAAATAAAACTAGAAAAAGAAATCACAAAATTTTATTTTTCAAAACTAATATTAAAACAACGATATAATTTTTTATTTTTAACTCCAAAAAAATAAATACAAATTGAATTGTTTTCTACTAAATATTTTTAACTTTGAAAACAAAATAAAAATATTAATTAAGTTATTTAAAAAGAATAAAATAAAAACATATTACTTTTATTGAACTTCAAAAATAAAAATAAAAATACTAATCTTCATTTTATTTAAAAATATGATTAACAAATAAATTTAATATATTAATATTTAATTATTTATTCTTCTAGAATAGTGCTACCATATTTCGATTAGTATGGTTTCCCCAAGAGCTATTGACGTGGCTCTATTTATTCATTAATAAATTAATTAATTGATTGATTATAAAATCATTATGTGAAATTTAGTAAAATATAAAACAATTAATGGAACCTAAACTTCAACTAATGTCGCAACGGGGGAAATCACAATAACAGAGGTCGCGATGAAATATTGGTGATGCACGATTGTGCAATGGTCACGGATGTCGAATGGAAGTTTCAATGCTCAGCCGTCTTTATTCACTGTGCCCTAGCCGCTGATGACAGAAAAAAACTAACGTAAAACCCTTAAAAAAATGTTATAAAAATATATTTTTTAATAAAACTGAAGTTGCCTTATTTTCGTACAAAATTTCCTCCGAATTTCAACGAATTTCATGAGTTTTTTATAAGTTCGTCGAATTTCGAACTTGAAGCCGAAAATTCGGCGAACCTTGTGACACAGATTATCGTAATATTTTAAAGGGTCAATAAAGGACAAAATGTTGAAAGTACACTTACAAAACAAAATAAGAATCATTGAATAATATCGTTGCAAAATACCCAAAGAAATGACTCAAAAGGAAGTCTAATTGAGTGAGTTATGACCTCTATAGGTCTTAAAGAGAGAATTATGTAGTAAAAAGTTTGAAAAATCTTGATTTCTAAAAAATGTGAAAGTTATAACTAAAAATCAATTACATTACACTAAAGAGAACAATATTTTGGCCTATTAAATAATTAACATCTAAGGAGAAAAATGGCCCTACCTTCAATGCATTATGCGAATACTTTCTGGATCGACAAAGGAAGAAAAGAATTAGCGATGTTCCACAAAACAAAATATAATCCCCCTGCTAGGTGTTTTGGGTTTTTTGGAGATTATAATCCCTTCACGGGCAATTCTAGGATTTCAGCTGAGGAAAAGTGTGTATCAATGGCTCCTCGTCATCATCCCCCCTTAGAAGAAGCTCTGTCAAGCGAAAGGAAGAATAACAATGAGCAAGCAGTTTATCCTTACTCCGGGTCTGAAAGAGTAAATTTGTGGGATGTCTCAACAAAAAACCACAATCCATGGATTAAATTCCATTTAAAAAATACGGGCATTCAGGGAGTCTTCAGAAGCTACATATTAAGAATCCTCATAAGTAGTTCTCTTCAATCTCTACCTCTAACAGTTTCGATCCCCTTCAGGAGCAGGGTAAGGAAAAAGTAAATGCTTTCGATCATCACCATCCAGAAAAAGCATACACCCCTCCACATCAAGGAACACCACAGCAAAATAGCTTAGCTAAGGAAGCCCATAACCCTAGATCCAATGTGGATTTTCTTACTATAGGGGCTCGAGACGGCATGGTTGCCAAAATTTATGTAAATCCTATGGTGTCTTTGTTCGATGGAATGGATTTGGGGTGTCTTCAGAGATAATTGCAGAATGGCTGAAAGTTTTTTTCAACAAGCAGGTAAGTATCACTTTGCTCTCAGATGATTTTATCTTCTTATATTGCTTTAACAAAGAAATAAAAGCAAATCTATTGAATGGTGAATGCCCTAGTTTTAGAGGAACAAAATTTACAGTTATAGACTGGATTCCATTTTTTAAACCTAGCAACATGACTGGTTTCTTAGTCGAAAGGGCGGTGTTATTGAAAGATCTCCCTGTAGAATTCGTTAATGAGAATTTTTTAGAAAAATAAGGAATAGGTTAGGGAAATTTGTTAGAGGTATGAACACAAAATTCCCTCAATCGGATAAAGTTATTATAGTCCGTTTAGATATAAATGTTAAAAATCTTACACCCATGTTGATCAAAAGTAAAGAATCTTTGATCCAAATAGAGCCTATTATTTTATCTAGGTTTAGTGGTGTTGAGGAAACTTAGGTAGAGGAAGAAAATATTCAGATTCGAGATAAAACCCCGACAACATATCATATTTTGAGAAATGAGGTAGTAGGAAACAATATTTCCAATCTAAAAGTATGTTTTCTTAATGGAAAATGGGGTTTTGCTTCGGAAGAAGTGGACAAGAAGATTTTTACAGAAAGAGAAGAAGGTGAAATCTCGGAGGTTAGACATTGTTAATGTTTGTAGCTTCAGTCATATAATCATTTAGAATACATATAATGCTTAGATATTGATTAATAATAATATATTGTATTGGTGTGTGTGTGTGTGTGTATTATGCAAACTTATATTATTCAAATGAATAGACATGTCCCATGAAGGGACATGTCTCTCCTAGCCTCTTTCTCAATATAAATGAAAGATTGTTGCATTTGAAAGACACATACCACAGACAATCTAGGCAGTGCTATTACATTTGCAGTGATCCTACAATTTTAACAGACATCTTCAAGAAGAATTAAAGTCTCTTGAAGGTAATATTGTTGTGGTAGATAATTCCAATAATATTTTGAATCAAGATGTTAGTAATAAAATAGATGAAAGGGGAGAAGATATAAGTATAGAGGAATATAAAAAATCTCTTAAAGATATTCTCACGCAAGCAGAGGAAATATGCAAAGTAGTAAGTCAGGAGATAGAAAACTGTAACAATAATACGGTTGAATATGTTTGGTCTGGGCAAAATGTGTTTAGCGAACCAGATTTCCTTAACCTAGCAAGAAAAAACTTAGAAGAAATGTCTAAGTTATTAGGTCTAGATCTTCACCAAGAAGATACTATGGATCAGAATCATGACATGGAAATGACAGAGAGTATGTTGAACATCATCCAAAAAGAAGAAGAGATTGAGGGAACATTTGCAGGTGTTAGTATCTTGGGTGAGGGAATAGAGGACACAAGTTAAAAAGGTTTAGCCTTTAAATCCAAAGGCATGAAACAAGCGGATTGTGCAAAAGAACCATTAAAACGAGGTAGGAAATCTTTGAGTGCACTAAGAATTACATGGAATAGTTGCAGTATATATTGTAAAATGTGTCAATATGAATATAGGCATATTTTTAGAGTCTTAAAATAATTTAGATATCGATTAGCAATTTTTATTTTTAAAAAGAAATTAAAGAGCCAAATTATAATTGATAGTTAAAAACTAAATGAAAGTAAAAGTCGACAAAAAGGTCAGTAATTACTACTCACAAGTAAATTTATTTATTGTTCATAAAAAATCACCAAATTTTAAAAGTTTTCTGAAGTCTTAAAAATTGATTTCAAATATCATGACAAATTTTTTTAGTTATAGTAGAGGTGGTCCTGACTTTTATTCCTGATAAAAAAGTGTTCTCACCTTGGTGTTTTTGAAGATTCGAGTTATAAAAACAAATCATTTTCAGCAGTAAAGTTGCACAAAGGATTCAACGTTCAGTATTAGTGAATGTATGTTAATATTCAAGCAAGGTGTTCGCCAATTAATCAGAATTTTGAAACTCTCAAGGGTTTGCCAAAATTGTCAATAATGAAAGTGTCAAAGTGTTTTTCAAAACTTTACAGCAGATTTCAAATTTCAATCACCAAGATTTTAACTTTTTGGAATTTGAGAACTTCGTCAAATGATTTTTGTCATAACTCATCAAAACATAGGATTTGCCATGAAAACTTCACTAGAATCATCCTAAACAAACAAACTTCCAAGAAATTATATTTGTAGCCCATGTAAAAATAGTATATCATCATTTTCAAAAAAGAGGGCATATTCAAATTTTACATTTTCAATGAGAGCTCATGCTAGTTTTTATTGTTTGCTATTTTATCCTAGAGTTGTTCAATCATCTATTTCATCATGCAAGAGACATGACCTTTTAAAAGATAATTATACTATTTTAATCATTATTTTTTAATTAAAGGATAAAGCAGGTTTTGAAGGGACCTCGAAACCCTTTACAAAGATCTTTTGCATGAACTAAACATGGAAAAATACAACATACCTGTTGTGAGATTTTCACACCATCACCCCATTGCAAATGGGGACCCCCTCTTTTTGCCACCTTACCGTGTCAATTAAGGCTGCAAGTGAATTGAAAATTTGACTTAGTATTGAGGTGAGATTGATTTGGTTTTGATCTGGTTTTAATCTTGGGGATGGCATGAAGATGGAAGTCGAGTTAGGATGAGGTGAGGTGAGGTAAATTTGGCTAAGTTTAAAATATTTTGGAGACAGGACTGGTTTCTCTGATCTAGCAAATCGATGCTCATCTTTGAGCCGAGAACATTTTGCTTCCAGCAAATCGATGCTCATCTTTGAGCCGAGCATATTTCGCTTCCATCAAATCGTTGCTCATCTTTGAGCCGAGCACATTTTGCTTCCATCTAATCGATGCTCATCTTTGAGCCAAGCACATTTTGCTTCCATCAAATTGTTGCTCGTCTTGAGGCTGGAGCCTTTCTTCATACATCAATTTGTTGTCTCATCTCGCAATGCACAGCGTTAGGGCTTGAGTTTTTTATATCAAACTTAAATTCGAACCAAGTAAGGCCTTGTTTAGGCCCTCTAGGCTGCTAATTACGAAGCGTACAGCCCAGATTTCGAAGGGCAATGGTTGTGCCTATATCTGCCCCTTTAAATTTGATAATACAACCGCAAAATTCAAAATTTTGACTATCCAAAATGACAGTTATACCCAGATTCCGAATTTGATCTGCAAAACAAATAAAGTGGATTGAAATGGCTTGGAGTCTCCTTTTATATAAGGCGGTTTACATGTGGATTAGGCCTACCCTAAATTGCATCAATTTATTCCTCAAGGCACGGTCACACATCCCCATGATTAATGAAAATCTGGGAATTAAAAAAATGAAAATTTGGGCACATTAAACAATAAATCTGGCCCCAAATTAATTCAAGCATACAGCCCATAATTAATGAAAATCTGGGCACTTAAATATAAAACGTGTGGCCAAAATGGCCTAAATTCAATGCGGATCTGGGCACCAAAATCAAATTAGGGCCTGCCCTATATATATAAACGCAGGACTAACAGCCTTTAAATAGGTTGAAATTCAAAATTAATAGGCCACAAATCCGCCCTTAATAAAACATTTAATGCAGATCGCCTAGATTAAATTAAAGTAGCCAGGTCGGCCCTTTAATTAAGTGATGATTTAATTGCGAATTTATTAATTTTCTAGCCCAGGTCGGCCCTGTTCCAAGTTGAAAGAGGCGCCTATATATTGGGGATAACTTGAGCATTTCAACCCTAATTCAAAACCATTTCTCCTCTGCTCTGCACTTGTGAATTTGTCCTTAGCAGCAGCAATTTTTTTAATCCATTGCAGGCCTTCAAAATTGCAAATCTGGAGCAGCGTGGTGAACTTACAACATGTACGTGGCGAAGTTAAAGAAGGCAGCTATTAAATCAAACAAATAAATACAACACAATCTGCTATAATTCAGAGATCGTTTTCTAATTGCGATTGTAGGTACAGTTGGTAAGGTTCAGACTTGCAGGGACAGATTTGTAAGGTCCTCCTTGATCATTTTGCTTGCAGGACAGTCAACCGAAAGCGTCTAAATCCAGTCGGGCACCTCAAGCTTCGTCATTTGCAGCAGTGACCATTATTCTCAGAATTATTTAATTCTGTAACAGGGCTTAAGTTCATAGCTTTCAGTACCATTTGTGGTAGAAATCTCATAGAAAATGGTGTGATAAGGGATCTAGGGTATCTAGGATAAAGATCTAATCAATTCCTCATTATTCTCATGTCATGTTATGGCTTAAACTGACTAAATTTTAGGTCTGATACAAATCACAGAGGTTTGATTTCATGTAGCAACGAGTAGAAACTTAGATCTAGTCCTAATTTCATGTGATAAAATCAGAGATTTGACTAAGTGTTGATATTGCAGGCCCAAGTATGGAGAAAGGAGTTGGACTTCAAAATCAAAGCCTCAGGCCAAGACACAAGGTGGCCAAGAGCTAGAGGGTTCGAGTACAAGCAAGATGTTTCCACAATGGATTCGAGCAGCAAGTATAAGACCAAGATCAAGGACATCATGACCAAGGATCATAAATGGCTCCAAAATGTTGAAGAGAAGATGCTACAAAGTCAAGGACAAGATTTGGTTCGTAATTAAGAAGCGGAAGGAAGAACCCAATTATGACAAGAAGGCAAGATTCAAGACAAGAAGCAAGAACCATTTGAAGAACAAGAGAGAAAGGATGAAGAAATTTCAAGAGGAAGAAATTGGAAAGATGAGCCATCACAATTGAAAGATTAACAAATAATTTCTCATCAAAAAGTTAAAGGCTATTTATCAAGTTTAAAGATGAGTTTGCTAAGGTGGCAGCCATATCCTCTATCAATAAAAACATGCCAAGTGTCATATAGTGACGATTTGATGAGATTATGTCCAGGTTCATTGAATCAGAAAGGAGGATGAGGATAAGGAACACATTTCCCAAGGTGATGAGGTGGCTTCTTCTACATGTGCCCTCTTCTCATAGATCCACATGTCATTGATCCTTATCCGGTTGTTGTGGATTTGAATTTTCTTATTGGTCCATGAAGGCGATGTAATTTTTCTATTGGCCCACGTGGTGGTGCTTAATCGTAATTGGGTGGGTATTAAATATTTGTAGTAGGTGGTTATGAAAACCCTCATTAAGGCTTTTGCCTCTTAATCTTGGCCCTTGATTTCAAGATTTTGCCTCTTAATCTTGGCCATTCATTGTACTTGAAGCCTCTATATAAGGCCATTTGCTCTCATTTGTAAAAGGAGTTATGTTGGAGAATTGGTGCCAAAATACTATCAAAGTTGTTCTCTATTCATTGTTGTGGCTTGCATGGTGGATATACATGATCATTTTGGTGTATTTGCATGGTTCTTTACATCTCTCAATTAAGATAGGATTTTATTTCAAAATTGTTAGAGTAAGAGTAGAAGTAGGAAGATTGTGTGGTGATATTGGTGGATGTTTGATTGGATTCCATAAAACTAGGCCACTAGCTCCTTGTAGATGCAAGGGTGCCCTGTGTGGTAATCTAGTAATTGCGCTCAAGTTCAATTGACATTAGATCCTTAATTTGTACTTCAAGTTGGATTGAGGGGAAGGTGTTGATATGAAAACCATTTGAGATCCTTTGAAGCTTTGCACTAGGTGGAGTTGAAGTCGCAGGCAAGCCTCCATTTGGTAGGAGTCCTAGTCCATCCATTAGTGTTCCCATCCATAGTTAGAAATAGAAGTAACCTAGATAGTAGAAGTTTGAAGAGAAAAGTTGGAAGTGATATAAATCACGGATATACTTTATCATATATTGCAAAGCCAAATCTTTAGCAGTGCAAGTAAGTTGACACCCTTGAATAAATTACATAAGCCCGCCT
The DNA here is from genome assembly GCA_027943335.1 of Chamaecyparis obtusa. Classification (NCBI taxonomy): domain Eukaryota; kingdom Viridiplantae; phylum Streptophyta; class Pinopsida; order Cupressales; family Cupressaceae; genus Chamaecyparis; species Chamaecyparis obtusa. The sequence continues at coordinate 1,758,600 of BSBK01001093.1, forward strand.
AAGTGATTAACCAGTAAATCACATCATTTCAACTAAGTTAGATATCCACAAGTGTAAGGAACCTTGGAGTCATTCCATGATCTTCATTGCAAAGCTTAGCATGGGAGATGACTTTGTTCAAGACAGGATTTGATGTTCTACGTTTCTCGAAGCATTGAGTGTTTAGTCCTACATGTTGTGTAAGTGGAACAAAACTCGCATCAAAAATACCCAAAGACCCAAAAAAGCCAAAAGCATCAGCCTACAAGGAGCTAACAGAAAACAAAAACACTACTGGTGAACAAGATAAGTATTGTCAAGTAACTACCATCATCCAAACGACAAAAAGCCAATTTCTGCAAACCAACAACCAACCGAGAACAAAGAAAAGCGAGTTTTGAAGGGCACCCGAAACCTTATACAAACAATTGAAGGACATTAAGCCAATAGACAAACAATGGTAAGAAAGAAACCAAAGAGATGGAAACTATACCACCCTTATAATCTTCTGACCACCACGAACACCCTTGAATAGGGATTGATATGCATGTCTATGCTTAGGAACACCTCTTTTCCTTCTTTGCACAACCATCCAAGAATATCATCTTCTGAAGGTATAGAGCAAGGAGGCAGGAGGACAAGACACCAATGGATCACAAGGAAGAGAAACTAGAGCAGTAGCCATACCCAAATCTTCATCCTTGCTAGCCAAAATAGGCTCTAGAGTTGAAGTCATGGAAGTAGCAGCAAGTTATGAAACCAATCCCTCATCTCTAGATTCATCCTCAAAAATACAAAATTCTCCCATAGTAAAATGCTCATGAAGAGCATTTTTCCACCAAGTTGCATCACCACAACAAGATTTCTAACAATTTGTAGCCAAGTGACCAATAGCAAAACATCTCTTGCAATGAAAAGGAAAACCCTCATAATCAAGAATCTAAGATCATAATTTATCGCCAACAATCAAGATGGCCTCCTTAAGAAAATCTTTGAGGTACCAATATCCACAAGAATGCTAGCAAAAGAGGATAATCATAGATTAGAGAGGAAGCATCAACCATAACAAACATACCAATAGAATTTCCAATAGACTCAAAAAAAGACTTATCCAATACTGGAAAGGCAAATTAGGAAGTCTGACCCAAGTATGAAAAACACTAATAGATTCAGAAAAAGGAAGGCATTGAAGAAAGCGAGTGTTTACCCCACAATCAAACACCATCTTCGAACATCTGAGCTCTAAAATCCTCAGATTGAAAAGAAGCCACAAAAAAACCCCTAGCAGAAGAATAAAGTTCAATCTTGTCCTCAATATTGGCCCTTCAAGACTCAAACAGTTAAAACCTACTCGGTCAAATTAGCAAGGGAAGGCCATAAACCATTGAACCTGCAAATAAGAAAAACATGAGAGAAGAATTCTTCTTTTTCCAACACCTCTTATCCACAAATAGCAGTAAGGGTAGAGGAAGAACAACACAAGGTTTACAACTATAAGAGGGGTGAGCAAGAGAAGAAGAGGGGTTTTTACAACTAGAAGACCCAGCAACCTTAGCATAAGAAAAAGATGTTGGGAAAGAGGCGGGAGTATCCACACATAGTGAACCAAAACCTAAACGGGGAAAATATATCACAATAGGGACACCACCATTCATAGGCACAACAAGAAAAAATCAACAACAATCAACAAAGACTAACCAATAATGAGTGGTGAATCAATAGCATACGATGAACCAGTAGCAGACAACAAGCCAACAATAGGCAACGAACCAACAACAATAAATGACAAACCAACAACCAAAATAAGGGTTTTAGAAGTGGAATATGTGTGTGTGTGTGTGTGTGTGTGTGTGTGTGTGTGTGTAAATCATTAGTTGAATTAGCAATTGCATTAGAATTAATGGACCAAATAATTTGTAATAAAACTCGCAAATAATTAAAAGCAATAGTAGTTGGATAAAAAGAACATTTAATTTATTTCATTTATTTTCTACGTTGTCGGTTCCGGTCGGGTTTGGGTCGAGGTTTAGGTTTGGTCAAAAACTTTTTGGGGGTTGGGGTTTATTGCCTTCATTTGTACACAAACATATAAAATAAAATAAAAATATACATATATGCAGCAATAATTAACTTCAAAATACATAACTATGCTAATAGTCGAATAGCATAGCAAAATACACCATCATATTAATAGTCAAAACTCAACTGTCATGATAGATATCAAATTTTTAGTTCAAATAACATAGCAAAATGCCAAAAATACCACCATACTAATGTTTGGGTTCAAAAATAATAATGTCAAGTGTCAACAATCAGCCATCACTAATCAAATATTATATGGGTCATCAAAAATATCATCCTCCTGCATATGCTATGGTAAATTAGAAGAACCACAAATAGTGTCACTGGTATTGGCATTGGCATTGGCATTGGCACTAGCACTAGCACAGACACTAGCATTAGTGGCTGTACTCGCATTCTCAGCCTCATGATCACTAGGTAGCTCATGGTCATCATCAACTCCAAGTGCAGCAAGGCGGGAAATTGAATCCTCCAACTCAGCATGCTCTGGATCAATATCTCACTACTTTGTCTCCCCTTGTTTGTAGTAAATTTTTGTGTGAGAAGCCACAAGTTTGAATGCGCAAAGACCAAGTCCTCTGCCTTTTGGAGTGTATTCTATTGCATTTATTGAGTGGATGGAGTATGTGCTCCAATTCCTCTCAGATGCGGATGAAATAGCAGCATTTCATGATTTTGAAATTTAAGAGCTAAGAGCTATGAATAAGATTAAAACATAATTTATTAAAATAATAATTTATTAACTTAAAATCAAGATAGAAGATTATTTTTGTAAAACTAAGAACTTAGTTGCAATAAAATTTTGATGGCAAGAGGTTGTACGTGCTGCTATGATTCTCAATGGAAGTACCACCAACTATGAGCATCAACCCTATGCTTGTCCCAAAGATCTTCAGAAAACAATCACTTGTGCTTGCAAAACTCATGAATACAGCCCTCAGTGCAGGCCATATGTCACGGTGAAAGAATCTGCAAAGAGCTGCCTTATATGCTTGAGCAACTTTTGGATCTCTATATGGCACAACTTGTAAGAACCCCTGCTAATTCTGCCCTGGTTTTTCAATTTTGGATGTTCGACATTTTGTCAAACACTTGGAGTGCACTTGAATATGAATGGATCTAAATATTATTATCTATATTATTTGTTTAATGCTTTCATAATATTTTCCCCTTCATATAATTCATCTTGATTTTCATATAATTAAGGAGACAATGTGACAAACAGTTTGCAAACATACCATCTAACTGAACATCTAAAGTTTAAACATTATGGACTACTGCACACAACTCAGAAAATCAGAATGATGCACATTTAATGCTTTGACCTTAGTGAACAACAGAAATAAAGAACTCAGAAATTGTAACAGCTGAAATAATGAAATTCAGTATAAATACCTTCTTGATATATAGGGGTTGTGCATCACAATCCGACCATTCAGATTACAATAGCAAATAGACTTCATTAACAGTTCTCCATTTAGCATACAACTACAAATTACAATAACACACAAAAAACGGTGTCACAATATTTCCTAGGCAACTGCAACGCTCTCAACCAATAGCATCTAGTTTTGTGAACCATTCGATGGTTCTACCCTGTAGCATTGTTGGAAACGCTCTCAGCCAATAGCCCTTGTCAAACTGACCATTGGCTACCCAAATAGTCCCACACATCTTCCGGTGCCTCGTAGGGTCTTCTGACCTATTCCTGTGAACTTCCGCAGTTTCTGCCGATCCACATTTAGACTCATCAGAGGAGTCACCATCTTTCTCACCTGCTTGCTCCCTTATGTGTAGGACCTAGGTGGACTATTCCAACTGCTAGGTTTCGGTGCTTTCCCTGCACTCTCGGCCACACGCACATCCTCTACACTTCCACCTCCAGCCTCCCCAACACCTCAAGTACTTTCAGGCTGTGGCTCATACTTGTACTCCCTTCATCCAACAGTCTTCGATCCAAGTCCTCTAATGATGGGTTCTCTTGAGATGGATAGGTTCTCAACATCATGCAATATGTCTATCAGTTCAAGATTTCCTTCGTACTCCTCATCTGACATTGTGTGTATGGATGGTTGTCTTGTTTGGTTGGCAAGGTATGTTTCATCAACTTATCCTCGTAATCTTCTTCTTCTTTCTCTTTGTTTTGCAATTCTTAAAGATCGCCTAATCACTTGGTCTTGACCACCCAGTGGCCTCCTCTTGCCTTTATTGGGATCCATGGGCATGAATCACGCAATGTTGGCCTGATTTCTTTTAAGGCAACAGCGCCAAATTTTCATTGCTATAATATATGAAATAATAATACAAATGGCAATGCATACCAAATATAGTACTAAAACATATCTTTATTAGCTCATGAATTCATTACAAAGAAGACCAAAGATGGTCAGCCAAGGATTACAATTCATCCAACGATACCCTACCCCCTTCCTTGGCGATACAAGATATATTTAAAGTATCCGACGGTTGCCAAGAGTAACACAACTGACATAACAACTACCCGAGAGTGATAACAAACTTAATACGAACAATGAATACATTGACAGATAACCAATATTATCAAACATATTAATAAGCATTTGATGTCGACTAGAACATAGCTGATTTGACCTTCCTAACACAATATGATAGTCTATTTATTATCTAGAAGACTCCTACAATCAGTGAACTAAATAAACTCCCGATTTGCAAAACTATAAACCCTGACAAAAAGAACAGTAAGGCATTGTCTTCAATTGAATCAAATCCCCTAAATTCCCCTACTCTAATACTTTGTTAGATTTATTAATGAAATTGCAATAATATATTCACCTGAAAACAAAACAAAGTTATGATGGCATAAAATCAAATAATGAAAGAGACAAAAATCATAGCATTTCAATATTTAAATTTAACCGAATAATAAATGAAAAGAAAAAGCTACAATACATGGTCTTTCAGTTTCTAAAACCAAAGAGGATAAGTATAAGGAAATATCTCTATGATTTGAAATTTCCTCTTCTCAAGCCTAATCAGTTTGATGACAATTAGCCTATTTTTTGAGTTCTCAAAGGCTATTTGGAAAGAGAAAAGGGACTACAAAGTTCTTGGAGCACACAAGTTTAATATTTCAAGGTTTCTATTTATGGGAATGTGCTCAATTGGCAGTATGCAGTGTCATGACACTTACAAAAGTGTTTTACAACATTTGAGATGTTCTACAAACTTTTTAGAGAGAGCGTCTATTTTTAGTAAGTTCCCTGGTTGGTTCTGATCACCATATTACTTCAATTTCATCATAGTTTGATCAGAGTTGGATTCTGATGTTGTTGCAATGCTTTTTGCAACTTGGGCAAAATATTTTAAACATGCACTTAAGTTTCTAGTGTTGAACTAATTAAGTAGTTGCTCAAGTGTTATATTTTTATAAAAGATGTTTACGTACCACAAAAGTGGATGCCTATGAGAGATATGGGGAGCCTTCGCACACAAAATAATATTTTATATTTCAAAAGGTCATTTTGAAGGATAAATGAATTGCTATAGTTCTTAATTGGTTATTTTCCCTCCAAAAGCTATGTTAGGAGGTGTTGGGCTCATTTTTCCAATAGACTAATCAATACTAATGTCATGCTCTTGGAATGAAACTGGAGTTCTTCCAAATTTTTTGAGAATGAAAATCCTCTCAAGATATCTAGTTTTGGGGATGAACAAACCCCTAGCAAGATTGGTATGATTTCACTCAGGAATCACCATTACTACAGAACAAAGCTTCAGTTTGGGGTTTCAGTTATGAAGGTTTTTAATGTGTTTTAGAAGTTGTTGAATTGGTTAAGTTTTTGTGAAATTTATTTTAAGATCTGTAGAGTTAACGGAGTTGGAGTTGAAGGGTTTATTTCTTGTTTCCCATACCTCTTCCTGTAGCAGGTCCTACCATTATTTTGGTTGGAAAAACCCTTTTCATCATCTAACTACAGTTTGTGCAAGTGTATCAATTGATTCTTCGAAGGCAATATCCTTTAGGGAGAGATTCAAAGCTGTTAGTTCTGTATTCTATTCAAAGACTGGGTTGTACCATGTGCTTGTGTATACTGAAGCATGGAGTGGAAGCTTAAACATCCAAGCGCTTCCTATAGAGGTGATTTCCTTGATGGTGATCTTTTCTAGAAGGTGGATCAAAAGAGTAAGTGAGGAGAGATATTACTTGACTGATATTAGAGCAAACAAGGCTTGGACAAGATGCTTATCCGCACTAACAAAAATATCAATATTTCAAACAATAGTGCAACAATATTCTAGTAGTTGAATGTAGAAAATCAAATTGGCCATTTGATGGTAGAAATATCATGTAGTTGGGATTGTGAAATTGTCAATGAGACAATGGGCGTAGTCGTTAAAGAAAATGTACTTTTGGATCAAAGAGAGCATCTCAAGCATTTTGTCCTTTTGTGTACGTGATTTTCTTACATTTAAGAGTTTTTTGTCCTTGAGAAATGGTGAGAATTTCATTCAAGTATTTATTTTTTATTTAGATTATCCTACACCTTTTTCTATCTTTTAGCTAAAATTTATTGGAGTATAACTCCTTTCTTAGGTATCTCTATAGTCTTTATAATCAATATTGGAGTGTGGCTCCCTTCTTTTACACATCAGTGCATAGCTCTTACAATGTGGAATAGGCCACATGGGCATACAAACTAGCAAATATAGACACTTGGAATTATATACATTACTTTTCATTTCACCTTTAGAAAATAGAGGTTCTATTGGCATTAAGCAATGATAACTGGTAAGTCTGCTACCGGTACTAGTGTTGTCATTGATTGGCAAAGAGTGTATAGAAACCTATCACCTCTAGAACAAAGAAGATCTATATGAAAGAAGGATCACTATACAAAGCCTTAACCACCGGGGTATGTACACAGCAAAGGAAAAGAGGAGTCTAGCATCAGCTAAGGACCATGCTACAACCTGTACAAGTACAGATCAACAAATACAACCGAGGATGGTGCAACCGGTAAGCTAAGCAAGGGACAGAAAACTGAGCAACCGGTAAGCTACGCAAGGGACAACAAACCGAGGATGGTGCGACTGGTAAACTAAGGAAGGAACAAGAACAGGGACTCTTACCTGTTCACAGCACAAAGAACTGAACTCAACCGTAACCGATATTTTATGAGATTCCAGTATGAACCGAGGAAGTCACAGTCAACTATCTGTTCCAACCAACTCTTTTGACCGGGATTTATTGCAGTAAATCCGGGTGACTTTGAGTTATCTTGGTGATTGGTTTGAGGTGCAGTTGAAGGATTTAAAGCTGGAATCAATGGCTTTTTGAGGCGCGACTGAAGGATCTAAAGCCGGCGTTAGTGGCTTTAGATCAAAGTGTTATCTCCTATGAAGGAAAGTTGTCTGACACGCAACTACTATTTTCTTCATTGGACAGATAAAGCAAGGGGATGCATCGAATGTTTCCTTAGTTAACTGACACTTCACTAAGTGATGAATCCGATAAAGATCTGAAATCAGGTCATGCATAATGAGCACAATTATGATTTGAACCCTATATATTCTTCTGCCTATGGCGAATAGAAGTTGCCTTCATTCTACCAGAGAAAAGAGTGAACCTGAAAAGCTTAAAAGAAGCTAGGGTAAATCAGAAAGAGAAGTAGAGAAAGAAGTGTGTGCAGAGAAGCACAACAAAAGTAGAGAACTCACCTGTTGCGACTGGTGACAATTCTTAGTTGAGCACAAATAGAGATCTTATCAGGCTATGCAAAGTTAATTGTAAAAGGTCAATCTCTATTTTTTTGTAGCAACTACAATAGTTAAATCTCAGTATTTTGGGTGGACTCTAACAAGTCCCTTGTATCAAATCCCTTAACTAAGTTTCCACGTGATAAATCTGGTGTCACTGTGTGATTGTTTGCTTACTGTTATTATTTGCTTAAATCTGCTTGCTTGTCTGTTGTAAGTTAACTTCACCGGATTAAAAGGAAAAAGTTTAAAGTGGTGCTGATTCACCCCTCCCCTCTTAGCACCGGTTGGGACTGTCAGGTTCTCCATCTATTTTCTTTAAGGTTGTACTTAGTTCTCTTTTTTTTCTGAAAATTCTGATGATTTATGTTGTTGAGAGACTGTTAGGTATTGTAAGATTTCAAGGTGCCATCTTCATTAATGCACTTAGGTCCTTTTGTCAAACAGCTTCTCCACTTCAAATTCTAGTATCACTTCAATGTGGTATGAGTTTATTGAAATTTGTTAAATTATTCATTTGCTTAAGGCTTAATGTTTGATAATTGATCTTGGAATAATATTTATTAGTAGAGGAAAATGATTTAGTTAAAGTTTTAGTAGTGGAGATCAGGGTTTGGTATGTTAATATAAAATTTTGAGTTAACAAAGAATTTCTCTATAGAAACAAATTAATGTTAATATTAGTTATAGTATTATACATTTGTGCTTGCATGGACTTCTTTCTATACACTTCTACTGGTTCTATATCATGTTCTAGACAATGAATATACCTGCATCTGAATTCAAAAATGTCTTGCACAACAAACCAAATGTCATAAAATGAATTATCAGATTCCTGTTACAAAGTAAGCTAGTTGTCCATTATGTCATTCACATTAAAGTTAAAGAAGCCATTAATAGAAAATGGCTTGAGTCCCAAAAGGAAATAAATCTGGAATATAATGCTAGCTTAGTTATAATTGAGAGATCATATTACTGAGAAATGAAACCCTGAATAAGACAACAACTCCAAATATTTTTACCCTAAAAAAATTCACAAAACTGCACTAACAATTATTAAAATACAAGATGAAACAAACTTGGAAGAAAATTTTCTATCATTATGTAATATATGAAAGAACCCACATACCAATTAGGCTGCATAAACAATGCAAATGTATTGCGCTCTATGCCACTTGCCTTGTCTCCTTTGGCTGTCTGAACAATTATCAACTAATCAAAACACTGATCAAGACAAAAAAATGTAGAAGATAAAGTGAAGGAAAACTTGATACCTTCAACCAGCAACAGTTAAAAAATAAGAATGTCTGACCAACATGCATTGACCAATAGGCCTTAAAACGGTCTCAGTATTTTCCTCTAAAACTTAACATGGGTCACAAGATTCCTAACTACTGACTATATTTTTCTTAATAACTAAATTTCTTAGACATACAAAAGATGATGCCTAATATGAACTTCTTGTATCTGATGCACAATAGGATCCCCCTTTATCAGGATTTGTCTGTGGGCTAAGCTCTATTTATCGGCATCATACTAGATATCACTTTTTTATGTTTACTTTGTGGACTGGGCTTACAGTTTAGAGTGTCTATTTTTCCATCAACTGAACATCTGTAATGTCCCCTCTGTTGACAAAAGAGAATCAATAATATTAATTAATTAAGGGTCCAATGAATTTAAAAATAAAATAATATTTGGGGCCACTTTATTTATTTTCCTGCCTAAGGGAGCCAGTTGAAATTTAAATATTTTGGAGGGAAAGGCTCTATTAAGGTAGCATAAAAGGAGATTTTGTGGAAGCAACTAATCATGGGAATTTTGGATTTGGTTTTCTTTCCTGCCAGCGAGCTTGGCGAGCTGATTGGCATGAGTTTTGGTGACAACCGCACCCTGGTCTCCAAATTCATGAAGTCTCCTATGGAGACGAATTTGCAGATTTATGAGATTCCCACACTTTTGCAGAGAGATCCCGATGTCAAAGCAATCAGTGACATTCCCAAGATGAATGATTCACTACCTGAGTCGAAGATCTTGACACAATCAATCATATAATAGCGGTTCCTATCTTCATCATCTAGGGTGAATTATGCTGTGGAATTCATCATTGTTATTGTGCAGCTAATGTTAGCTTCCCATGAAAGACATGAAACACGACTGCTAGACCGAGCTAGTGTTACCAAGATCTCATCCTGATTGCAAGCATTATGTTTAATTCTTTGGAAGTGTTTCATTGTATATCATTGCAAAATTAGCTAGGGACGTAACAACATCCTTATGATTGAGAAAACTGGAAAGTATATTGAAATATATTTATTGTGCTGAACAATAGTTTGGAGAAGATTTGTTTATCAGAGAACAATAGCTCACATGTATAGATGCTGTAAGGGTATGTGTCAAGGGACACATAAATAAAATAGTTAATGAATATTACAGTTATGTTGATAGCGAGTAACCGCAACTTGAGATGCTTTCAAGAAAATTGAGAGAATGATGCATATCCATACACAATTGATCTTCCTAAGAAGTTTCTTCTCTTGGTAGATTGTTCTACTTGATTAGATATTTCTATAATCCATCTTTTCTTCAAAGGCTAGAATACCATAAATGGATACAAATGCTGGACATCTTTTCTGATTTGTTTTCTACATTATGTGGGACAATATCAACTTAGTTTGTGGGGCTATATGTCTCTTAAGTGTATACTGACAAATTTTCCAGGGATCGTGCAGCTGGATGTTATTAACAAAATTTAACATTGTCTGTCAATTGCTTAAGAGAAACAGTACATGTTCACACTTGCACTGAAATTAACATGACACAAATTCGGTTAGCACCATATAGGGAACCTACCTAAACATCATCAAAAACATTCTCTCTTTTCATCAATCAATGTAATATGAAGTTATTAAACCCAATGCCTCCGACTTCTGAGAGAAGTCTCTTCTTCTTCACTCTATGGTAACATTTGACATACAACTTTAACACAAAACAACGGACTTGCTTTTTTAAGATTAGAAAAAAGTTAGTTACTGAAACAATACAACGTGTCAACTAAAAATCATTTATGGAAAGATGTCATCCACCACATGCAGAGTATGGTTTTTCTCTTTGTGGTAAAAATGATTACATTACAACTTGAATTTATTTTGATAAATACCTTGACACAGTGCGGAGTTGCATGAAACAAGCCATTGGAAAGTATCTCTGTAGCTTCTCCAACTTGATAGGCTATGTTATTTTCTCCATAAGATACCTGAAAAAGGAGGCTCTTTAAAGTCAACAATAAAAAATAACTTACTACTTATTGGTCACATCATTTTCTTCCCCCTACACCTTCCAATGCTCATCGACCTTGAAACAAGATAGAAAGATAATTCTTGCAGTCAGAGTAAAACAAGGAAGATCATATCATTCTTGTAATCTGGATAAAGCATGCAGGTGATGAATCTGAGGAAGAATAAATGAAGAGAGACAGCAATTGTTCAAAATGCCTTCCATAACCATGTGCATATAAATGGCCTGATCTAATGGAATTGGATGATCTTATAACCAAAGAATCTATTGAGAATAAGAGACAGCAACAAAAAGAACCTATGGACATCACAACTACAAGGAGTTCAAACATTGAATTTCATAGAACCAGAAAGCCTATATCCAATTTGTTTTTCCTTTCCAAAAAATTTATATTATAGTAAGAGAACTTTTACAAATACGAACAGCAGATCTTTAGCCTTGCCAACCTTTTGAAGTTTATAAAATAGCTGAAGTCTAAGTTGCAGTTTTTTGGTACAGGATTGAATATGGGTACAGAATTTTGGTATGCCGCTACAGCAAAAAAAATCTTGGTAAGCTACGTTTGGGTACACTTCGGCCAACCTGGTTATCATTCATAGTTCTATGGGAGGCTTTAGGAATTGCTTTGCTTGTGCTCTGTTTGTTTATGTTTCATATTTCTTTTCCTGCACTACGTTTAGGTGGCTTTTATGTTTTAAAAGTTTTTGAATTGATAACAGCTTGCTGAGTTTTGGTGTCTGGTCAAGGCAATTAATGTCCGGGCAAGTTGGTAGCTTTGGGAACAACCCAAGGTACACAAGGAACTAAGCAATGGTATGGCAAGTAAACAAACCTTCAAAGAGGTTATGTCCGAGGACAGCAGTGATTGGATTCCAAACACAAAAAGAATTGATGTGAGCAAGGATGGAGCATTCTGTGAAACTGGAGAAGCACGAGGCGAGAAAGATAAGTGCTCCTCCTCCGGCCCTAATACCCTGGTTGTTATTCTGAATGGTAACATGCTTGAGGCTTTAAATAAAGAACAAACATTGAAAATGTTGCAATGTTCTTTGTTGCTTTAGATAATGATAAGCTCCCTGCACATAAGTTTCTTGATGAGTGGCTCCATAGCATTTAGGGGAAAATATTGGGTATTCAAATCATTTTTCGCGCATGATTCAAAAACGGCTTTTTGTCATGTTATTTAAAGCCCACACAATGCAAGAGCATGTTCTGATAAAACAATTATGAAATGTGGGTAATGTTGTCTTTACAGTGGTAGAATGGTTTCCTAAAATTCTCAATGAAGAAATTTTAGTTATCACTGTTCCTAGATGGCTTGTCATTAAGGATGATCTGGCTCAATTGTGGGCTTTTCTACCCCAACTCCTTGCTCCAATGGGTAATGTGCTCCAAGTTTGAGGAAAATAGAAGAACCCTACCACTTATGGATGTGAGGCTATCAGTTGCTCTCTCCTGGTTTGGATATGCCGGAGTCAATTGGAATTGACCTTGGAGGCAATCTTGTGACCTGCAAAATTGACATTTGGGGGTCCTAAACTCGTTTAGGAACCACAATTGTGAGATTCTTGGATGATATCGTGATTCGTGAATGAATGAAAGAAATGACAGATCTTTCAGGAATTACTATTTTAAGTTAGCATCGTTTTTTTATTTATCTTGCTATTCACATGTAACTCTAGTGGCATCAGGCAGTAAATAGCATTGTTGCAGGCTGAAAAAAAAATATGACAACCACAAATCTCTAAATTCAGATTTGTATCGACTGGAGTATCCAATCTCTTCAGCTGGAACCATAAACTAGCCTTTTTCAATGACTGAATAATCTGAAAATGCACATTCCCACAGCTATTCAAGAGTAAAATCAGCAACTTATAAACTGATTTTCTCAAAATCAAAGCCCTAAAAAACCAACTACTGCAAAACTGAAATCTTTTACCCAGAATAAGAAATCTAAATATTCTGTCAACTGAAAATGCCTCTTCAAGAATCACCGCTGAAGCTGTTCCCCAAATCTTGATTATAATTTTTATCCAATCCCCATGTAAGCAAGCAAATGGGATCATATATTAGCTGATTAAACAGAAACATCAATTCCAATTTTTTTTTATCCGTAACCCTCCTCGAGTCAGTTCTTACATCATCCATGACCTCCACAAAAGATTGCCATAACACCTACGTACCTAAATGTAACTTCTTAGTGGCTGGGTTGTCACAAAAACAGCAACATTTATGTGATATCCCATTATTTAAAAACAAAATGTAAATATGGGCAAGGAAAGAAACATACCTTGTCTTTGTATAATATCTGTACTTCCTGCATTTCATAGTAGTTTAGAATTGATCTAGTGATAGATGGAGCTTGGCACTCACCAAGGCATCCATCCACCATGTAGACACTTAGCCCTGATGATATGTACAAGTGAATTCAGGATAATCACTTGTATATACCATCACAGCTAGTGAGTTGCATGATTGACCAATGGCTTGATGATCGGTTTTTGCAACCATCATCATGTGATCACCATCATGTTGTGCACTACATTTCATATGCAATGCCATCAACATAAATGCATCCATCCATGACATGCCATCACATACACATGCATAGCATAACTGCCATACATACATACATGACATCCACATCATACATGGATACATCCATGCTGACATAATTGCATAGTCATCATGATCCACATAACACTATTATAGCATCAACTTCATGTCATAATTCATATCATAGTATTTGCATCAAGCATCACATATTGCATCATACTTGCATTCGCATATCGCTGCCATGTTACCAGCCGAACATGTCATCGGACTTGATATTATAATTACCATTCATCATGAGGCACAAAAGATATATGGATCAGGCATCACCTCCGATACATATATCAGGCAGATTATATATTTTATCATTATGTTGAGAGCCGAGCCGATTAGTATAATCGGTCTGGGCAGTATTAATGCTAACCATTCATGTTTATGTTCAACAAAATAATCATGAATGATTATTTCAGTGAACCACATAATTTCCATTTGTTATGAAGGGTGACGTCCATTCCACCCGCGTCCTTTCATGGATCGCTGCAGATATAAATACGAGCCAAGTGGCTCTTAAAGAGGAGATTATATGATTTGATAAACATTTATATTTCCCTTGTGGAGAGCTCGATAAGAGCATAGCAGGTTGCCACCGCAACCAACAATGCAAGCATTCATATTACTTATCAAAGACGGCATCATCAGCAGAAGCATAATTAATTATTGATATATCAGAGACAGCTTCCTTCATCAGAGAATAGGTGCATAATAAAGTCAAGAACATCAGAAACAACATATATCTCTGTCAGTGAGATTATTCATCAGCCTGTATATGTAGTGTGGATATCACAATATATATCAGAGAGCCATTCAAACTGTAGAGAAAATTTCACATTGTCATGTCAGACACAGATTTCTATTTTATGTATACAGCTGTCTTGAAGTGTATGCATTTGGAATTATATATATATTCCTAGCACAGTCAATATTTGCATTTGGAATTACCAGTCATCTATAGTTTTGTGTATGCATTCGGAATTACCAGTAATTCTGCCTTTGGTTCTATCATTCATCTTTTATATGCATTTGTACAGTCATATCATAAATCAATTGCATTATAAGTTGCAGTTTGGATAAATAAATCAATTGTTCAGAGTAGAATTGTATAAATTCCATAGTGTCTCATATTTGGCAAAAACGAGACATTACAATTTAATAATTATTTCTGACCTGTAGATCTCTGTACAACCATCTCTTTGTCACTACCAATCTCTAATACCTTCAACTAATGTTACGTTGTGTGAAAACTGAATATTAAGGCAACATAATTTTATTTGTTCCTCCTCGATCTGTTCATCATGAATAACTCTTCAAAGATAGTTAAATTCTCAAGACAAATGCACATCTCACAATAATGATGGTGTTTCCTACTTGACAAAGTCAAACCTACAAGCATAGTTACGAGACTCTGTCTTGCTTCAGACTCGGACTTGGGAAAAAAATCCAAGAAATTCAAAGATTTTTAAGAATTTAAAACTTATTTCATGAACTCTTCAATAAATAGACCTTAAAGACACAATAAAATCATCAAATAGAAGCTAATTTGATCAAATATACAAGTCTACATCGATCACATAAGTATAAATGCGAATTGTGGCTAAAGGAAATAACACGCTTAAATAATATGAAATTATGAATATTGTAAAATGTATACAAAAGTCATGGAATATGAAATCCATGGCATCAAAAGCACCAAACCAATATCAAAATAAAAACTAAAAATCTACTGCTTAGAGGAGCCTGCATCCTTCCTCCAAAATCATCTAAGGTAGGTCCTGGATGATGATGCTGCCATTATCTCTACCTTTGTTTTCATGCCACTAACACAAACATCAATTGTGTATGCTCGTGATTTACACTCCTCTTCAATGGCTATAGCCTTAGCCTCGCTATCCACCTAGTCAACTCAATCGAGGTCTTCCTCACTAAAGATAGCATCTTCAACCTCAAAGATCCACTCAAATTGTGAACTGACCTCTTCTAGTGTGATGGGGGTGGAGCCAGTGTCCAAAATCTATGTGTAGTTGTAATGTCCCCATTTTTTGTGAGCATCATAGTTTGTGGGATTAGTCTATTATTTAACCCTCGTAGGCTAATCAAATGGATAGAAGGTCCTTGTTGACTGTGCCAGAGGCTATTTTCCCACTCCAGAGGTCAAGGATGTTCAGGTTTTCTCTTCGTTTGGGTCAATTTGGTACACTTACTATTTATAGTAAGTCATCTATCCAGCATTTCTACATTTGGCAGGACACCTAGGCCGGCCTCAATTGCAGCGATGACCCTTGGCATCTTTGTTGATCAGGTATTCAGGGATTCACTAATTATAGTAGGTCAAGGGTTGATAGAGATGGACCCTTACTATTTTTAGTAAGGCAATTGGATGCACAGAGGATGCAATGGTTAACTCTCAGGTTCAGTTAGAATTGAGAAATATTGATTAATGATGGAGTTATAACATTATAATTATTATTAAAGTTATACTTTAATAATAATTAATTATTAAGTACATATCATTGATAAATTAAGTGGACTTAATTTAAAAGGGGAGTTTTAAATGTTTTAAAAGTATATTTTATAATAAGTGATAAAGTGTTATTTAAAAGGCAGATATACGTGTTTAATAAAGTATAATTTATATTTTAATGTGTGCATCAAAAGGAGGGAATATAATTAAATGTTATATATCAATTGTAACAAAAGCAAATTTATTTTAAAAAGCTAAGTTATGATTTAAGTTATGCGAGGTGTGAGTTTGAAGCTACCAAGTCAATCTTCAATTGAGAATTATAAAAGGCTTCATTGGTGAAAAAGAATTCATTCATGACTTGGTATTTGCTCATGTTGTGAAGAGAAATTTGGAACAAGGGTTTCGGCATTTCAGACTTGGAGAATTGTGAATTCTTCAGAGTTTTACAAGCATTTGAGGTGTTGAAAGACACTAATATTTGCTAATTGGGTGACTCATTTCAGGGTTATCAATTGTGCTTAATTGTAAGAGAATTTAATTGGATTGCAGCCATACAAGGGTTTGAAATCCAAGTGTATAAATCAGATTATTTGCTGAGGTTGGAGACTCATCAATTAATATCAATTGCAGCCATTAGAAGCCAGCATGTGGAGTATTAAAGGCAGACACAAGGTTTAAAGAATGCCACATGAGTCACTAGAAGGTGACGTTAGTGTTCTAGGAGGCATATTGACAGTGGTTTCAAGGCCAAATAAATTCCAAGAAAATTTTGGAAGCATTGGTAGTGGTCTATGAGGCTGGGCGCTACCTCTTTGAGGATAAATTCATTGAGCACAAGGGGATCGAATCAATTTGTCCAAGCAGTCTCCATTGCCAGGTTTTCATATCAGTCATTACATTTCAATTAGTTTGGCACTAAATCAGCATTTTAAGCATTGTAATTACCAGTCATTTGTAGTTGCATTGGCTTAGTTTAGTTGCTGCTATAGAAGAACTTTCTCCATCGGACTTGGCCTAGTATTGAGCTACTAATGTAAGCCAAGAGTCTTGGCATATCATCATTGTCATGTTCTTGGGATTGCATTCATTTAATGGAGTTATTAGTTGGATGCCTCATGTTGTTGCAATGCTCATAATGATAAGTATATAGCTTGCATGCTAAGTGTTTGTGAGAATGACAGTTGGCTGTAGGTGCACATTTTACACGTAGAATTTCTTATATATGCGTTTGAAAAGACCAAAGGAAGCTGCATTTGCACCTAGTTTCTTGCTAAGACATGGAACAATGAAGCTCGATGTGACTTAGCCAACTTTTGCAATCCTAACATGATCTAGCACTTGTTAAATATACATTATTTTCCCTTGTTTCTTACTGATCACAAGTGTTATTTCATGTATCAATTGAATTAGAACCCCTATAAAGTGATTTGGATTGGAAGAGCATTGAGTTGGAAACATTTTGGTAATGGTTTAAAGAGTGGCTGTGGAGAATGAAGAAAGATAGACCAAACCCTTTCAAAACTGATTTCAAACCCTCAATTTAAGGGGTATGTTGAAAGATGTGACCACAACTCCAGATTGCACTCTTGAAAAATTATGAATCTCTGGAATATAATAGTGTTTTCAAGTATCATTTTATTGCAATTTAATTCAGGTTGAAAAGTTGACTTGTTAAAGATTTATTTGATGCCCTAGCGGGCTCACCCTGTTAATTCTCACTGTTATTTACTGCCAGTTGCAATATTTTGTTAATTACCAATATATATCATGTCCTCAAATAGTAAATATGGGTGAATAATGTTGAAGAAGGCTAAGGACCTTCTCTTAGTCCTTTGGTAAAGATCCTCCATAATATTTAATGTCCGATTGCTTAATCTCTGCCAAACTGTCCTACCTATTTTGTAACTGGATTTTTTCCCAAAACTGTCGGTTGCAAAATATCCACCCAACAAATACCATGTGGAGGACTAGGATTGGTGCAAAGTTACAATGGCAAGAGAAACCTTGAAATCTTGATGAGGTAAGGAGTGAAAGAAAGGAAAAATAGGGAGGCACGGGAGTATGGGTAAATTCAAAACCCCAATGAAAAATAGATGAGAGAAAATGCCAAGAAGGGAAGCTCAACAGCTCCAATGACTTACAAAGGGTGAGAGAATTCGACATGCTCTCAGATTTAGAATCTTCATGGACCTTAGCTAGAGGCATGGGTGATGGAGATGAACATATGTACAAAATGGGATGAAGGACAATGATGGAGTTAGGAAATGGGCGTTTTGGTCCACCCCATGGATCATCAAGAAAGGGTACATGACAATAACAAAGACCCGATATGAGCTGGTGCAATTGGCTTTGTGAATTATTCATCACCTTCAAGTTTTTTCTACAAGTAAAGTTTCTTTGCAATTAATGTGTTTTAGTGACTAGTGGAGTAACTTGAAACCAAATGTTCGGTTGACAATTAGACTAAGTATCTGATGAAGCCCAATTTTGGACTTCTAAAAAGGAGATTGTAGATTATTTGATGAAGCCCAAATGTTTTTAAAAAATGTTCTCTTTCCTTTTCTCAATATTTTTAATTTTACTTTTTCTTCATTTAAGACTTGAGTGTAGATTTAATTTTGAAAAGGGTCCACCCACTAGTTTCTCCCCTTCAATACGTTGAGGGACAAAAAAAACTGGCAATGGCTTATATATGTGAGAATCTGAGAGCATGGATTGAGCTAAGAGCGTATAATAATTTCCCATGGCAGTGTGAAGAATAAGTATAGACCCATTCATTATATCATTGACCTAGATAAGACAACTTCATAAGCCACTTCATGCTTGTAGATGCTTTCACAATCCAACCTTCCAATAATTTGAGAGCTTCACGCTTGAAAGGAAGGTCATGGTAGCCCTCTCCACAATCATAGACTATGCAAACAAGTCTACAATTTAAAAAAAGATCAAGGCCAAGATTAAGATCTACAAGAAAACATTAAAAGATCTCTTTTATCCAAAGTTCAAAGATTTCTAAGTCAACTAAGAACAACTACAAGACCAAGAAAAATTCGCATTTTTTCAAATATTTGTTTCAATCTTCCCTTTTCGTTATTAAATAACGAATTTTTAGAATTTGTAAAGTTAAGTGATATTCATTACAGACCTATAATTGGAAAAACAATTATGCTAAGGTGCCAAATCTCTTTCAATCTTTTCAAATGCTAAGCCAAAAATCTTCAAGTTGTGAGAGTACTCAAATCAAGAACATACAATCAAAATCATCCAATAGGTTTTCAACGAAAATACTGAATGAACTTGTATTTGTGCATTAGGACCTTTGTAGCCAAGACAAAGAACTTACAGAAGTAGATGAATAATTAGTCCCTACTGTGTTGAAGAACTATGAACCTGAATCTAAGTAGATTGCCAAGCATGACAATCCCATATTTATAAAGGAGATGCAATGAGGTGGAGCTTGAAGAAATGGAGTAGGGGAGCAATGAACCCATACAACAAGAGGTGAAGAGGTCATGGAGGACATCAACTTGTTGGTGTCACTTAAATGAATAGAATGGCTATAGCTACTTGATATATGCAAAATGTCACATTGTTCAACATCGTGTATCTGATGTTGGGAGAAGTGGCACCTCTCAACTCAATTTAATCTTTCTATTTTCTTTATTATTGCTGTCATCTATATACTTTTGCGTACAAGAAAACAATTTTTATTAATATCAAAGAAACTTTTCTATCATATCAGCTTTCAATTTTTAAGTTCAACTTTCAAATTCACATTTCTTACTTCTTTGTGTATTCATATGTATGCTAAATTTTATTGATCAGTGTTAATATAGCCAGTATTTATCGGTTACTGTAAAAAAAATGAATTGTTGAATTTTGGCCAAGTTTATTCACCAAGCCCAAGACCGAGCCAAATTCAGCTTGTCAAGTTTATGTTCATTCCTAGTCCCAAGTTCAACACTATGATTCATACCTTTTGCAATACTATTAATCCTTTCTTCATATCGAAGTTTCATCTCATGGCTTTAAAATCTGTCACCATTCCAATTGGCCACATTAAAGTCTACCAAAAAGCCATTCAAAATGCAGTATTTTGGGGAGTTCATTTCAAAGCCATATCCTACTCGCATGATCATTGAGTGTGTAGACAGAACAAAAACAACGAAATAGAATTACTATAATCCCATGACAACAGCCATAGAGTTTTCATGCTTGTCTAGAGTATGAGATACAAACTGCAAGGCTACAGCACAAAGAGACCCCCTTGGCCTTTCCTGCATGTAGTTATATAAATGACTAAAGTGTGTGCATTTAATGGATGGCCTTACAACATGGAATTGCCTTTTCTTGACTACAGGTAAATTCATGAAAGATGGCCTGATAATAGTCAACACAACTTGTTTGACCCTTATGCATTAATAAATGATCAGTTATGCACTTCATTTGAAAGCCATATTATTCCCGAAACAGTATTTCTTCTATATCTATGCTGACTGCCTATGATGCAATATTTTATGCAAGTAAGAATAAATACAAGCCTTGATTATAAACTGAATTGAAATAAGAACCATCCATGAATGAAATCAAACATATTTGCGTGATGATTTCAAATGAACTACCATACCTTAATCTCATTGTAGATTTTTAATGTTGATCAGGCAGGATGGGGATAATAAGAAAACATATCCAAGTTGTATGAAGTTAGAGCATGCCAGAGTTATTTTTCATATCTTACTACTGAGGAGTGGAAGCACTCAACCTTGGTGGAGTGTAGATGTCAACAGAAACAAATATTTGTGCATGATCATTTCAAACATTTCTTTTTCCTGTGCTTGCAACAATTATTTTCAATCTTATTGTCTTGTAATTTTATACCAAAGTGACCCAGCAGAACATTGAGTGTTTAGGGTGTTTTTTTAAAGTTTTTCTTTGTCAATATCCTGTGGCCCAATAAAGAAAGAGGAATTAAAAACTGTCCAGTATTAAAACAACTAAAGCAACATAATGTTACGGCTCTTGAACACAATGCATGTACAAAATAAAATTTTATATACAATGGAACAAATTAGTCATATTACAAGAAACAATATTGGTTCCAGATTAGATAGAATCATAGAATTCAAGGTTGAAATCTTTTATAGAGCTAAAAAATTCTTACTTTGACAACTTCATTTGTACGGGTTTTGATATAAAGCCCAGCAGTATTATCAGGACAAGTTACTTCTGAGTCGCCTTTCATATACAAAGCAGAAGTAAGACCTAAGTATGGCAAAAAAAAATTTGTAGTTAACTAGATTAGTACTAAGACAAATAAATTTGATCAAGCCAAAATTCCTATAGTTTTACATTTATGCTATATTCTGAAGCATTGGTATAACTCTAAATGCTGAATTCAAATATAGAACTATATTCAATTTAGTTTAACTTAGTATTTAATTGCACTAGTGATAATAAATGACAATGGGAATGCAGAGATGTTCATATCTCAAATAACACAGAAGTTCATATTGTACCTACAATATTGTCAAATAAAAACAAAATGGGAAGTGAAAAAAATTAAAGATACACGCTACTCAGATATGATGTAAACATACTTTTTTTAGAAACTTAAGATCAACTTTATAATTGCAAACAGCATATTTGATGGAATGTTTTAAAAACTATTTGGCATACATACATTCAATCGAGTAGTAATTAATTTTTTTCACGAGGCTTCATTAATTTAAGTGGTCCAGTCTTGCAAAATTGTATCAATTTACTGTACAAGCTTCTCACTTTATGGTCTTGGATAACACATACTTCAATGTGATTTTCAAAATTTTAGGAAAATTTTATAGCCTGTTAGTAATTTCTAAGTAAGCTCCATACTATCAATACACATACTTAAAAGAAATAAGATCACATAAAACCAAGAAGTACCTGTCAAAGAACCATGGTCTGTATGCCACCCACACCAAGGTGTGCTATCATTGTCACTGAAAAATATCAACATTTGATATGGTTAATTATCTTATCACAAAAGCAATGGAAAAAAAAGAACCCAAGAAAGAACATAAGGGAGAACTTGAAGGAGAGAATATTTCTTGTCACTATTACTGAAAGTCTGAAAGGGCAATGGTCATTTTATAGAAAAGCAATAACATAAACCCTAATACAAGTGAGGTGCAAATGCTAATACAAGTGAGGTGCAAACCTTAACACTAAAATGACTTACGTGAATATTAAGTTGTGTTTACATATTTGATAAAATAAAATAAAGTCATAAAGTGATTTTCTAACTAAGCTTATCACTAACACTAGCATAATCTCTAAAGCTTTATATTATTGAGATTTACATCCTCTTCTAAGGGTCATTTTTTAAAATATCTCAAACTTATCTCTAAATTTATAAATTTATCCAGGCCAAGAGACTTGATGAGAAAGTCTAGAATCTAGTCTAAGGTTGGAAAATATTGCAGCCGAATTTCTCCAACTTCTATAAGTTGTGTTACTAGGCATGCCTACAACCCTAGATGTACCTGAATTAAACTAGTTTGCCTTTAAATCTTCAGTTGGGTCAGGCCTTAGTATACCCAATGCACATGCCCTAGGTGTACCCAAATGAATTATGTGAACGGAAAAAAGCACAATTGAAAACATAATTCAGATTGCAAGAAGCTCTATAAATTTTTTTATTGTTTTGTAGGAAAAGGAAAATCAAAATATGGGACATAGGTTGTTCGATAAGATACAAAGATCATCACTTTGGTTCACCTACTTGAGAAGGTTGTGTTATGGTAAATCAATGTTGTATTAAACAGAGGAGATGAAAGATCCTTATATAGATTTAAAAAGATGATGTTTCTAAAAGAAACAATCGTGAACTAAAGACGAAAATAGAAATTGCCTAATAAACTAAAGACTAACTAAGATGCCCATTAAAGAAACATTACAATATTCTAATACCTTCCCTTGATGATCATCGTCTAACTACCTTGCAGAAGACTGTATATGTCTTGTGGTCATTAATTCTTTAGAATATTTTGTTGTTGAGACCCTCCCTGGCTCTGCAAAATATCAATGAACAAGAGTAGCCAAAATCCATCCAGAAAAAATAGAGAAGGCTGCCCCCTTCTTTAGAAAGCTCCGCAACAAGAGATGAGAGCCTTCCATTGACTCTATCACTAAGATGAGTCTGCCACTAACCCTCCCAGAATCTACAAAACTTTGACTAGAAATCATTACAAAATGTCCAACCTAATGTTGGATAATAAAGTTGTTCCTCCTTGTAGCGAGAGACACACACCGAGAACAGTTGCCACGATTTTGAGGAAAAATCGGCAAACCCTCCAAAGCATAACACCACAAAAGAAATTGCAAAAAGTCACGATTTTTGAAGGAAAAATTGCCAAACTCAAGATTACAAATCATCAATTTTTTTGGAAAAAATGGTAAAAACCCACAAAAGAATCCACGCAACTTTGCGAATTACAAAATCCAAAAACGATTTTTGAGGATAAAATCGAAAAACCAAATAGATAGCTAGCACAAAATCCAAGGCATGGATCAACATACAAAACATCATTTTTAAGGAAAAAACAGTAAAAACTTTCTAGAAACCAAAGAGTCGTCCCTGACAAGAGAAAAACTTCTCTTTTAAGCAACCAGATATTCTTGTTAATACAGAAATCAAAAGAATATAATGACAACCATAAACAGAAATTAAATGCACACGTCAACACAGCATTTATACATGGAAACCCTCGATTAAAAGGAAAAAACCACGGTGGGACAGATCCCACAAAACTCCACTACTGCAGTAATAAAGTTGCCCTGTTAGAGGCTTACAAGGCACTGATAAGAGTGCTACCCGGTTAAGGGATTTGATAGAAGACCAGTTAGGATCTTGACCCTATTAGGATTCGCCTTGTCAGAGGACTTAAAACACCAATACAGATGTTACCCGGTAAAGGGATTTATAAAGAACCTGTAAGGGTTCACCCTGATTGAGGAATTCAAATATGCTTCACAACTAAAGCAATGATCTTATGATGACACTTTATCTGTCGATTCAGATCATACTTGTTCACCTTTTCCTCTGCTTGACTATTGAATCTTTCTCTCCCTTTCACCTTTTGTGACTTTGATTCCTCTCAGAAAATATCGCTCTCCTACTCTCCTTCGCTCTATGCTCTTAATATTCAACAACACAACTTTCATGTCTTTTGACTTGTATTTATAAGAAAATATCTTATTAAAAATACATCTCATAGTTCTGCCAAACTGTAAACTATCCCATAAATCACGCATGCAAAACCCTTGATCAAAAAGCTTGCAAATTGATTCTTAGTTTACCTCAAAACGCTCGCAGAAAAAACAAAGCTAACTCCAGTTTAACTGTAAAACGCTCCACATAATCTAGTTCGGATTATCATGCACTTAATCGGTGTATGACTTGTATCCGGTTAGTCATTTGTTCCCTGTGTGTTTCCCAAGAGCGGTTGGACAAAACCTGGACCGGTATAAGCGTGACCGGTTAAAGTACACTACTTATATGCTTAGTCTACTAGTTCACAATTAGGAGTGCCGGTGTGATGTACCGGTGTTCCGGTGGGATTGATGTTTGCCAATGACTTTACCAATGACAACTAACTTTATGTCAACATAACTAAGATGGCCATTAAAGAAACATTACAATATTCTAATAGGTTGTGTGGTTGGGATAAGGATTGATTGACAAATGATTGATTGGGATTTGTTAACAATTACTGCTTGAGACATACCACTTATAATTGTATCATAAGCAAAAACAAAAAAGAAAGTAAATAAAAATAATGACAATATTTCAATTCCTCAATTGTATAGCATCTACGTTTGGCCCTCACAGTCTTAATTTCAAAAATAAAAATATAAGATATTTAACTTTATGTAAATATTAAAATGTATATTTATTATACATATTAATTACTTTATTATATAGTTTTATCATTTATGTAATGTATTAATAATAATATATTTATATTGTTATTACTATTTTTATATAATTTTTATTATAAATGTATGTAAAATATCCCAGGCCAAATTTAGTTTTTTTGTCTTCTTGCAAATGTTTGATAAAAAGACAATAGGATCAAACTGAACGAAACTAATTTCTAAATTATTAAAACATGCATTATAAAGCTGCAACAAACTAAGAATTCAAATCAACTAAATTAGTCATTGAATGTGATCACAACATGTATTAACCCATATCTATTGCATATGGAAAAATGATCGAATAAGGCAGCAAAATGGCTGTTGTTCTAAAGTCTGATACAACCCAAAATTTGAGGCAGCAACAATTATGACAATATTCCTCTTCCAAAAATCAGAAAATTTACAATAATCTGAAATATGCAATATAGCAGCGGTATGTAACCGTGTAATATCTATAGAGATCATTGCGGTAATAATATGAATCAATGTAGAAACTACAAAAATTAGAAAAAATTCTCACATTCAACACTTTGTGTTGATGTTTTGTAGCTTCAATCAGATAAACATTATGAGTCAATACTAGTGAAGATATGTATATATATATTTAGTATATATGAGATGTATATATATATATATAAATATTATTATTATGTAAATATTAGAGAAATTAATATAATACTAAAGAGATATTATATATATATATATATATATATATAATCATAATTGTCATTATATTAATTACAGAATAAAGACATGTCCCATGAAGGGACATGTCTCTTCTTGGCTCATTCTCAATATAAATGCAAGAGATTGTTGCATTTGGAAAACACATACAATCAAGAGTGCTATTACATTTGCAGTGATCCTCACAAAATCAACATGGTATCAAAGCCAGGCTGCAAATGTAAGAGAGTAGTTTGCTAATGGTGAATGTGTGACTGTCTCAGAAAATACAGTCTCAGTACGGGGACCATATCTCACAAATACACCGTTGGATTTTCCTGAATTTTGGATATGTTGGTGATAAACAAATTTAGAAGAATCTCACCAGAGTGATTGGCGAGAAAGTGTCAGATTCAAAAGTTATGACTGACTGTGTACGGGTCTACGCGAAATTTGGTGAGTGAAATCGTGTTGTAGATTTTTGTCCACACCAAGTGCAAAGAATAAGGTCAAGTGAATTGTAGCAGATTTGTTAAGAAGGGTGTCTCTTTCTAGAAAGCAAGCATTAATTATAGAGTGTCACCTCTCTTGGAGCAATCAAGTCATTTCGCAAGAAGACATAAGCATTGTTCAACGATATAAGAGTGGGAATTTTACATTGTGGGGGGAATAATAACCAATGTTACATTCCCACTTGAACCATCCTTAGTGGAGAGATGATTCAAAGTGGAGATGTCTTTCAAATAATCTGAGAAGGTGTTTTCTGATTTGATGTATATGGACAGTAAAAGAGAGAGGTTCCTTCTTTAAAAGCCTAACTGCTTGAAGGGAGATTCGATCAGATTGTAGGCTGTCATAGTGTATAGAACATTTGGATATTCAAGACAGGTCATGTGAAGAATTCTGGTAATGTTTGAGAACGGCGACATCATTTTGTGAATTTGCATGATATTTTCTATATGGGCTCACCTTACAGAATGAAATACTTGAAATTTATGATAGATGATATCTTGCATGGTGGATAGAGTTCCTTAAACATGCCATAATCTTCTATTGTGATAGACATCTTATGATGGCTGAAATAGATCATGATAGATGATAGGAATGTTCCTATGGTAAGTATTATTGAGGGTACATGTGCACATTACCTATAGGACATTTTTTGAGTTATGGTGAATATCATGAGACTCGATATTCTTGGTCAAACCATATCTCTGATATCATATTGAGATGATATCTAAAATATTTGTTGAGCTATGGTGAATATCATGAGACTTGATATTCTTGGTCAGACCATATCTCTGATATCATATCGAGGTGATATCTAAAATATTTGTTGAGTACTTGGTGGACATCATGAGACTTGATGTTGGTAGGCCAGTACTCTGAGTACATGGTGAATATCATGTGACTTGATATTCTGTGGCCATTACTCCTACTATCATGAGATGATATCTCTATAAACTCTGATATTACATTAAGGTAATATATCTTTTCACATTATTTTGAGTACTTGGTGAGTATCATGCGACTTGATATTCTGTGGCCAATGCTCTAGATATCATGAGATGATATCTTTTTAAATTTTTGAGTACTTGGTGAATATCATGCAACTTGATATTTTGTGGCCAATACTCTCAATATCATGATATGATATTCTTATGAATCTATGAGTTATGGTGAATATCATGCGACTTGATGTTCCTAGTCAGACCATATCTCTGATATCATGGTAAATGATATCTTCTGACCCTAATCATGTGTTTAATCTTCCCTGGCTAGAGGGAGTGTTGATGTTTTGTAGCTTCAGTTAGATAAACACTATGAGTCAATACTAGTGAAGATATGTATATATATATTTAGTATATATAAATATAATTATTATGTAAATATTAGAGAAATTAATATAATACTCGAGATATTATATATATAATCATAACTGTCATTATATTAATTACATAATAATGAATAGACATGTCCCATGAAGGGACATGTATCTTCTTGGCTCGTTCTCAATATAAATGCAAGAGATTGTTACATTTAGAAAACACATACAATCAGGAGTGCTATTACATTTGCAGTGATCCTCACAAAATCAACACTTTGGTCATTCCTTGATGAAATCAATTAAAGACTAGGAGGGTTTTCATCCTAGGGAAAACAAGTTGAACAATGTTCAATATCAAAATCCAAGGTTTGATAAGATGAACCGAATACCTCTTCTGGCTTTGAATCCTCCTTTTATAAGCATTTTGGAATGAAAAAATATTATTATCCATAATTCTACATTTTTCCTCCAAAAGTGGACCTTTAAAAGATTTTTCTTCCATAAAAGTAATGTGTTTGTCCTTAACACAAGCATCTATATCTAGGTGTTCACTCCTCCATACAAGAAAAGCACAGGTTTTTCCTTTGATGTTCATTCTTGGATTCCTAATCCATGTTTGGTTTTGAGGATGCAACCTTGGGTTGACGAAGACTTTTATGGATACACAACTTATTCGACGTTATGGTGCATTCATAGAGTAGAATTTAGTTTTGGTCACTGAATCATGCAAACATAGGACTCTTTTGATGGCCTCTTGCAAGGAATGCAAATCAATTGCCCTTACCAAACCCTTCAGTGGGGTGAATCATAGTTACAAGACTCGAACTCACCTCGGACTCGGCAAGCTAGATTCGGCACTTGAATTCGGCAAGGACTCGGCAAATTGAAAAACCCAAGAAATTCAAAGATTTTTAAGGATTTAAAATTTTTTTCATGCATCATTCAGTCAATTAACATCAAAGACACAATAATTGACATAAATAGAAGCTACTTTGCATACATAAGCAAGTTTACATCGATCACATAAGTATAAATGCGAATTACTGAAGGAAATAAGTTAACTGTTAAACTAGTTACTAAATAACACATTAGAAATCCGAAATATAAATAGTGTCATTGTCAAAAGTCTTCAATATTCATGGAATATGAAATTCATGGAATCAAAAGTTCAAAACATATATCAAGATAAAAGGCCCTATGTCCTCGTGCGTGTACGCCGAAGATAGGTCATGGAAGATTCTGCAGCCATCTTTTGTCCCTGTGTCTGAGGCTCAACCTCAGTGGCATCCTCATCATCCTCACCTTCCTCATCCTCCTCATAATCATCATCATCCTCAGATCCCTCGCTCTCAGCCTCAGGGTCCTCCACTGGGTCTCCTTGCACTCTAGCCTCCTCCTGTGCCATTGCTACTGCCTTTGCCTCTTGATCCACCTGATCAACCCATTCCAAGTCTTCATCACTGAAGACAAGATCATCAATCTCAATGTTCCACTCTGCCTATGGATCAACCTCCTCTAAAATGATAGGAGATGTGTCAGTGCCCAAGATCTGTCTATGACGAAGGCGAAGGTTATAATGCACAAACACAAGATCATTCATCCTTTTCACTGCCAACCTATTGCGCTTCTTCGAGTATATATGCTCGACATACTCCAATTGCGTTCACATCCTGAAGCACTACATGGTTTTCTCAAGATACGAACTGCAATCTTCTGTATATTTGGCACTGTATTACCAAACATCTCCCACCATGCATCTGAAACAAGAGATTTTAAAAATCAATTCTATAACTTTGACTTTATCAATGTAAAATGGTAATAGAATTAGAAATTAGAATTTAGATTTTAGAATCATAGGTTTTTACTTAGCATCAGTAGTGTCTGATTTTTCTTGCATAAGTCTCATGAGAATAAGTCTCCTTATGAAGTCCTATACATTTCTATCTCATGGATTACACATGTTCCAAGTGATTCATCCAGTGACATTCTCTCTACAACATCATAGAGCCCACTCCACACCTCATCGTCGACCTTAAAACCTGGGCTGAATTGGAATGCTGGATGAAGGAAGTGGGCAGCTACATGTATAGGCCTATGAAGTAGATTGTGCCATCGTCGATCAATGACAGCCCATATGGGACCATATTTATCCTGATTCCCTGCATAAAATTTTCTAATGGCCTCTTTCACCCTATCCATGCCCTCATAAATATATCCCATTGCGGGATTCTCTCCATTAGCAATTCGTAGAAGAACAATAAGAGGCTCTATGAACTGCAATCATTGTGAAAGTAGAAAGTTAGAAACATTAAGCTTTAAGTTTTACTTTAAAAAATGAGCAATGAACATAAACAAGTGTGAACAAAAATGATGAAATGAAATGGAAATGAGGACAAAAAGGAAAATTACCTCCACAATCTCCTTGGCCGGTTGCCAAAAGCCACTCTCATCAAAAATCCGATCAGCTGTCTCGATCCCTGCATTGGTCTTTGCATATGATGATGCAATCCACTCCTCACTTACAAACATGTGTTTCAAAACGCCCTTGGAATTAAGCAAAGATTGCAAGGTGAGAAAATTTGTTACAAATCAAGTGACCCTTGGAACAACTCTTTTTTATTTGTGAACTTCCTCATAAGGTTGAGGACCCAAGTGTGATTATATATGAATTTACAAATATTCCTTCCTTTCTCTACACATTTTTATCCAAGAAAGTTTGCCAAGATCCTCCAACATGAGGTCAAAGCAATGAGCAGCACAAGGGGTCCAAAACAAGTGGCAGTGCCTCTCCATAAGAAGTTTACCTGCAGCAACATAATTTTCTACATTATCTGTGACTATCTGAACCACATTCTCCTCACCCACCTCCTTCAACACGTCCTCAATTACCTCACAAAGATACTCAGCATTTTTTGTTTTCCCTGAAGCATCAACTGATTTCAAAAACATTGTGGCACATGAGGGAAAAAAAAAGCAATTTAGTACAATCATAATTTAAATCAACTAATCACTAAATCAATAGTTTACTACTAGTAAGTAGTAGTAATAACCAATAAGTACAAGTTCTACAATTACCTGATGAGGAGACAAGAAAATTAAGCAGTGTTATATTTCTTCTATCGGTCCAACCATCAGTCATGATTGTGCAACCCTTCCTCCATATGTCACGGTGCTCCTCAATTGCAACTTTTACATCAGCCACCTTTCGGGTCAAAATAGGACCTTTTAGCTCCTCGTCATTAGGGGCTTTGAACCCCGGACCACAAACAGTAACAGCATCTATTGCAATTTGCCAATAAGGAGACCTAAAACAAATTAAAAAAACACAATAAGTATACTATTAAGTTTTACTTTCAACTTCCAAAATTAATATAATGAATATGGCATATTCTTGAGTCTTAAAAGTTAAGAGCAAGAAAAATAAGACATAGAAAGTAAAATAATAAGTACCTTGCCGTATTAAATAAAATGTTGATGTAGAAAAACAAATCTCCAAGTGTCATTTTGGCAGCCTCATGCTTCTCCCTATTCCAACCCATGCTCTCAAGCGATGGTTGGGCACCCGAAGTCGTTCGTGGAACAAAAATGGAATCTAGTGTGGATTTCTTCTTACGAATCCGAGGCCCAATGGTCATATTTGCACTTGCAGTACCACTACTAGATGGAGGTAATGGAGAACGAAAACTTGAACAGCTCTCTCCACCTAAGCTTGTCATTTCTTCATGTTGCTTCTTTAATTCTTTTTTCTCTTCATGGGCCTCTAAATGAGCTTGCATTTCACGTACAATCTCTTCTGATGATTTTTGGCATGCTTTAGCATCATGCCCTGATATATGTGCAAGGTGATATTTCAATCTATTAATACCTCCCCAATTAAATTTAACAAGACAAAGAAAACATTTAACTACTTTTTTTGAGCCCGGGATGGCATATTTCCAAGCCTTATCCCTTGCTACACAAATAGGGTCTGCATCTAGGTTAACTGAAGGCCTAGATGAACTAACCTCAGGTTGAGACATTATGTTGCTGCTGCAATATATCATAAATAAAAAAATAAGCATCTACAATAATGAAAATCAAAGACTAGGGCCTCTTACTTTTCAAGTTTTTTCATCAACATAAAATGTAGGAAATCTAAGATTCTAAAGACAAACAAATGTAAACACAATGAAAATATGAAATTTGAATGTGAAAAATTCATAAAACAACACAAAAATGTAACTCACCTCTTCAAAATTGCTCCAAAAATGAAGAAATGAAACTCAAATTTATAAAGGCCTCCTCCAAATGCTTCTTTCGGCTCCTTTCAATGTGTGAATACAAGCTAGAAACTAGCACGAACAATCAGCAATCAACATATGAGAGCCAATCGATTTGCTAATTTTTTTCTAAAATCCCTATATTCTTCCCCAAAGCCTTTTTCCTCTCTTTTAAGCCTTTGCAAATGATGGAATGACCTTTTTAGGTCAAAGAGAAGGCATATAAGGAAAAAAAAAATTAAAATCTATTAAATTTTTATGTTTTTTGCTTTATAGACATGGTTGGACGCATCTGAGTCCAGACCACAGGACTCGGCGAGTCCACCGAGTCCTAGGACTCGACGAGGACTCGGTTGAGTCAGCTTGTCGGGTCACTGTGCCTCGGCAAGCCTGGCTCGGCTTGGGACTCGCCGAGTCCTGCCAAGATTCGCCGAGTCTTGTAACTCTGGTTTGAATAGACCCTCTACAAAGAGAACTATGAATCTCTTTTCCATTACATCTAGAACCATTACCAATTAACAATGAAAATCAGCCACAAAGTGCTTAACTAATCCCTCTAGCCTCAATTGTGCTAACTCCCTAATGTGAATCTCCAGATCCTTGTCAACCTCTCCCCCAATCTTTAGCTTTGTGTTCTTGTTTGGTGTTCCGTTTGTTTCCTCGTCGAGTACTGCTTCTATTCTACAGGGTCAACTCCTATTTCCACATATATGTCCTCATTCTCATGGTTCTCTGCATTTGAAGCACAAATTCTTCCTTCTTAGGTCTTCTCATTGTTTTTAGGCATTCTCATCTTGGCATACATATCCACATTCAAAATTCTTATTGCAATAGGAGCATTTTCTTTTTGGAAATTCCCTTTTATGCTTTTCATCATTGTAAGAATGCTTAGAGTATATGTTTGACACAAATCCTTTATCTTTTGATGGGTGAGTATCAAAATTCATAGTTTTTTGGATTGCTTCCTCTAAATTTGTTGGGTCCAATGACCTCACCATGCTTTTGATGGACTCCTTCAATCCCTCCACAAATAGTTGAGTGTTTCTTGGGAAATTTTTGGTACCATGACTACCAACATTGGAACTCAATCATGAATTCTCCCACTATCCCTTGTTGTTTGAGTTAGGTTAATTCATAGAAGTACCATTGTGGATGCTTCCGATCAAACCTCTTAATGAGTTTTTGTGTGAATTCCTCATAAGTGATTATTTGTTGATGGCCCTGGGTGATAAGGCCATGGTGCAACCACTCACGGGCTATCCCTGTTAAATGGAGCATGGCAAGTTCAATAGTGTTTTCTTCTGTCATGGGGCTTAGTGAGAGATAGCTCTCTAACTTTTGCACCCACAAAGGAGCTATTTTACTTACTCTTTCTTTTAGGTCTTTATCTGGTTATGCCCTTCTCCTATTAGGGGTGGCTTTCATTTTGGCATCACAAAAATCTTTAAAAGAGATATCCCTCCTAAGCTCACAGTCAATTCTAGAGTGGGCCTCTACAATCTCATCAATATTATTCATAGGAGGAATATTTGTTTCCTCTTCTTCCATATGTTCCTCCCAAGATAGGAAAGGAGGTCTTGTTGGCCTAGGATTTGGTATTCTAGGGAAGCCACTATTGTTATTTGCACAATGGTTTGAGTTAGTTTCCCTTCCATTATTATGTTGACTTGGTGGTCAGCACCTCCTTGGAGATTCGTGACATGGCTTAACCGCCTCCCGTGGATCGGGTTAAATCTGGCATTTGTATCGGGCATTGAGAGTTCGAGCTTTTGGTGCAACGGCAAATGATTCCAACAATTGGTATCAGAGCCTTGGGTCACGGGTTCGAGTCTCCCTTCAGTTGGGGCTGAAGGCTCAGTCGGTGCTAAGGGGGAGATTGTTGACTTGGTGGTCAGCACCTCCTTGGAGATTCATGACATGGCTTAACCGCCTCCCGTGGATCGGGTTAAATCTGGCATTTGTTTCGGGCATTGAGAGTTCGAGCTTTTGGTGCAACGGCAAATGATTCCAACATATTACTTATGTTTTGAATGGCTTAAAGGAGGAGTTAGTTAGTTCTTTCATTTCTCTCATGTTGTTCCATGAGAGCTTGAGTGTCTTGAGTTGTTTCTTCCATGAAGGTTCTCAACTCATTGCTCATTTGTTCACTCATGGTGGATGTAAGTTTTCTTTTCTCTCTTTCCAACGCCATTTGAGCCATCTGGCTAGTTTGCATCAACTAACTCTCACAGAATGGTAGGAAAGATGCTCCAATACCATTTGTAATGTCCCCTTGCTAATTTTCCCTAGAAGTTTCCCTAAATCACAATCATAAGAGATTAGGGATAGGGTTCACCCAAATAAATGCTTTCTTTCATTGTGTGATTCATAACTTGAAATCCTGCATTCACCACATAAACACAATGCCAACATACAAAAGGATATGTATATATATACATATATTTAATAATGCAAACCTTATTCAAAAATTGACCAAGGATTAGAGTAAAGAGAATATATCTTCAAAATCATGCAATACTTAAATTATATGTGAATTCCAAATATAGAATATGTTGAGTAAGGAAGCATAGCAGGCTGCCCTAAGATTGCAATCTATACCTCCTCCACCATTCTTCTATGATTGGAGTTAAATATGTTTCACCACTAATCCCCCAACGTACGGGTTGGGAAGGTACATGCAATAGGGTACTCTTAGTGGTTCACCCTCAATCACAGTGCAGTCGAGTGCCCTCATAGTTGTTCTCCCTTAACCGCCACAACAATAGGGTGCCCTTAGTGGTTCTCCCTCAATGATGTGCAATAGGGTGCCCTTGTATCTATTCTCCTTTAACTTTCACTGCAATAGGGTACCCTTAGCAGTTCTCCCTCAATCACAGTGCAGTGGGGTGCCCTCATAGTTGTTCTCCCTTAACTGCCACTACGATAGGGTGCCCTTAGCGGTTCTCCCTTAATTGCAGACTTTCTCCTATTCCTTGTGTCAGACTATTGTCAAGTCCATGTCCTAATTTTAATTAACAAACCAAAATGCATTATAAGATTCACATCAATAAATTAATCCTTATTTCTTCATTACCAAAAATAGAATAGTATTAACACTAGGTTCAGATCTGATTTCCATTATCTCTCTCTAGTATTGAGAATAAGAACTGCTGAAGGATATTGTATTCTTCTTGTAATTCTATGTTCTTAATCTTCAATTCGATGATCCTTGGAATGGACGCCGAAACGACTTAATTTATCCTTACCCGTTGTTTCCTGTTCTTCTGATTGATGTCTCTAATTCCCTTGAGATGTATTCCCTCCTTGAACGAATGATGGGAAGTCCTTTTTATATCTTGCAATACAAATGGTAAGTTATGTTAGAAGGGGATGAGTCATGCCTCTTCATTCTCACCTTTTGATCCTTTCATCTTATGTGGCACCCTTTTGTCAGTCCTTTTTGACTTGTCATGAATAACGCAAAGTAATCGCTCCATTAATCGAATTTTTTCTTTATTGTTGTTTATAAACATTGACCATCATCGTACCTTAATAATACTTACTACTCTGATGAAATCGCTGTTTTGAATTATGATTAAAGTCAAACAGACTCTGTTGACTTTCATATCACTGATTTTTCATCTCTCCCATTTTCAAAATCAACCACCTTTAAACAGACTGATGCTATTAATATTATTGCTGCCTTCACAGAGTTAATCCTTTCCATATGATAGTCACTATTTAATTTTCTGTTGAGGAAGTCGACTTTTCACTGTCAATGATTAATAGTCGACTATTCATTTGCCGGTGAGTGTTTTCTTAATGTATTGTTATTGTTAGTGGTTTATTACAGGAGCGGATCTCAGAATTCTTTTTACTGTAATACAGATTCTCCTCTCTAGCCTCAGCGCTTATATTCTTCCATAGACGGTGTTTGTGGGCTATTGACTTCCCACATATGATCAATCTCCATGTTAGACGGTGGATAGAATATCTTCTAACACGATTACCTTATAACCAATCCATCGATTATTATGTTTATCCATCAACTTATATAGATTATTCATTATTGTATCATCTATTTTATGTATTAACATTTCAATCTTAGTCTTCTATTTTGTTGCTATCCATAGGCTGATTAGTGACTCTAATTTTTAACGTGTACTAGCAACCAATGGAGGAAGCTCAAATGAATAAGTTTCAATCTTTAATTTAAAGTTATTTAATCGTATATCTTTAGGTCTTGAATGGGGAATATACATCATCTATATGTTCATGGCAGGGACATGATAGTGAAATTGATGAAAGAACTGAGAAGGGGTTGTAAGAAAAAGAAAAGGGTATAAAAATATGTTCTGAAAATACCATTATACCATATCCAGGACTCATCACTGCCCTTGCTACCTAACACTTGTTTCTGGTGTTTTTGGCTGAGGTGTGTGATTTTCTTCCCTACTCGTGGCTATTAATTCATGAGTTCTGTCTTATCTGCACCTCTTGTTTGTTGCAAATTTCTGCCACAATCAACCCTTCAACCTAAAACAAAAGATGATCTTTCCTTCCCTGAGTCAGCACTTTTTACAGCCCTCAATTGGTCATTTTAAAACCCTTGATGGCCCTTTTCCAGCCCTCAATCATCCCATTTACAAAATTGTCTACCATCGATCAGCCCTTTCACAATTGATCAATCTCTTCACAATGGTGACAGTCAGCTCTTTTGTCAATATACAGAATCTGCCTTTCTTGAAATTACAAATATGGACTTTCTTCTCCTCCAAAATTAATTGGTTTAGAATACCCCCTCCTTGGGCCTCCTTACTTTGATACCAAATGCTAGAAGAACGCAAACATGGAGATTGAAAGAATTGTGGGGCACACATTCCAATGTGTGTACATTGTATTTATTAGTGTACGAAAAAGTTACATTAGTGGTTGTAGAAACATACATTGAGTAGGTTACCTTATTAGACATTGCTGAGTTGAGCTACTACATTATGATCCTAGGCCATGAATACTTGTATAATAGTTTATCTACCATTTTATATTATCCAATAAGTTGTTGTGTTATTTATAAAATATTAAAACTTATTTCCTTTTAATTTTCAAACTTACTAATGTGACATCAGGAGAACTATGTTACAAACCTTGTAAGATATTATAAGTAAAGATCATTAGGACAATTTTTCTTGTAAAAATACAAATTAGTTGTTATATAAATTAAGGCCGAAAAGAGTCTTGGATAATTCCATTCAAAGGGAAGTGATTTTTTTGGATTTTGATGATACTTCTAATATTTACTTGAGAAAAGAATTCTATACTCATTATGATTCAAATTAAAACATAAAACTTAAAGAACATGTATTTACAGTGCACTGAACCTTTCTTCTTTGAATAGAATACAGAAGGTTGTTCACTCTAAATCTTAATGCACGAGTCATATACTGTCTGCAAGAGAAGAAAAATTAATAAAGGATGTTCCTATGTATTCACTATTAATCATTTCTAAATCCCGTGCCAAAAATAAAATGAATAAATGGAACGAGTAAGATTTTTTAGGAACACAAGCTACAACACATTCAGTCATTGGTGGCACAGAAAAAATTTCAACATCTTCATAAATACCAATATTTAAATTACATGTAAAAAACTACCCAATTGAATGTGTTTCCAACCTCTGAACAATTGGAAAATAATGTAGTAGACGACCCTTGTGGCACAAAGACCGACCAAGAATATCTTTTAAGCTTGGAGCATCCCAATTCTGATTTGCAACTGCAAAAGATACATAAGTCCAACCTAGCTTATAAAATGTGATTCAAGCGAAGAAATAATATATGAAAAGTTTCTTCTGAAATTATTCTTACCATCAAGCAATCTAGATTTCAAACAAGCATCAATAAGTAGTCCTTGAACTATTTTCTTATATTTTATATTTTTGCATGTGGTTTTCTTCACATAAGATCTCCCACATTAAATAATTCCAAAATAATGTGTTATACCAAACCATTTGCACTGTACACAAATTCACTACAACAAGACTCATTTATAAAAGATTCAAAACGCGTTAGGTTAAATCAATGTTGCAAAGGGACTAATAGAGGAGGCAAGTACCAATACCAATAATACATTTTTACAAAAATAGGATATGGGTACTTAGAGATGCAATATAAGTGCATGTGTGTACACCATTCAAGGGTTTGGTAGAGCTAAATTTACTATCAATCTATGAACTGGAATCAAGTTTTCACCTCTACTAGGACCTAGATAATGTTGGGTTTCAACAAGGCAGCAAGAAAGAATCCAGGTCCACCAAGTCTAGCGTGTTTGGTTGAGACACAAGAGGAAAGTTTGATTTGTGCAGCCTAAGCTTACTTCTTGGCCTTTCATTATGCAAGCAGAATGGAATCTCTTCCTTTTGGATTGAGGGAGGCACTGTGCTAATAATTACTACAACCAAGAAACAACATTACCTAGATTGGAAAGTGGCAAGAATTCTTCACAATGTTTTACCCTTAGTAGATTCATATTCTACCTTTTTTACTCAACATGCTTATCGTGAAAAAAAAGGAAGTTTATTTCCTAGCAAATTATGCCTTAGACAATGTAATGGAATGTAGTGGAATGTATAATTGATAACAAAGCTGAAGCATGAGATAACTTTGGTCTCCAATACAAACTATGGTTCTTGATGGGCTCTATTCAGTGTTAAAGCAGATGTCGCCTGGTAATGGCGATACCAGCACTATCATCCATGAGATAGAGGCCTTTTCTAAAGCACAAGGGGAGGTCTTTTCTTGTCAAATTTGCAAAGATAGTCGAACAAAATTGCAACCAGGTAAAAATATATTTTAAGTGCATAATTTGATTTTATAATTTAAAGTCTCAAAGTTAGAAATGAGACTTTTTTTTTCTTATCTCAAATAGATGGTAGCAACTGTTTGGTCCTAAAACACCAAATTTTCAAAGGACAATCATTCGCATTTTGAGCCAACCATGTAGTGCTTCCATTTGTGAAAACATTGGAGTATGTTTGAGCACATACACTCCAAGAGGCGTGATAGACTATTTGTGGAGAGGTTGAATGATCTAGTCTTTGTTCATTACAGCCTCCACCTTAGACAGAGATAGGTTTTGGACCATGACTCCACCTCGATCATGGTAGAGGTCAATCCACAATGCATGAACCACTAAGTTTATGGAACATGTCTTTAGTGATGAGAACCTTTGTTGGCATCACTAACCGGTAAGCTCTCTACCGGTCCAAGTGTTGTCATTGATTGGCAAAAGAAGATAGAAATTTGTTGTCTCTATTATAGAGGGTACTCTTCATCAAGAGAGGTTGTGAAACCGGTCACTACACTAAGCATCAGCAACAGGATAATGCACTCAGCAGGGAAGAGAGTATCCTAGTCTCAACCAAGGACCGACCTTCAAACCGGTATAGACAACTACAAATAAAAGCATAACACAACCAAGACAGTGCAACTAGTAATTTGCGCAAAAGGAAGCACACCAAGGGCGTGTAACAGGTAAGCCGAGAAAGAAACAGCAGCAAGTCTAAGACTCTTACCTGTTTATAGCATGAAGAACTCAACCGATATATTATAAGACTTCGGTATGCACCGAGGAAGTCATAGTCAACTGTCTGTTCCAACCAACTCTTCTTGACCAGGATTTATTGCAATAAATCCGAGTGATCTTGAGTTGTCTTGGTGATCGGTTTGAGTCACAGGTAAAAGATTTAAAGCCGGAATCAATGGTTTCTTGAGGCGCGACTAAAGGATTTAAAGCCGGATTCAGTGGCTTTAAATCGAGGTGTTATCTCTTATGAAGAAAGGTTACTTGACACGCAACTGTTGTTTTCTTCGTGTAGTGGATGAAGCCAGAGCTTGCATCGGATGCTTGCTCAGAGAACAAACACTTCACTGAGTGATGTATTCGTAAGATCTCGGGATTAGGTCATGCATTTGAGGCGCAGTTAGGGCAACAATACTGAATATATTCTTATGTTTGTTGAAAAGAAAAATTGTCTTCATTCTGCCGAGAAAAAGAGTGAACCTATATGCTACAGTAGCAAAGGTTAGAGAAGTAGCAAGGGTTAGACAAAATCGACAAAGAGAGATAAGAGGTTGTGCAAGGCAGCACAACAACAGTTGAGAATACTCCTATGTTAACCGGTGATAATTCTCAATAGAGCACAAGTAGAGATCACATCTGGCTAAGCAGAGCCTTCTATAAAGATCTTGATTCTATTGTTTTCTAGCAAACTACAATAGACAAATCTCATTATTTGGGTGGACTCTAACAGGTCCCTTGTATCAAAATCCCTTAACCGGGTGACATCTTTCAAGGTGTTTGAAGTCCCTCAACCGGGCAGATCTTAAGAAACCTTACTATAACAAATCCCTTGACCGGGTCGCACCTAGCAAGTGTGTTTTATCCCTTGACCAGGTAGGCTCTTAACAGGGCGTACTTCAGAAGAGTACAAATATTGTGAGGTCTCCTTACACCGTGGTTTTCTCCCTAACCGGGTTTCCACGTGATAAATCTGGTGTCACTTTGTGTTTGTTCACTTGCTATTTTATTTGCTTAGAACTGCTTGTTTTTGTGCTGTAAGTTTACTTCACTGGATTAAGAAAAAAAGGGAAAGATTTTTCTAAGTGCTGATTCACCCCTCCCCTCTCAGCATTGATTGGGACTATCAATTCGTATCAGAGCCTTGTTCTGTTTTTCTTTGTTGCTTAACTGCACAGAGAGAAAGCTATGATGATGAGAAAAGAAGGACCAAAGTTTTCAAAAGAAAACTTCACCTTATGGTGCAGCAGAATGAAGCTATTTATGAAGACCAACTGTGACCAGTACTGGAATCATGTTACCAATGACTACAGTGAGCCCACTGGCACCTTGACACCTGATGAAGAGAAAATTAAGATTGAGCACACGGCTGCCATGGACATGATAGCTAGCACCCTACCCGACCACGTATTTGCTGATATTGAACATCTTAACTCCGCCTGCAAAATGTCGAAAAAGTTACAAACAGTCTATGGAGGAGATCCCAATGTTCAGAGAGCCAAGGTCGAAAACCTTAGGGGAAAGTATGACGACATGAGGATGAATGATGGAGAAGATATCGAGCAATATAGCAATAGAATCAAGGAAGCGATCAACTCCATCAGAAGTGTTGGAGGCAAGCTGACTGAAGAAGAGGTGGTGAGC
Source organism: Chamaecyparis obtusa (assembly GCA_027943335.1). Lineage (NCBI taxonomy): Eukaryota > Viridiplantae > Streptophyta > Pinopsida > Cupressales > Cupressaceae > Chamaecyparis > Chamaecyparis obtusa. The sequence continues at coordinate 1,799,674 of BSBK01001093.1, forward strand.
AAAATACTAAGAACTCTCAGACCTCAGTATACCATCAAGATCCCTGCCATTCAAGAGCTCAGATCCGTGAGCAACGATCAAGTCACCCTAGACTCCCTAATCGGTAAGTTGGCTGCTTTTGAATTAAGCAACTTTGATAATAGCCTATCCGTTCAGGAAGCAGCATTTAAATCATCGGTCAATGCCTCTTCCATCAAAAAGGGAAGAGAAAACGGTAACTCCTCTACCGGTAAGATCGGCAACCTCATTGAGAATCTGCTCTCAGAGGAGACGGAGCAAGATGAGTTTGAAGCTCTGATTGCTAAGAGATTCCCCAGAGGGAAAGGG